>OY804607.1:25155712-25509738 GCA_963680895.1 Fragum sueziense
ACCTGTCACTTTCCCAAAACTTAGACCCTTTCTTCCATTTCTTCGGATCTATATTCATTTGTTTCAATATTTGCTTACCCTTTCCTTTTTGAAATGTCCCCTTTCCGAAAGTTTTCTTCATATTTCTGTTGAAACCCTTCATAGCATTTCGTAATCTTTTACGGAACCCACCTCCCCATTTCTTCCCAGCTTTCTTCATCGCTTTCTTTATTTTCTTATTCTTATTTTTCCTTTTCTTTGACTTTCTTTTGAGAGACTTATGTGTGCCATCATCAACGACATGTACAGGTTTAGCCTTTATTGCCATGCTAGTAGGTGCTGCATACTTGTCGGTCGGATGGCCAATATTTGAGGCATGATCTAGGTCTTTCACGGGTTTTATAACACTGTTAACATGTATATCGGGATGTTTAGCATCTGTCACATGACCCTGAACTTTTACGGAGTTCGCATTACCAACATGAATGTTGGGGTGTTTAACATCTGATAGATGTCCGAGAGGTTTCATGGGCTTGATTCCTCCACCAGCATGGTTAGTCTTGAGCACTTGTTCAGCTATGTGGGCTAAATGTACCTCTTCATCTGATGAAATACCACAGTGGATACCTACAAAATATTGAGTAATGATTTTACAAATGAAATGTACCTTAAAGGGCTGTTTAATCCGAGTTGCTCTAATGGAATTCCGCTCTTTGATATGTTGGTGTCGCTCATTTAATAACATGTATTCAGACCGGTTCTTTTTGCAGATCCTTGCTCATTTCATTCCGTATTTCGCCTTGCTTAAATGCTTCCGAATTCTTGTTCCTTTTACCGCAATATTTCTTTTGTTATAACGACTCAAATTTGATGTTAATAAATCTACTTTTGTCATCTGTAATGGCTCTCAATTTGGAGTAGTCAAAAAAGTGTTGTTTTGGAACGTATTAAATCTTTCCCAAACGGCCAAATTTGGAACTGCTTCCTTTTGAAAGGAGTTGCAGACCGCAAAATAAGTGTTATTTTGTGTATGAAAGTTGCAACAGAGAAAATATTTAGACAAAAGGAGAAAATGCTGATTATCAGCATTTTCTTCTTTTGTCTCAATGTTTTCCAAAACTATTTCTATCAGGGACGTCAAAACCAGGCCCCGGTTTCTCAAAACACTTAAATATATGCTCATGAGAACATGCTAAACTTCAAAGGAATACTCTCCAACGTTGAATGGTATTCGATTGAAGTGGATTTCGTGCGATTTGAGCACGGTGCTCAGATTTGAGCATGAAAACGTAGGACTACTTAAGTTTTTTCGAGAAACCGGGGCCAGGTCTTGTTTGTGAACGTATTAACTGTGATTTTCGCTCTTTGAGTTCCAATGCATCTTTAAGCATGGTAATGAACAAAAAAGGGTAGCATATAATATATTTTAAACAAGACATTTAGCTAAAGATTAAATTCTGTAAATAAATACAGACAGCACGTTCTGCGGAAGAAGAAAACATTATGCGTGATTTTTACCACACTGTCACTTCATTTATTATTCCTTTGGATTTAAACCGAATCAACAATCAAGAAAATTTACCATGGATCAAACCAGCGTTGATTATGATCTTTATTACTCTGTCAGACTTGTGTGGGTGAGCAGCTGGAGGCTCGATTAGGGTGTTGTGGTAGTACTGGTATGAGAAACAACAGGAATCCATGGTTAGATGCTCCAGCCGCCGCGATATGACCATAGCAGTTGATAACGGCGTAAACCCCCAATAAACAAACGCTTCATCTATATTCCTTTGGATTTAAACCGTAGCAATATACGTTACCATGGATCCAACCAGCTTTTATCATGATCCACATTACTCTGTCAGACTCGATTCAGGTCATGAAAAAGCTGCATAATTATGTCAGAACGCCACATATCTTAATCAGACTATGCATATGCATACACATGCTTAAGGTAGTCCACCCTTATGAGGTTCCTGTGACGTCGGAATTATCCGGGCGTCGTCATTAACATTCGTTACGTATCCGAACCTATTCGGACGACGTCGTAAACATTCGAAATGTTTACGGCGTCGCCCGAATATTTTCCGATGTCGCGTGAATCTCATTGGGGTGATCTATCTGCAATCCTTTCCCAAGCGGCTCCAGTTTGAAACCACCTTCAGACGACGAAATGGGCGTTGACAAAGATAGAATATGTGCACAATGTAGCCCAGAAAATATAAAGACAAAAGGAGAACATGCTGTTTATCAGCATTTCATTATTTTTTCTAAATTATTTTCCTTGGCCTTCTCTATTAGACACGCGAAAACCAATACTTTCTCAATTTTCCCCTATTAAGCTCGTTTAAACCAGGTATAGTTTGGGAAAGGGGTAAGGGCCTTGTTCCAGATCCCGGTGTATCAGTTTCTCTTGGTCCATAGGCAGCTTTGCCCTCGGGGACCAAGATACCCTTGAGTATCTTAGCCCCCAACCCTTTTTTTACCTTTTGATTTTAGGTGGGGACCAAGATACCCAGGATGGGGCCCAAGGCACCCCTGGGGTATCTTGATCCCCGGGGGCCAAGCTGTCCAGGGGGGGGGGGGGGGCAAGAAAAAACTGTTACACCGGCACATATTCTTCCAGTATATTCAAATTCTTACCTTTAAGAAACACGAACACAATGAAAACACGTAGAGATATCATCAGTTCCATCTTTCATCTGCAATATACAGACAAACTGTTATCAAGAATTTCAAGAAAATATTACTAGTGATCAAGAGTTAGAATAAGCAAATGTTGTAAACAAGATTAATCGATACGTATATTTGCAGACTTTTCGTATTTATTTCCAGAAACATACTAGACTGTAGTAACACCACAAGTGGTTGTTAGCTCACCTGAACACGAAGTGCTCAAGGTGAGATATTATGGCCGCTTTTTGTCCGTCTGTCCGTCCGTCCACAATTTTGTTGATAATACTCTAGCATCAACAAATAATAACCAATCTTTACTAAACTTGGTCAAAACATGTATGACTATAAGTTCTCGGATGAGTTCGATTTTGGGTCAGATCGGACTAAGAAGTTGGGAGTTATGTGCCCTTGAACGTAAAAAATAGATTATTTTGACTGCGTTAACACTAAAGCATCTACAAATACAAATGTATTTACCAATCAAGATGAATCTTGGCAACAACTTGGATAACTACTAAGCAGAATGTCATAGTTTCACATTCTAAATACAATCATTTTTTTCAACCGTTAGCCTCAACTTGAACAGTTTAAATTTTACATAAATTGCAATAATAAGAAAATGCATACAATTTAGATAAACGTAGAGTAGGTCATTTATATGCTATATTGATCCAAAAATGAAACTTTCGAAAAGCTGGTCCCAGTTGTTTAATGGTACTACTCAGATGTACACGTATACATACATGTAACAACCTTTAAAACCTGTTTTGTTTGCAAAATCAATCAGCATACCCCTATATAAAAGCCCGATATGTTTATTCAACACAAATTCGAGTTTCTCGTGTGCGTAACGGATATCTACACTAAATGTGACGAAAGTGTTTTTGGTGTTTTTTTTTTTGGTTCAGTATAGAAAAAAAATTCACGTTTTCTTTAGTAGTAGAAATGGTAATGGGCGATTTGAATATCAGTACTAAATTATCGTGCAAACATGTTTAAAAAAACAGTACAATATAAAGAATTAAAAAAAAACTTACCTATGATCGAAAACACTATAAACCACACAAATTAAAGCATCTAGTTCAAAAGAAAGTGGAGTGAACACATCGCCCTGACGTTCACCGTAACCTGAATTTAACCTATTGTACATGTAAACATTGTGATCGATCGCTTGTCATTTGACGGCAAAAATACCACGTTAAACAATCATCACGTTGTATTTACGGTCTATCGACGTAAAATTAACGTAATTACGACGGCTACAGCCAATCAACGTCCGTTAAACAATTCATATACACCTGTACAAACCGGTTTGTGGCCTTCGTGTAAATGAAATTACGCGTGTGTGTTTTTATCTTATTTTCAAACAGGCACAGAATTCGAACTTTCTAAATTTACAATTCAGAAAAATAAATTTCCACATGCTTTGATTTTCTTTGTTTTTATGTTTGTTTGTTATTTTTATAAAACTGTATTTAAGTTTGTTTTTGTTTATCATTTTGTTATTGCATAATCAATTTTCATCAACCAGTGAGCTATGCTTTAAAACCAAGAATCTGGGGAAAAAATAAACAACAAAATAGTATATATTTCTTAAACCTTTCCCAAACGACACAGCTTCGAACTATCCAAATTTGAAAGCTGTGGAACACGTCAGAGTGGGTGTTAATAAAGGTACGATTTTGTACCATTTAGTATGGAAAATATTTAGAAAAAGGGAAGAAATGCTGACCAATGGTATTATCCTGATTCCTGATGAAAACATTATAGGCAATGAAGAAATTGTTTGTCACAAACATTTTTTTCAGATTCTCAAATATTTTCCAAAGTATTTATCTCTTTGTGAGTAAAAAAAGTGTGTCAAAATCATGAGTTGCTATAACCAAACTGTTCCCTAAATGAATATAAAGCTTAATCTAGGGGCCTTCATGCAATATTAAAGTGACGTAATTGTAAATAGCAGTCTGGAAATATGGCCCATGGGAAAAACAAAATCAAGTTTGATAAACCAAGAAACTGGCTTCGTAAAAATTATATAGGGTATGGTAAAAGGATCCTAATGGCTTATGGAAGATACACGGAGCCAATAAATCAGCCCTCCTACAGGTCACATGTTTGGAGCAAATTTGGATGCATTTAAGCATCTTTAAGTTTCGATTTTTGCTTATAAGCAATCTAAAATGCGTACGAAACTTGCGTATTTATGTTTTTTAGAGAATATCTGATTAATGGGTAGCAGTCGTGCGAAAGTAGTCTGGATCACTATACAACCTTTTTATGCGTAGGCTGATAGGTAAAATGACACGAGGGAAATTATGTCGCTTTTCAACAAAAACCTCGTAACTGCAGCTTTTTTAAGCTACAATTACGAGGCTATTGTCGAAAAGCAGTGCTTTCCATATCCCAATTTCTATAAATAAACGTCCTGTGAAAAGCAAGGGCAAAAAGTCTGAAGAATGAATTCGTGTAAAAATTGTACATGTATACTAAGCACATGTACCATAATAAAGTCAATCAATTATGTCAAACTTGGTCACGAGTAAAAACAAGATTCTAGAATTTTAGCTTGATGAAAATTTCTACGATTTTCATATGCATTTATAAATAACAACTTTACTACTTTGCGTGTACTTTTCTACTTTAAAAAACTGACAGACAATATTGTTTAAAAGATTGTATTTCAGCATGAGATATTATACTAGGCAAAAAAAGAAACGCAACTTCCTTTTCAATTCCTTCTTACGCAAAGACAACAAATCAGATTTGAACAAAATGTAATACATCTAAAGCATTAACATTTCACCTTATAAATTCCACAAAATCTTGTTTGTAGTAAATTCCATTAATAAGAAAACACCCAGTTTACACCGGGCGTCAACACAGTTTGACAAAAAAAGTGTATGTAGGTCGAAAAACACATTCTCTTTCGTTCAGTTTGGACCGATTTTCGAATGTTGTGAAGTCCATGCGAATTATTAGCGGTCTCCATTGCATTCTTAAACCTATCCCGTCGCTGGCGTTAACCTGATGATACGGCTCTGCCTAGACCACGGTGGATAATCACGTGATGCAACAATTTCAGAAAATCTTTAACAACTTTGTTAAAAATTGACCGATTTGAATTCGGTTTGAAGCAGAGAAGGTGGACAGCCGTCACGCATTAGATGAGCGTGAAAACCGTTAAACTTATAAAAAAGTTATTGAAGATAAACCAAATTTTGTGTTTATCTTCAATAACTTTTTCATCAGTTGATTTTTCAAAAATCCACGCTTCCAGGTTATTCCTGACATTTTCCCGCCTTCTCTGCTTCAAACCGAATTCAAATTGGTCAAGTATTGACAAAGTTATCGAAGATTACCGGAAAATCTAAGTCACGTGATTACACACCGTGCAGACGTCATATCTCTTGTACGTCCGCTCCGTGCTCGTTCAGTTGTGGTCCAATTGAGAGCCAACAGCGTAAACATTCGAAAATGTGTCGATTTGTTGCCCCATCAATGCTTTGCAACAACATTTTGACTTCTTCAAACAAACAAAATCCGTACTGCAGACTGGCGCTGACTTTGGCACAGTCGTGCTATGCGTAGGGTAGTGAGAAGTCTATGAAAGCTTTGGCATCTTCTTGGTCTATGTTTTAGCTTGTGTTTGAAGAAAATTTGTTATGATAGTAGTCATTTAGAAACCACGACAGGGGGGAATCAGTTTTTAACAATTTACTATGAATCACATGATGAATTTACGACATCTGAAAAAATGACACAATATCTAAGCGTATGGATGCAGGTATATTAAAAATGTACTCATTATCCATTAAAAACATATTTTGTCGAAAATATTACGAAAAATTGGGGTTGCGTATCTTTTTTGTTCTAGTATATAATTGTGGTAGACCATAAATATTTGAGCCAGGATCTGAAACGGGGCCCTTATAGCTTTAAAGACTACCGTGTTTCCAGATCAGCCTTTGCTTAAGTGCAGTATGACTGTGATCCAAGCTGCTATCTCATGGTTGCTACAGGTCACCAAGAAACTGTTGGAGAACAACATGGCTCATGATCAGACTGCGTGTCAAAAGCCTTATATGACTTTTTCAAGATCCTGGCTCCTTATTGTGTTTTGTCTGGGCTAATATGTGTTAACCCATTACAGACAGTGACACCCTTTGACTCCCTCTCAAGAAAAGGATTGGGAAAACATAGTGGAAAATGAAGAAATTGCTTGTGGCAAGCAATTTCTTAATTTTCCATAATGTGTTCTTACCCAAAATTAGAAAGTTTTTTTTTTTAAAATTTCAGCAACATAATATTGTCTTCTGCAACACCTTTCAAATTGGAAAGGTCCAAAATTTTGTCGTCTACACGTAGTATCGTGTTTAAAATAATTGAATACCCAGAACGAGCCTGAAAAAGAATACATCATGTATCTATAAAGCCAGCACAAACGACTGGTTCGGTTGTAGGATTAAATAAGAAGTATGGACAACCTGAGGTGTTGTTTTGTGTATCTTTACCATCTAGTCTGTTCAACAATAACGCACTCATTGTTTTCGATTAATACGTATTACAATCTTCCTATATCATATTCGATATAAAACTGTATCAACCATTTCTCAAAAGACAACAACTCATAAGCTGCAGACGACAAAATGGACACTATCAAATACAGAATTTTTGTACAACACAGCAAACAAAGATTTGTTTCTCTTGCCTAAATACGTATCTAAACTTAGTTTATTCGGGACTTCAAAAGCAGAACAAAGGAATTCAAAATAATGAACAAAATGAACCTGTTGGCAACTGAAAATGACAAGATAGTAAAGCATAATTTCCAATAACCATTTGACTCCAACTTTACTCCTTATAAATTGTCCTGAATGGACGAGCTAGACAGCTTTCCGCGTTATGTCAGCATTCATTGTGAGGAGAAATTAAGTTTCGGTGAAATTTCCGAGACATTTAATAAAGACCAGACGCTGGCATCTTCAGTTAATTGTATATTTGGATACGAAACTAGCAGTGGATTTTTTCAAAACAAAATTCTAGGATATTAAACATATCTCATATCAAAATGGTAAGATTGTTTAATGTTGATTTTATTTTGTTTTTAACTGATGATAATTATGGTGTAGCTTTAACTTTGCACATTTTTTTAAATTATTCAAGGTTATTACGAAAAATTAAAAGAAACACATAACATGGCATCGGAGAAAAACATTTAGCTTTAGGTTCTGTAACCTTACTTGCTGTAATTTTATGATGATTTAACTACAATACAAATATACATGATGATTTTAATATCATATGTCAACTATATAAATATGTATGGCAAAACTCCAGTTGGTATGTTTAGATATGAATGGTCAAGAACCAGTAAACGTTTCTGACTTAAAAATGTATTTTCATCCCTTATAAAATAAACGTTAGTGGAATATATCTGCCCGTGAATAGCTGGAAATCAAATTTTCTACTGTTTCAGTGTTAAAAGATATCCTCATTTCGAAAATTTTGACAAAATAGATATATTTTCACATAGCCAACAATGCAAAATTAAGTCGGCCTCCTTCATTCACAAAATTACAAAAAGAGGTAAAATACTTAGATATCAATGTCTACAGAATATCAAACTTTCCTATTTAATGAATTTATGTCCTAGATAGACTAAGAAAAGTTTCTATTACAGTAATAAAGGCTCCGGAACATTAATTTAGACTTTTTGCTACAGAATTCGCACGTTAGAAATAATTTCATTGCAAAAACACAAAAAAGATAAACACAAATAAAGAAAGAGAGTAAAAAATACCATAAAAAGTGTTACAAGTAGTGCAATGTGTCTTTAATCATAAAGTATCTGATTGAAAGTTTTGAAATTTCTTAATTGCACAAACCATGTGTCCGCAAGCACACACGATTAATCAAGGGTGGGGGACACTAACATCTTTTGGTTTTTGCTTATATTTGAAAAATATGATATATTACAATAGACTAAGTACTTGAAAAAAAAAACAAAAAAAAAAAAACACATCGTTGTCTTAAAATGGATGCGAATCAGTTCAGCTTTTACAGATTAGGTGCACTGAGTCCTGGATCCAGTTTTATTAAGGCGGTTAAGAACATTTTTATTCGTAAATGAATGTAATTACACAATGACAACTTGGTTGACCCGAGAAATATTTACCGTTCAATCAGATTTTTTGTTACAATTTTTTTGCAAAAGTGTATTTTTATACAGTTTGTTCGTTAGCAGAACGTGACCTTCAACTTTACCATTCTTTGAACGTCTATATGTACTTAAACGACATTGTCTGCCTTGATTCTAAGAGTACCCTCTCTGTGTACATTGGAGATTATTTCTGCGAATTTTGATAATTGGAATGTTTTGTTATGCTGAAACAGAAGGCTGTTTAATTGCAATATTTTACTATTTCTAAATTAGTTGAATAATTTGAGAAATGTTTCAGGCAATCAACAACAAGTGATTTATTATTTGTCCTTACACCAAGTGGATTAATTGAGATTGACTGTAATTATCTCCCCATGGTGCAAACTTGTACACTGCACGAATCAGTTGTTTTTATTACAGCAACCAGGGGGTGGCACTTGTTTTTTTATCTTTTGAATAGAAACAGTGGAATATTTGACCTTTTTATTATCACGTCATCTTTTCTTTGGGTAGACAAGTTCCTAGTGGTTTCATGAAATTTATTATTTCACGAGAATTTCGGTGTTGTGTAAATATCATCTCTGATTTTTTATATTTATTAACCTACCATAAGTCGAATTATGAATTGTATAATATGCATCATGCCAAGGAATTTATGACATTTATGTGTAGTTTAGTAATTTACATAACATAAGAGTTTATAGTTATATATGACAAAAACTCAATAACATGAAAAACTTCATTTCGATGAGCTCTGTGATTTCTGTAGTCATTAATTCACGCACATTTCCATAATTCCTAATATCAACCCTTGCTGTTCGCATTAAGGTTTACGAACTGAGAATGAAATGCAGAGCCAGATGCGAAATTTGAAAAGTGCCAGTAATTCCTAAACTGTGTTACATTTCCATTCTAAATACAAACATAAGCATTTTTATGGTTTAGAATTTTGAATTAATGCATACTTATGGAAATATTTGACAAAAATGTTCAAAATTACCTCCCTTGCATATGAATATAGAATAAAATAATATTTGTAAATTAATTTCTTCTTGAAGCATAATCTTGAAATCCGGCATGGTGAATCAACTTATATGTGAAGTGTATTTACAAGTGTGTGTAATTTGATGCATTTCGTATAGCTAGAAAGTGGTGTTTTCATTCTCAGTTCGTAAATCTTAAGCAAGGAATAAATGATTTCTTCCGCTTTGAGATTAGGGAGATTGTCTTAATTTGGTGATTACGAGTAATCAGTTTTGTCTATCTGTTGATATTTATGTTTTTTTCTATTACACTTCTTGCTCTTCAACCATCCGTTTAAATTATCAATTTCCTGGCAGCGTTTGATGTAGGTGTTCTAAAACAGTATAATTATTACATTATTTCCTGTTTACTAAATGTATTCTTCGAGCTCAAGGATAGGTTTTATGGTGTCTGTAAAAAGATATCTGGCCTACGTATGAATATGGAAAAATGTACTTACGAGATTTTTAAAGGATAAAAATAAATCAAGGTCAATCTGCACGCACGTGTAGTGTCATCAAAACATTGTGGAAAATGAAGAAATCGGTTGTGACATGTTTAATATTATTATTTCAATAATTTCTATATAATTATCTCACTGCATTTTTATTCCAGGAAGCCATATACTTCATATGCCATAACCACATCAACGGTCAATTCCTTCAACATAGACGGCGGTTTAAGCCGTATGGAAGTGTGAGGTCCTTGGTTCAGCAATTCTATCAAAATGAGCTATGTGCCCTGTTTTGGTGACGACATGGTGCAGATGAAGCGATCCGTCATCAATTTCCATATCGTGTTAGATGCTTTAGATAATTCTACTTTACTTTTTTAACTATCGTTTTCTTTTTCTTAACAGAAAGCCATATACCTCGCATGCATGGTCGCCATATACATATCAACTGTCTATTCCTTCAACATAGACAGAAGTTTAGGCTGCATGAAAGCGTGTGGTTCTTGGTTCAGAAATTGTTACAAGATTTGCTAAATTCCCAGTTTTGATGACGACATGGATCATATGAAGCGATACCTCATCAATTTCAATATCGTGTTGAATGTTTCATCTAAATTAAATTCTACATTATTGTTTTCTTTTTCTTGACAGAAAGTCATATACCGCGTACACATGATCACCATATCCATACCACGTTGACTGCTTTATCTAATCATATTTTGCTTAATCATTTTCTTTTTCTTGACAGAAATCCATATACCTCGTATGTATAGTCGCCATAACCATATCGACGGTATATTCCTTCAACATTGATGGAGGTTTAGGCTGCATGAAAGCGTGTGGTTCTTGGTTCAGTAATTGTTACAAGATGAGCTATATTCCCAGTTTTGATGACGACATGGATCATATGAAGCGATACCTCATCTATTCTAATATCATGTTGAATGTTTGATCTAATTCTTCTTTATTATTTTCTTTTTTGGCAGAAAGCCATATACCTCATATGCATGGTCGCCATATACATATCAACTGTCTATTCCTTCAACATAGATGGCGGTTTAGGCTGCATGAAAGCGTGTGGTTCTTGGTTCAGTAATTGTTACAAGATGTGCTATATTCCCAGTTTTGATGACGACATGGCGCAGATGAAGAGGGACAATGACTGTCTAGATGAATGTATTCTGAAACTGTCCACGTGTCACCATTATTGTATGGCGAAATAGTGCGAATTTCACTGCCTGATGGATATATTTTGATTGTTATATGTGTATGTGTGACTCGCATCTTCGCATCAATCGTACTTGAGATGCCATGCAAAATGATAATGAAGCAAAACAAATAAACAAACGAACGAACAAGCAAACAAACGTGAAAGCAAATATCCCATGCAACTTTTATACACACAAATCAATCGGATCCATATAACCAACGCAGTTTTCCTAGTTTCAATCTTTGAATTTTACTTATCGCAAGTTGCCTCAACTGTGCACATTATATTTATTGTTGTAAGGGTGAACATTATCAATACTGCTTCCTTTGTTGTTAAAAATGAACCGACCGTACGTTAGACTATTTATGGAGACAAACAATTTTCTATAGGGTGAACAAATTGATATTTGTACGTGTGTAAGCATTGTTATATGATGAAATATATTCATTAAAGCTTCAGTTCTGGCCTATTTCTTATACCATAGATCCTTTCGTTTATTTAAAACAATGGATTAATTTGACCTACCGCGCACCTGGCATCAGATGCCGAATCCATCTTCGCTGTTCAACACTCGTCTGTCTTCGATGCAGCCGGTTGTACGGTGTGAGCACCACGACAATAGATTGTACCTTCTATGACAAGTTTCTGTTTATGATTCGTAAAAAGCCTCCTTTGCCGTTGTCCGCTATAAAACGCGTGTGACCATAAGGTTAAATAGTCCAAAATGAACTCAGGTGCAGATAAAACTTGCTGTATATGAAGTAGGGGTGTGTGTACCATAGTACTGAATAATGCTGGAAACGAGAAAATGTTGATTATCAGCATTTTCTCTCACAATATTCACAAACATTGGATATCAGGGACTCGAAATCGTGCCTTGATTCAGATAGTTTCTATATTTTCTGTGCTCATAGTGTCACTGGTGGTGAACTCAGCCAAAGCGTGGGACGTTTTTTCGCTACCATAGTATTCCGTCGGTGTTGTTATAAAATATCGTAACTACGGCTTCGATAAAGCCGTAGTTACGAGATTTTATAACAACAAAGACGGTTTGTCAATACATATCGGTATACCCGGTCTATTTTTTAGAACAAATTCGTTGTTATTAGAAAAACTATCCAATCAGATCTTTGAACTCACATTTAAACGCAAAATATCTGTACCTTGTTGTAGCGAAAAACGTCCCTCGCTTTGGCCGAGTTCACCACCAGTGAGTGTACACGAATCGTATCCATATTACATGTACATTGTACTATCAATTTCGTCGCCTGCAGCATTTTTCTAGTTGCAACAGTCCAAATTTTTGCCGTTTAGGAAAGGGGAGGATTGACCACAACACAGAAGAACACATACTTTTACTTTATTGCATATATTACTCATTGACAAGACATACGTTCAACATATTATTGCACAGAAATATCCACGATCTGGAAAAGGGACATTCATAGTATTTTAAACAAAGAACTAAACCGGCCTATGCCTTAAAGGGACATTTCATTCCAATTTCAATTTTTTAAAGTATGTCTTCATGCCAAGATTGGTTATTCTAACGAGTATAAATGCTATCAGTTTTTCGAAGTTGTTACCAATAAGCGAGAAACACGCATTTAAAGTTGAGACATAATCGATAAATTGCATATAAATCCGAACTGTTGTCCACAACAATTTGTTCAATTTTAACACAAAAATATAAATTTCTCGTAAACGGCGCAATATTTTGGCTTGAAATTTTCAGAATTTTCATAAGAAATTATGCTGTTTCAGATAAAAATAAATGTAAAATTTATGACAAAAAATTCTGAAATGTCACTTTAACCCTTTTTTTAAAAGAATGGTCTAAGGTCTTCGACGTAGAGTAAGATTGAACCAGGAATGATTCCCTCAAAGGCGAAAGTGAATACCTTTAAACGAGAGATCGTTTGGGAAATCACCGAGGCAAAAGAAGACAATGCTGATAACTAGAATCTAGCATTTTCTCTTTTCGCCTCAATATTTTCTGTTCTAAAAGTTACAGTCATTACTTAAAGATATATTTCAATCTTGATGTGTACGGAAGCTTTCAATTTCGAGCTCCATAAAGTTTTGCTGTTTGGGAAAGGGCTAAAAAATCGCATATCAAAAGATGACTACCATTTCTTTATAAAGGTCAGTGTTCGCAAGATGATCAGTGATGTTGATAGAAACATAGTCAATGACCGCATCCGCCGCGCCTGCAGCATGTATACTACAACAATTACACTCATTGGTTCCTCGACATGTCACGTGACTATTATACTTGTCACTTCCGGAAACATTCATCTGAATAACGGTTTCATTAGTTGCGCATGCGTAATCAAAGCGCACCTTGTAAATGTCCCCCGGAACTGGGTCGTTTGGTATCACAGCTATTTTTAGGATTTTAAATTCAGGTATATCTTCTTTTAGGACAATTTTTGTCCGAATTGTACGAGAAATGTTTAAAATGGGAATCATGACACTTTCTTTCTGAAGTGTCTGTCCATTTGCTAGCACAATTGTCGGGTTTAAAGTTACATATTCCTGTGAGAATAGATCTACAGTATCTGTATAGCGTGACAAGCACTGAGAACCCGACGGAATAAAGTGTTCGTCTATTAAATTAATGGACGGACAGTAGGTTTTAAGAGTTTCAAGCAGGAAATTGCAGACCCCGACTGCCTCACTTTTATTAATTGTCTTGTTTGTCTCATCACCAGTCACATTTGTGTCTATGTTGGTAATACTGTCACAAACAAACTTGTAAAATGTCACGTGATCTTCCCGACAAATATTATTACGCAACAAGTGTGACCTCTGACACTTTCGTTGTACTTCCTGTTGCGAGACATTGCGTGATGGAATTTTGAGATAATGTTTATCGTTTCTGAACATTGTATGTAGATATATGTCGTCTTTATAAAACCTTTCGACGTCACTGCCCATTTCGTTGTTTTGAACTTTAAAATAGATTGAAACGTCGTCTTGATTATCGTAGCCACATCGTTCAAATTTTACAGGAACTGAACGAAAATGGGTGTGTCGACTTGGCATAATACCACTAAAGTGATCAGATATTTTTGATTCACCATTGTCAAACGGTTTTGTAATATTAAGTATGAATTCAGTATTATTATTCGTTAAAGAATTATTGCACAAATCTAGCGTAAAATTTTGAAATCGAACTCCGTATTTCTTAAGCACGACATCAATATAACAACTCGACTCCTTTCTTCTCTTTAAAACAAAAGAAACTTTATCATGTCTTGCACGCTTCAATACTCCATTTTCATTAAAATGGAACATCCCATCCTTCGATGCGGCGGCCATATCTCTTACACGTAATTTGGCATGGTTCGGATTTCTCCCACGTAACTTGATGTCCCTAGAGTTATCTCCCGTGCTTAAATCCAAAACGAGACCGCTGGGTAATATTGTCTTTTCTAAACGAGGATCAAATGTGTTGATGAAGAAAATCTCTCTTTTTCTTATATCTTCTGAAAAGAAAAACGAAGAGAAATAAGTGGAGACCAGAGGCGCGAGATTTTTAAAAGATTTCTTAAGTTGTTTTAGATAAAGCGTTTTTAAGACATATATTCTGATGACGTCATTTATATGAAGTATGGAGCAGGTTTATGAATGACGCCTCCCATTGATCATCTTAAAATCTTGCTCTAAAGAACGCTTTATCCTAAAATATCTTAAGAAATCTCCAGAAATCTTAAGAAATCTCGCTCTAAAGAACGCTCCTCTGGTAAAAGGACGGTGAAGGAATTTATGTTAGTCCATCCCTAATGAGATTTACGTGACTTCTGAATTTTTCGTCTGACCACGTTATCATTCGTTATGAATAAGAATGAAAATTAGAACATTTAACCATGCTCAGTTATACCCATTCATGCGTTAAAGGCATACATTTAAACATACGTAAACACACAAACACATCATTATTAAGAATATCGTCGTTACGTATCCCAACCTATTTTGGCGGCGTCGTATGCATTGGGCGAAGGAACGTTCCACCGCGGAATGTTTACAACGTCGTTCGGATAATTCGGACGTCACGTGAATCTTTTTATGGGTATACTACCTTAAAACAAAACTGATTCTGATTAGACTGCGTGAGCTCGTGAATACAAGTCCCTTGTTGTTATTGCAAAGCGACGTAACTACATCATGCTGCAGCAGGAAAGAAGCGTGGATCATGGGAAACCGCACACAAGGATCAACTCATTTAGTTCCATGTAAGATTTAAATGCCAAAAAAGATCAAAGGACCTTTTTGTACTTTTCTTTATTGAATGCGTGATTGCCGCATAATGTCTAAATGTCATCATCGTGTGAAGTTTGATCAGTTCTGCGTCTTGTAACCTTGTAACAATTACTAGATATCTTAATAGAAGAAGAAATATAAGTAATTATGCTTACTGCAGTTTGTCCCCGCATCGTAGTTTTCTTCACACAAACATGTATTGTTAAAACAAACTCCGTTACCATGACAACAACCGTCACAACCTGTCAAAATTTTATAAAAATAGTATAAAGTTCGTAAAATTTTGTTCTTATTATTAAATGTTTAAATGAGGGCCTATGAATATGTTGTAAACTAAGTTCGAAAATATCCCCACTATAGCTTATTGAATCTGTAATTACGACATTTTTGTCGTCAATAATTTTCTATCAGCTGATTTTAAAAGATGTTTGCTTTGAGTCGCGCCTTAGCCTTTCCATCGCATTCTCTGCTTAAACCCTTTTTTCAAATCGGCCATTTATTAATAGAAAAATTAATTGAAAAATATGGCAATTGTTGTGCAATGTGATTCTCCGCCATGACGTTTTTAAAAACAGAAGGTCGTGTTTAAGTACAATCTAAAATGATACATATTGCTCTCATGCCTTTGCAGCAGGTCTTGGTTAAGAAAATAGAGAACAGCTTGATCAGATTGCGTGTCAACACAGCTTCTTCTATAGAGCCATAAGGTGTTCTCAAATGCCCTAACCCATTTCCGGATGGCAGAATTTTGGACTAGATTTATTTCAATTTGAAAGGCATTGCAGACAAAACATTCAAGTTGATGAAATTTTAAAGACATTTCCATTCTGGGTTAGAAAACATTGTGGAAAATGAAGAAATTGTTTGACACAAACAATTTCTTCGTTTTCCAAAATGTTTTCCCAAGCTTTTATTGTAAGGGAGTCAATATGCGCCACTGTGCAGTAATGGGTTAAGGATCCCTTCCCCCATATATCTATCTCTGCTCAATTATGGTTATCGAGCATGCAACTTTTGGACATTCCGAGGTTATGCACCTTCATCAACATTGATGTTCCCGTGTGTGTCATATTTGAATGACCTGTCTATAGTTTAGTCTTATTAGGAAATGGTTAATCACGATGTACTTTCAATGACATTTCCTATTTTTCTTCCTACGCATCCATTATAGAAATAGTACACGTGTTTTGTTTAGGAGTCCTTGTACATACGATGCCTTAAAGGATTAAGACGTATAGGGGAGGAGACAAAACAACATTGTTATTCTCTTTGGAGCTAGACGCCACAAACAAGAAGAAAAACTAATTCAAATCAAAATTAATAGGATTTTTATACAACTGGTTGGGTGTTTTAATTTACCAGCTCCGTCCGTCGTAGCAAATTCTTTTCGATTGATTATTCAAAGCGAAATTGATTGGAATTAGCTCGAACTTGCTATTATCTATTTCTACAAGTTCACATACTTGTATCCCTACTTTGACTTTATGTACCAATTTACTTATTATCGCCGGTATCCTAATTTTCAATTTCAAATCCAGACCTTATATTGTGAATACTTTTTCAAAAACCGTATCAATTAGACGATTCCAATGGGTACCTACTACGCATGGATGAAGAACTTTGAAAGATATTTTGCGCCTCGAAAAGCCTCTTATCTGTCGACTTTGTTGGGGAGATAAGGTAGAATACCCGTAATGTGGCCATTTTGAGATTCATAAAACATCGGATTTTTTTCGAGCGTCGTTATTGCGTGTCCGAACTTATTCGGGCGCGGTCGTAAACATTTGGGGGTGGAAAGTTCCACCGCCGAATGTTTTCGACGTCGCTCGAATGATTCCGACGTTGCGAGAATCTCATCATGGCTAGAAAACCTTAAAACCCTGATTAGGAACATAGAATTTTGTTTTGTTGCGTGTGTTGGAAATAATTTAAAAACATTATCGTAGGATTAGACGCCCACCATAAACCTAAGCAAACTAACTTTTCTTAACGTTGCTTTAACACGATCGAAATCTATTTATATAAATTATATTCTTAGATCTCTTTCCTAGAATTCAAAATAGTATGTCAAAAAATGATTATCTCCGAGCTTTGAAGTGTCACGTACTAAATACATTAGATAAATTTGTGAGTTTCTAAGAGCCAAAAACGTTGTCTCAGAACTATATAATAGCACTTTCCTTCACGAAATAATAACTTTTTTTACTTTGTAGGAAAATGTGTTTTTTTTCCACACCGACATTCGAGAATTGTTTTATACGCATTATACATGTATACACTATGGGGAATCCATTACCAATGACATATTTTAGATGTTTTCAATTATATATGACCGATTAGGAAAAAAGAAGAAGAGACGACTCAATTACACCAGGGATCTACTGGTTGCAAGTCATTTTTTTAAAGAAATCAGCAGATAAAAAGTTATTGACGACCCCGAACTAATCTGGTTAGTCGTCAACATTTGTATAAGCTATTTTAAAATATCTACCGTATCCAGCTAATCATTGAATTATTTCCGTTTTCTCTGCTACACATCATTTTAAAATCAGTCACATTCATTCGCTAAAAGTGTTATAGAGACAATTTTCTCCGGGAAATAGACCTCTGATTTTTTTTTTAAATCGGACCTCTTAAATTTTTTAGCCCATTCTACTTTACTTCGTCTTTAAGAACTTTAAATTGCTGGTGATCGAGTAAACCATTGCAAACCAATGATTTAGCATCAATAGGGCGTATGCAAACATTGTCAGTTGTCACGCAGTAACTCGAATTTCGTTTTGCCATATTCAATGGAATGAATTATGTAAACAATAAAATGAATAGTACCATACATGGAAAATAATATTTTACGACTATGACTTTTATTACGAAAATATCAGTTTGATTCGGATATATGATTACATGGTAATAAAATGAAAATGAGTTTTTACGTACGCAGACGCAAACAATCACTAATTGAATGTAATAAAACCTTCATTTTGTTCTTAAAAAGTATACAAGTAGGCAGTTTAACCATTTCCCAAACAAGACCTGGTTTTGACGTCCCTAACAGAACAGGCCTGGGAAAACATTGAAACAAAAGAAGAAACTGCTGATAACCAGCAGTTTCTCCTTTTGTCTCAATATTTTCTGTGCCAAATTTTACACCAATCATGTCTTTATTTTCATCAGTTTTGTCATCTGCAGCAGCTTTCAAATTGAATCACCCTAAAATTTTGTTGTTTGGGAAAGGGTTAACACTTTCTCAAACATCAAATGTTTAGACTGGTGTTCTCAAGCGCCATAGAGTGCATATTTCTAGATCTCGGTTGTAATTTTTCCTCATCGAAATAAAGATCATTTGATCATTTCATCGTTTGATCCCACTTACCTTTGGTATACAGATCTGTGCTACAACGGATATCCTGTGTGTATTTATAGACTTCTTTGGCGACCCACACTTTCCCGCCATTTACCACGAGATTTATCGACTTGTACCGGAAGTGTCTGTAAAGAGAAGAGAAATTAAACGAAATTATCATTAGACATTCATTAGATCTCTTTTTTTCTGAATATACTTGTATAACTTTCTTGTGTTTGATTTTTTATCTATTATGATCGAAAAAGACTACATACAATATCAAAACACACTAGATCTACGTATATATCTATTTCTGAGTGCATTTCGAAGATAACGATCGGCTTTTGAGACCATTTTTATTCTAACTTGTCCAAAATAATATTATATACCCGAAACAAATTGACAGACACAATCATTACACATTACACAATCAAGTTTGATCTATCACAACAGACATATTCATATAGCATCTTAAAATAAAGTGAAAAAAATGCGAAAATTCGATTCCTTCTGATCTGACATACTTAAATTGTATTTCATTTTAGAAGAGAAATTACGTTTGAAGACAATGAGGAAACCGGCATTTTAACATAAATTTTGTTAATATCGGAATTTCCATGCCACTTTCGAAGACGACATAAGATAAGACTAGCCTGTATATCGTCGGTGTAAATGCAAAACCTCGTATGTCGATTCTTGCGATTTCAAAAGTACAAACTTGTGTGCCCAGTTACAGACAATTCACACAGGTTTTGAGATATTTTTACTGATCAGTATTAATGACACATTATTTGAGATCAATTATGTCAAAATTTCAAGTACAACATTTCAGTTTGGGAAAAGTTATTACATTTTTTCCCTCCCCTTTGAAATTTTCCAAGAACGAGATACGAGGTTTTGCATTTACAAAGACGACATGGCAGCTTTTTATCAGAAAACAAAACCAAAACGAACTCGTAATGTGTAAAGCTGTAGTTACGAGGTTTTTGCTGAAAAACGCCTGTATACGTTATTCTATACAACACGTGTCCAATAATTCAGCATGATAATGATAAAAAGTGTGAAATAAAATGACAATATCGTCTTTTATTCTACAGACACTCTCGCCTATAATACGTGACGGGTGTCCAGTTTAGTATAGAATTTTGTCACGTAAATGATGGGCTCTCAGACTTCCTATTAACCCTTTCAAAAACGGCAAAATTTTAGGGTGGTCCAAATTGAAGGATCCTGCAGACGACAATTAAAAGTAAATGGAATTGTTAATTTTTAGAAAATTTTGGATGGAAACATTGTGGGAAATGAAGAAATTGCTTGTCACAAGCAGTTTCTTCATTTTCCACGATGTTTTCCATGACCATTATTTGAGGAGAGTCAAAAGAGTCATTATGTGATAATGAATTAATCCTTTTACAAATAACGATATTTACAGACTGGTTTTATATGTAGAGTTGCACACCACAATTACGGCAAAAAATAGTCTCAAAATAAGAAAATGTCACAGAAATGACGTGGAAATGAATGACGGAAAACAGGAAATCGCTGATTATTATTTTTTTTTATTTTGCCTTTTTCTTTCCCAGACTTACCCTATTTGAAACAAATAAGGACAGAATAAGAATCAGGTACTGTTTGGGAAAGGGTTATTATGTCAAACAACATATTTTTATAGGCGAATCTGCTTTCGCATTTTAAAGGATACCCTTTTACTGAGTTAAAAGGTTCTTGAAATTCTCTATGGCATGAGAAAAGAAACACCAGTCCTACATTAAGGTAGATTACCCGTAATGTGACCTTTTTGAGATTCATAAAACATCGGATTTTTTCGAGCGTCGTCGTTACGTATCCGAACTTATTCGGGCGCGGTCGTAAACATTCGGCGGTGGAAAGTTCCACCGCCGAATGTTTTTCGACGTTGCCCGAATAATTCCGGCGTCGCGCGAATCTCATTAGCGGTAGACTACCTTAATGATAGATCTAGTACAATCACAAGTTTTGATGAGATAAATGATAGTTTTTATCATTATTTTTAAAAAAAGGAAATGAAAAATTAAAGTAGGCTACGTAGGCAGTGAAGACTTACTTTGGAGCTCTTATAGTAATGTTAACACGATGGTCCAGTCCATCATTGTTAGGCACAACTGCGTTACACATTTGAACCAGTATCAAGGTCATCACTATGGGATATACAAATCTGTGATCAAATATGACAGCCAATGCCAATAAAAACAACATGGTAGCATAGTTTGTGTTTCCGGTCCACGAGATAATTCTACTTCCGGTGCTGTGGACGGCCGCGACTTCCTGTCGTTGAATTGTCCGTATTTCCATGGAAACGACCGAGTTTTCAGAATTGAAGGAGACCTTTGTTGAATTGAGAACGTCGAAATTTGGCGCTGAGAGTTTGACAGTCACGGAAAAATGGTCTTCGTTTGTCGATATCCACGTTATGTCTCCCTGCAAACATAAAAAAGAAATTGCGTGGTTTACTTGCAAACTAACAGTGTGTTTATACAAAAAAAAAAAAAAAAAAAAAAAAAAAAAAAAAAAAAAAAAAAAAAAAAAAGAAAAAGAAAAAAGAAAAATCACAAACATGTAGCGTTGAAAAAAATGCACCTTATAGAACAAATACTATTGAGAGAATAGGCAATCTATTTCTTTTCTTCAGCGTCTCTTTCACAAAAATCTTTTTTTGAATTGAATATCAAGTGATGTTTGAAAGAATGTAAAGGTAATGATGTCTGTGGAAGAATGTTTATAATGTACATTGTACTGTTATTGTGTTTTATGTCATATTTGCATCATAAAATTCAATACCAATTGTGGATACAAAATTTTTAAATCAGACGTTATTGTGTTATATCGTCAATAACCGAGATATTTTATTGGAGGATGCGAACCACTTTTTCATACACTGTCACTTTTAATGATGATAAATAATTTTCTGAACAGACAAACTGTTAATGCAAGACAATTTTCGACTGACCTATGTTTGATTAATGGTTTTGAACGCGGGCGACATTAGATGAAATTTCTCATATGACCAATATAATTTTCTGAATAAACAACAGTTTTGAATATCATTGTCTAACGAATCTTATTGGTCTTTTGTTCGAACGCAAATACGCTGATGATAAGATCAATCACATCGTTTATACATATAGTCACAATTGACTTTTTTGTAAATAGACAAACTATTTCAATTTCCCAAACGAAACTTATTTCGATTCTCACCCAGACCGACAGATAAGTTATTTCAACAATATATGGTGTGATGAGCAACAAACAAAATGGTTCATTTTGAAAATCATTGTTTAGAAAATCATTGTCTTGAAAATAGTTTAACCCCTCTTATCTGTAGCTCTGCTCTCCCCAATCGGTTACCGATTACTATAGATGTACTGAACGATTTGAATCTTTCATCAGGATGTGGATTCTCGTTTATTATAACAATATCCGGGAGATTTTATACCAGGGATTTCATCGTTAGCTGTAAGCCCTTATATACAATTAGAAATGAAATGCCTGACACAAACTCCAAACCTCTTAATCGCAAGGTCGGAACCTACCTTAACAATGCCTCGATGGAGACATAAAATCTATCAATAATTATGGTACTTACCATAATTTCAGATATGACGTTAATAGTGACGTCATCGCCTTGGAGATCAGGTGTTCTGTAATGCGACTCTCTGTAGAATGTCCCCATTACACAGAAATTTAATGTACTCAGGACAAACAGAAAATGGAAAGACAGACAATGCTGAAAGCAGAGGACAAATAGTTGCAAATTTATCAAACGACATAACTCTAGGTTGGTTATATTTGGAAGCTGATGCAGACGACAACGTGTGAGTTAAAAAAAAAGATGGGATTTGAGTAAACTAATAAAGCAAAGCAAATATTGAGAGAAAGGGAGAAAAATTTGGTTTTTCAGCAATTTCATCTTTTTTCTCCACTTTTCTCCTAACCTTTCCCAATGAGGATGTTAAATCTGGGGCTAGTTTCATCAAAACATTTCAGACTAGAGCAAGAAACGCGAATCGCCAATCTATCAAGAGCTGCGTTATACGATTGTTGTTTTAAGCGATTTTTAAGACATCGGTAAGTCAAAAATACGTCTTTTAAAAAAATGTTTTGATCAAACAGGCTCCTGGTCTTGCTTGGCAAAAAGCTAAATCTCATACAAGCCCATTTTCGATGCCTTCGTATTTCTTTTATTTGGCGATCATTTGGTTTAAATAGCCTTTTATGACAATATCAATTTCAAAATTACTTACATAACAATTAAGAGTAATTCTCTGAGAGCACCAAAATATATGGAAATGCATAGTCACAGATTTCAATAAAAACGTGTCCATGTTGTAGATCAACCCCATATTATAGTAAAAAAGTACCCTTAGTTTTTCAAAATTCGCCCCGTTTCCATAGCAACCGGGCCCAAACATAGAAAAAGACGCCCTTTCTCACGTTTTGGGGGTAGTCTGTTTCAAATGTCCAATACATCACTTTTATAGAAGAAAGGTGCAATTTTCTGATAAAAATGTTTAGGTAAATGGTTAAGGATATTAATAATGAGGTGTTTTGATACATTTTCACACCAACTATGCAAAATAATTGAGGCTGAATGGGAAAAAGTGGTTAAAAAATCAGCATTTATAGCCTCTCTTTCGACCCCTATATTTTCTTTACGCAGCATCTCCCAGCATGAAGCTATATCATGGTTATTAGAGGAAGAATCAGTTAATTAGAATCTGAAATAAAATCCATGGGCACTCTGAAAACTTCTCAAGAATTCCAGTTTGAATTTCATGAAAAGTTGCATTTTTCTCAATTTTGAAGAAAACAACAACAACAACAACAATGGTTACCCGAGAAATCACGCGCTAAAGTTGTGATGCCGAAATTAATCAGTTGAACTTCTCTAACAATATATCATGTTTACGAACTTTGTCAGGGACATAAAAGTTATGGATACTGTGAAATTATCGTAAATGAGCATGTGTGACACCTTCATTCAACTATCTTGACCTAGTTCCTGCGAAAACATGACTACGAAAAAACACCAACAATACACCGATTTCTTTATGGTTTTAAGCATATTTTAGATGAAAGTGATGGATGTTCTGGTTTAAATGGTTCTCATCTAGACCTGTGTAAGTATGCTTTATTCTCTGAACATTACATGGTATGCAGTCCTTTCGTACCCTAACCATTTCGTACCCTCTACTTCTACTGTCTACTCCCCTAGTCCCATTCAATCAACTTTGATTATAATTTGGAGGTGTATGTTTAGAGAAACTGTGTTAGTGAAATATTTAATGCAAGGTTAAAAGATAACAGTTAAAAGAACCTTGAGCAAGATGTGAATGATAAAATAATTATTAGAAGAAAGCCATAAGGATTGAAAACAGAGAGTTGTTTGAATTAGGGCTTTGTTGTCACCAGGCTTTGTCACCAGGATTTATACAGGCTGGTAAGAGAAGCAAGATTCCTTCTGCTTTCCAATGAGGGCTATCCAAGATAACCTTGAACATCTGAGAGACACTGCTCTGGCAGCTATATAGGCCTAACCTATCTATAAACATTACAAACATATCTTGCTGCTGCTCTCTGTTAGTGAACACTATCTAATTTGAAAATTAGATCATTCTTTGCCACGGGTTCAACTTCCAAATGACTGAATAATTAAACCCACTTGTTGTCTGACATATGGCTTTTCAGAATATGATTTAAAATATTTGTTTTCATCTTTTCAGGTGTATCTAACCATGATGACTGGTCAATATAAACCTTCACCCTGTTTCGTGTTTGGATTTTCTCATGCATTTCTTTATGCCAATTTTCAATTGACAGGTAAGTTTGTAAAACTGGTGAAAAAAGTCATTGAATAAAAACAAGAGGCCCAGAGGGCCTTATCGGTCACCTGAATCAAATGAGCAGAAAAAGTTAAGGAAACTGTTAAAAGTTAACTAATAGCACAACATCCCCCCAACACCAACATTTCTTGACAGTCTTTTTTTTCTCTTGTACAAACTTATCTAAAGACTCAAATACCAAATGTGAATTCAATCCAACAATAGAACATTTCTTAATATGTACCCTATTTACCCCCTTTTGGGGCCCCAAAGGGAGATAACTACATGATTTGTACAAATCTGAAGCGGCTTCCCATGGGGATACTTCCTACCAAGTTTGGTAGAAATCTGTCCAATGGTTCTCAAAAAGAAGTAGAAAATGTTCAAAGTTAAGTAATAACGCGAACCCCTCCCATCCCCCTTCCCCAGCACGGCCATATATTGACGGATTTTTTTCTCTTGTACAAAATTTGTAGTCCTTGCCCTAAAGACTTTAACTTCCAAATGTGTATCCAATGCAACAGCCGGCTCATAAGTAGAAAATTTTTTACGATGTACCCAATTTACCTCTTTTTTTGGCCCTTTATGGGATCCAAAAGGGAGATAACTCCATGATTTGTACAAAATCTGAAGCGGCTATCTATTAGGATGCTTCCTGCCAAGTTTGGTTGAAATCCGTCCAATTGTTCTTAATAAGAAGTCGAAAATGTTAAGTTAAGTAATAACGCGACCCCCCTCCCATCCCCCCTCCCCAGCATGGCCATTTCTAAAAGGATTTTTTTCTCTTGCACAAACTTTGTTGTCCTTGCCCTAAAGACTCTAAATACCAAATGTGAATTCAATCCAACAGTCGGTTCATGAGTAGAAGATTTTTTAAGATGTACCCTATTTAACCCCTTTTGGCCCCTTATGGGGCCCCAAAGGGAGATAACTCGATGATTCTTACAAATCTGAAGCGGCTTTCCATGGGGATGCTCCCTGCCAAGTTTGGTTGAAATCTGTCCAATGGTTCTCAAGAAGAAGTCGAAAATGTTAAGTTAACTAATAACGCGACCCCCCCCCCCCCTCCCATCCCCCCTCCCCAGCACGGCCATTTCAAGATGGATTTTTTTCTCTTGTACAAACTTTGTTGTCCTTGCCCTAAAGACTCTAAATACTGAATGTGAATCCAATCCAACAGTCGGTTCATGAGAAGAAGATTTTTTAAGATGTACCCTATTTAACCCCTTTTTGGCCCCTTATGGGCCCCAAAGGGAGGTAACTCCATGATTTGTACAAATCTGGAGCGGCTTTCCATGGGGATGCCTCCTGCCAAGTTTGATTGAAATCCGACCAATGGTTCTCAAGGAGAAGTCGAAAATGTTAAAAGTTAACGCACGGCGCACGACGGACGACGCACGACGACGGACGAAACACGGTCGCAATAGGTCACCATGACCTTCGGTCAGGTGACCTAAAAATCCAGGTTTAATTTTGGAATATAGAAAATTATCAATCTCATTCTAGTGCCAATGATAATATTGAGACAATAGTAATTGCAATGGTTATTTTAAAATAATATTTTGATGGTGTCAGGTGTCTTTTCCTCCACAAAAAGTCAAACTAAATTGTGATCATACCCTGTGAAAAATCTGGTGCCAGGGTTCAGCTAGCCTGGGTTCAGTCGTCAATATACAATTTGGTCAATAAGATAGCGCATAAAAAATCAATACCCGTTAGATATCGCGGCATCCGTTTTTGATCGTGTTGATATTGACGCCTGGGGACAAGCACGGTATTTTCCAATGATAAGCCGATAAACCGATTGATCTATTTTTAGACGTATAACCTATTTAAATCCTGTCGTTTTAAAACGAGGCTCGATACTATAATGGAATGAATTACGTTTGAAATATTGAGAGATAATTAAATTTCTGCAAATTCTAGAATTTTCTCATTATTTTCCAAGAATGTTTCCAATGTGCTTCTTTAGTTTTGGTTGTCAAAATCACATATTCATTGTCAGGTAAAATTTGGTTTTGCACGGATGAATAGATTTTTAAGAATGCAATTGGGGGACAATGTTTTTTATGTGAGCCATGGCAAATCCAATGCGGATAGATTAACCATTCCCAAACTGCATGTATTTTTTTCTGTAACAATTACAAAAAAAGTTTTTAAGGAACAAGCACGACTTTTGTTTGGTAAATATCGACACAAAATGATTGTTTTAAAGCTCAACAGTGAACTACCCTAAAGCTTGGATGGAACACTTGCAAACGATTTTTATTCTGTCTTCTTCTTTTCCTTTTTATTTATTTTCTTTTATTCGAACATAAATTCGTTTAACTATTAAATTCCTTCAAACTTACAACAGTAGGAGAAATTAATGTTGTTTGAAATTCTATTATACATGAAAAACAATGAAAAATGTTATGTTTCATTTCTTACTATTGTCTGATACTAAATGTAAAAAAAATGGTCGAGAGAAAAATGAAAAATTATTATGACGCAATTTGACAAATAGTTAATAAATATTTCGAGAAATGGGTGTTTTTTATGTAAAAACTAACTCATCAATGGGCCATTTAAACTATTTAATCATTTCCCGAACATGATCTTCCCAATAGAAAAGGCTGCGAAGATATTTCGATACTAACAGTTTTCTCCTTTTGTTTGAGTATTTTCTTGCATTATTTTAAACAAATCCTACCTTTATCATCACAAATTTTGTCGCCTGCAAGCATCTTCTAAAATGGGAGTCTAAATTGCGGTCGTTTGTTAAGGTGTAAATTGGTGGATAAGATAACAGACTGATAAGAAGAGGTGTTATATGTGTTATTGTCTACTGTAAGTGTGTCACACTAACCCATTCCCACATATTGACGCCTTTGACACCCGACATGATAAAGCTTTTTGAAAACATTGTGGACAATGAAGAAATTGCTTGTGGCACATAACTTCTTAATTTCTCGCAATTTTTTCTCCAAAAAGAAAAAAAAGTTACATATCATTAAATGATTTACTTGAAAATGTCGTCTGCAACATCTAGAATTTAGACAAGATTGAAACTTTGTTTTCTGGTTATTAGTCAGCCCTTCGACTGCTCCAATTTGAAAACGCTGCAAAACCAGAAACTGTTGTTGATAAAGATGGCATTTGTACACAGAAAGAAAATATTGAGATGAAAGGAGAAAACTGATGGTAATATTAAGTTTCTGCTTTTTTTTTCTTCTTTTTTTAGATCACCCGTTTCCATTATGGTCTTTTTCGGGAAAGGGCAAACCCTTTCTCAAACAAGACCTGGTTTCAACGTGTTTAATTGAAAAGGCTTGTGGAAACATTAAAGCGAAAGAAGAAATGTTGATAAACAGCAATTTCCCCTTTTTGCCTCAGTTTTTTCTCAGCTTCTTGGTTCACAAATCCTTTTCTGTTCAACATCCCTTTCGGCAGCATTCAAAATAAAGCGGTCAAAATGTTTGCCGTTTTTAAAAGGGTTAAGCGACCGACACCGTAGGATTTATAGCCAACCGTTTAACCCTTAGCAATAACAGTTTACCAAAAAGATATAAAATCCAATAATTGCTGAATTGTGCAATATTTGTTAGCCTAATTAGAATTATCTTGAAAAAGACGGGTACCCGATTTCCATGAAGAAATACGGGTACCAGTCTAGTCCATGGGGATTTCTGTTACTAAATATAGCACTAGATAATTATCTGGACGAGTTACCGTTCGTGAAATTATCCCCAAAAATTGTGAAAAAAACAGATGGCGCTTTTGCTTGACCCCAGACTGATCTTTGGACCGGAGAAAGTAAAGGAGGGAAAAATGATCAGTCTGGAACCCAGTCTAGGGTTCAGCTATCATACGTAAGTAGTTGACAGCCTAGTATGGAAATTTAAATTTAGTGTCACAGTGATGAACTGATGATGACTTACGTTTCATGTTTATAGGGTTTTATGTAGAAAAATGTACTTTTGGACAGTCAGGGGCCTGTTTAATATTTTTTTTCTTCATTTTCAGAGGCATGTACAAGTGTATTTTATACATACCAATATACTGTAGTGACCTAGTGCTCGATCTGCCAACAAGGTCACTTGCACTCAACTTGCATCAAAGCTAAAATCCCTTAGAACAGTCGTAGACAGTTGTAAATACACAAATCAATAGTTTTATGTTCATATTTTACGAAGATACATTAATTACCTGTTGTCATTCGTTAG
Organism: Fragum sueziense; assembly: GCA_963680895.1. Classification (NCBI taxonomy): domain Eukaryota; kingdom Metazoa; phylum Mollusca; class Bivalvia; order Cardiida; family Cardiidae; genus Fragum; species Fragum sueziense. The sequence goes on from OY804607.1 coordinate 25,184,887, forward strand.
TTTATCTGTAAAAAGACAAATTGTAGTATTTTTGCTTCATCAGCGCTTGAGAAAGTTTAATGGCCGCCATGTTGTTTGTTTACATCTCGCATTGCATGATTGGATTTGTTTAGACTAGAGCCCAACGACGAAACTTTTCTAGAGCTGTCATCTGTCTTTGCAACTCGATTTTAGCCTTATTACTAGTTATTTTCTTATGTTTATAAGCTAGAATCGTAGATTAACCATTTTTCTATGTATGTAGTATGTATTTGCGTAACTTTCATTGAAAAAGTCCCTAGAAATGCACTTTTACTGCACCTGGTATCAAAATCCCACCGTTTCCCACATGATGCGGGAATTTTGCTGGAAATGCGGGGTCTTTTCCAGCATTTTTCCCTAACACTGTGGGAAGAATTCGGCGTCTTGATTGGCTTATAATGATAGACGAAACTGAGGGAAAATCGTATGATCCTAGTATAAATACGGTCTTCCCACAGATTTTTACTGACTTCACTTCTAAACTTTGGAAAGGAAACATGTAGATTTATTTTAGGTATTTAAAAACATTCTTTTTTAGTTTATTTTGTTTTATTTTGACTTTTGGAATAAATTCTAAATTAGTTTTAAGTAGAAATTAGCAGTCGTAATTATTTTGTCTTTGATTTTGTTTTGGAATTAGAATTAAATTGAAGATACAGCTTTCTGGCTTTGACTTTGGCATTTATTATTGATTTTTGTGAACTGTTGACTTTGATCTAGATTATTATTGTATTTTAGTTGGAATATTAATTATTTTGGTAAAGTTTAAACTGAATCTTTGTCTTTTGGTCTTGATTTTAGCCCTGCATTTTTGAATTTGAAATTAACCCATTCCTCTTTGGCAATTTTGTTTTGTGAAGTCCAACCCCCCTTATTTCCCCCTAGCCATCCAACACCATGTAGGTCGAGTCGTCGAGCCACCATCGCAGCTTCCCCTAGAGCGCGAGCGGACCACTTGCGCGCTACATAATTCTGGTGTCAGAAGTGCAGATCAGCATACCTTTCCACCCCGCTGATCCAGAGAGCCGAATCCAGGCCTATCCAAACCGGGGAAGACAGAAACCGACTCAACCATGTACCCTGATCCGGGCCACGATCCAGCAGACCAAACCACGCCATTAGTCCTGTCCGGCCTGCTGCACCTGACCATGGGCCACTTCCAAAAACAGACAGGAGACCATAGACTCAGATCAGACTCAGGTAGGAATAATTTCTATAATTATTGCCTTGTCTCTCCTCCCCAGTGTAGACCCCCTGTAGACCAGAAAGCCAGGGCACCCAGTTTGGGCCATCACCAGGGCAGCCTGACCAGAGAGAACACCACCTACCATAGAGGGCAGTCTGATCCGGATCCGAGTCCCACCCATTATCCAACCTACTATCCTGACATGAGTAGATACCAACCCAGGCTTACCAACGCCATGCTAAATTCCTTAATCTACCAAGATCCAAGCTACCCCTTTCAAACCCTTTATTGTAGCAGGTATCCCCATCCTAGCGCCAGTGAGCAGCCTGACATGGGTAGAAGTGAGCCGTGCTACACACAGTATAGAGACCTCCCTAGCCAATGCCATCCTTTGAGACCAGCCCGTTCCCCCAAGGGCACCAGCAGACCAGCCAGTATGGTAGCAGAGAACCAGCCATACCAGAATGACTACCGCTACCCACAGCATAGACCCTTCAATGCCATGGCGGAACCAGTGAAGTATGAATCATACCAGAGAGGTGCCAAAAGGGTCAAACTTATGTTCTCTTATAATAATTGCTCTTTAAGCTCTATTTCAGGACCGCAATCCAATGAAAGGCCAACCCACAGTACCCGCCGAGAAGCCAAAGCTTCCAAGCACCTGAAGCAGACCTATTCCAACCTGCGCAGACAACCCCAGGGCCATGCAGAACCCTTTGCCATAGAGGTTGAGGAAAGTGGGCCAGACCGAAGTCCAGGAAACTGTAACCAGCCATTCCAGAATGACTACCCACAGCATAGACCCCTCTATGACATGGTAGGACCAGTGGAGTATGAATCATACCAGAAAGGTGCCAAGAGGGACAAACTTATGTTGTATAACACTAACTTTTCTATGAGTTCTATTTCAGAACCACCATCCTATGAAGGGCCAATCCACAGTAGCCAGCGAGAAGCCAAACTTCCAAAGCATCTGGAGCAGACCCAGCCCAACCTGCTCAGACACACCCAGAGGCAAGCAGAACCCTTTACTATAGAGAGTGAGCAAAGCAGCTGCAACCAGGCAGACTGTAATCCTTGCCCCGATATCAGCCCCCTTGCTGCATGCCAAATACCAGAGAATCCACACCAGAATCCGGCCAACCATAACCCTGACCCAAATGTCCGTGCCAATGCTATCCACAACAGGCCAAAGCCGCCAGACCAGAGTCCAGCTGGATATAACTCTGACCATGCTGTCTGTGCCATTGCCACTTGGAACCAGCCAAAGCCACCAGGCCAAAGTCTGGCAGTCAGCAACTATGACCAAAATCTCTACGCCAACAACCAGCCAAAGCATCCAGACCATAGTCCGGCAGACCATAACCATGATCCGTATGTCTGCGTTTTTGCTGCCTGCAGGAAACCGAAACCTCCAGACCGAGATCCGGCAGACATTTACCCAGGCCATTACGTCCGCACCATTGTAGCCTGCAGAGGGCAAAGGCCTCCAGACCAAATACCCTTACCACCATTTAGAAACTACCAACCCAGCGACATGATGTGGTTGAAGAGAGCCCGCTACGAGCACCTCCAGTAAAGTTTACCAGACCAAGGGCCAAATTTTATAACAAATTTAGTTTTAATTTTTACAGTTGTTTATTTGTTTACAGTATACAGAGTTCCATGACATTACCAGTCATTTGGTGGCTGTACGCCGTTACCAGTATTACCATACCAGTGCTTGACCGTCCAGTGTTCCGTACCAGGTCATGAGATGACCGTCCAGTCCAGCGTTCCATACCAGGTCATGAGATGACCGTCCAGTCCAGTGTTCCGTACCAGGTCATGAGATGACCGTCCAGTCCAGCGTTCCGTACCAGGTCAAGAGTTGACCGTCCAGTCCAGTATTCCGTACCAGGTCAAGAGTTGACCGTCCAGTCCAGTATTCCGTACCAGGTCAAGAGTTGACCGTCCAGTCCAGTGTTCCGTACCAGGTCAAGAGTTGACCGTCCAGTCCAGTGTTCCGTACCAGGTCAAGAGTTGACCGTCCAGTCCAGTGTTCCGTACCAGGTCAAGAGTTGACCGTCCAGTCCAGTATTCCATACCAGGTCAAGAGTTGACCGTCTAGTCCAGTGTTCCGTACCAGGTCAAGAGTTGACCGTCCAGTCCAGTGTTCCGTATCAAGTCAAGAGATGACCGTCCAGTCTAGCATTCAGTACCAGGTCAAGAGATGACCGTCCAGTCCACTGTTCTGTACCAGGTCAAGAGGTGACCGTCTAGTCCAGTGTTCCGTACCAGGTCAAGAGTTGACCGTCCAGTCCAGTATTCCGTACCAGGTCAAGAGTTGACCATCCAGTCCAGTGTTCCGTACCAGGTCAAGAGTTGACCGTCCAGTCCAGTGTTCCGTACCAGGTCAAGAGTTGACCATCCAGTCAGTATTTTGTACCAGGTCATGTGTTGACCGTCTGTACAAGAGTTACCATATATGAGTTGAACATCCATCGTTTCCGCACCAGGTCACAGGTTGACCATTCACCAGTGATTCCAGTCTCCTCAAGAAGACCAGAGGCAGGTTTCGTTATCATGAGTTGATGATCCGTTGATGAAGTTCCATCTGTTATCCGATGTTTACATTCTGGGCCATGGGATTTGGCCATCCGGTTTATTGGTCATGGGTTGACCGTCTGAGTGACCATCGGATGTCGTGTAAGGTCAATGGTTGACCGTCTGGGAACAGCAACCAATCGTGGGCTATGAGAGACGAAAGCCCTGCTGCGTGTCAGGAGTTGATTGTCGATTCGTGGTGAGGAGCATCGATTCGTGGTGAGAAGTATCGATCCGTGGTGAAGAGTATCGATCCGTGGTGAAAAGTATCGATTCGTGGTGAAAAGTATCGATCCATGGTAAAAATATTGCTAGAAATAAACATTTAGACTATTCCGCGTAGTGATCGCGTACTGTGTGTATATCTGATGTTTGGACAATTACGTTATCAACAGTAGTAATTATCAGAACTTTAATAATATTTCATTACAGTGTTACCGCGTAATTCACTAAGCCCCTATTTATCAGAACACTAATTTTCCCCTTTTATTAGTCAATGATGTATGAACTCTCGTTTACATCGCGACCGTAACACATAATGGAGAAGTAACCTACCACCAGAGACATTCGAGGGACCTCAACATTTACTTTAACTTTGTAAATTTTGTCTATGTACTATGTATTAGATTTAACCCTTATCCCAGCATAATCGCGCTGTCGTTATTTACTATTTGTTGTACGAGTCTACTATGGAAATGTGATTTGATTGTCCCAAGAGAGAGAGAGAACCTTTTTATACAGAAAGATCTCACTCCCTCTTGTGTCAGTCAAGATAATTTCTGAGTCGTCTATCAAAAACTGTGCTTTTTATGTAAAATGTTATTTTTGCTCTGACATCCAACCTTTTGTTGTCTTAAATAAATTCATTTGATTGCTCCAGGAGTTAGAAAGAACCTTCCTGTTGAAGGATCAAACTTTCGCCTGCATCAGTCAAAAACAATGCGTCATCTGCAGTAAAATAATATTTAAATATTTGTAATGTTTAAATTAATATGTTGTTGACCATTATCTGTGTTTAATTTGTGTAAACGACTGTAGCCAGGAGAAAATTCATTTTGCCACAGCAGAATAAACTATCTTCTCGCAACATTCAAAATTTAAGATGTCCAAGCTTAAAAGAAGAGTTTGCCACTTTTCACTGAATTTAATGTGAATTTTGCTTGCTTATTTGTAAATGAAAATGTTTATTCATTAATTGGTAGTGCTTCAAGCATGATAATTTAGTCAAAAAAATTTAGTCTTTGTAATTGGATTTATGCAATTACATTCCAAGCATTGTTGAGAAGAAATTGACTGGCATGTCAGCTATTGTCAATCCTTTTCCACAATGTTTTGTTCATTAAATTCCATGCATGAAGGACTTGAAATGTTACGTGTTTTGCAAAATGTAATTGTCAATTTATTTGTTGTCAAAAGGCAAAAAAAAAGCTAGCACATGTATATTGTCCTGTTATATTATAAGCATTATTGAGAAAGAATTGATCTACATTTGCATCAGCTCTTTTTCTACAATGTTTAAGTCACTTAGGTGAATGCGAAAATGTACAATAGCATTTTTTGTAATAATAATTAGCCTTTATTGTTAGCATTTGTTCGTTTAGACAGATTGTTGTATGTATATTGTGAATGTTAATAAGATTTCTCTGTGCACATAGGAAAATTGGAAATACAAGTTTTGCGGTTCCATTTTTCCTCTTTACGCAGCGTTTTTCTTTGACGTAATACAGATTAGAGTGTATCCTTAACCGCAGCCATGAACACGACATTACTTGCATTGCATTTCGTCTTTGTTTGTGTGCCAGTCGGAGCTTTGGCACACCAACAGGGGGGTAATGTAGTGACCTAGTGCTCGATCTGCCAACAAGGTCACTTGCACTCAACTTGCATCAAAGCTAAAATCCCTTAGAACAGTCGTAGACAGTTGTAAATACACAAATCAATAGTTTTATGTTCATATTTTACGAAGATACATTAATTACCTGTTGTCATTCGTTAGTTTATCTGTAAAAAGACAAATTGTAGTATTTTTGCTTCATCAGCGCTTGAGAAAGTTTAATGGCCGCCATGTTGTTTGTTTACATCTCGCATTGCATGATGGGATTTGTTTAGACTAGAGCCCAACGACGAAACTTTTCTAGAGCTGTCATCTGTCTTTGCAACTCGATTTTAGCCTTATTACTAGTTATTTTCTTATGTTTATAAGCTAGAATTGTAGATTAACCATTTTTCTATGTATGTAGTATGTATTTGCGTAACTTTCATTGAAAAAGTCCCTAGAAATGCACTTTTACTGCACCTGGTATCAAAATCCCACCGTTTCCCACATGATGCGGGAATTTTGCTGGAAATGCGGGGTCTTTTCCAGCATTTTTCCCTAACACTGTGGGAAGAATTCGGCGTCTTGATTGGCTTATAATGATAGACGAAACTGAGGGAAAATCGTATGATCCTAGTATAAATACGGTCTTCCCACAGATTTTTACTGACTTCACTTCTAAACTTTGGAAAGGAAACATGTAGATTTATTTTAGGTATTTAAAAACATTCTTTTTTAGTTTATTTTGTTTTATTTTGACTTTTGGAATAAATTCTAAATTAGTTTTAAGTAGAAATTAGCAGTCGTAATTATTTTGTCTTTGATTTTGTTTTGGAATTAGAATTAAATTGAAGATACAGCTTTCTGGCTTTGACTTTGGCATTTATTATTGATTTTTGTGAACTGTTGACTTTGATCTAGATTATTATTGTATTTTAGTTGGAATATTAATTATTTTGGTAAAGTTTAAACTGAATCTTTGTCTTTTGGTCTTGATTTTAGCCCTGCATTTTTGAATTTGAAATTAACCCATTCCTCTTTGGCAATTTTGTTTTGTGAAGTCCAACCCCCCTTATTTCCCCCTAGCCATCCAACACCATGTAGGTCGAGTCGTCGAGCCACCATCGCAGCTTCCCCTAGAGCGCGAGCGGACCACTTGCGCGCTACAATACCTAGGGAAAGGTGAACATCACTATCAACTGTTCTATGGCTACACAAAACCAACACTTAGCTGACTTTCCACAAATTTTCATCACAAACTAGGCCATTAGAAGGCAGCATACTGATCAGTGACAGGGGCTAAACAAGCCACATCCAGTCCTGTACAGTACCCCATATATTGTAACAGCGAAGCCTGGCCAAGGACAATGATAGGACTGAGATACTTGCAGAAGAGCTCTTAACAAAGACTTCAATATTCTCCTAGTCAAGAAAAATGTTATTAGATGTAGGGCCTTAGCCTAATATTGTCGATTTCATAAAATGTGTTCAATCTTATATGGAATAAGTAATATACATTCTTTTTTTTTCAAATTTTCATTTAACCCATTCTGACAAATTGACTCTTCAATGTCCCAATAGATAAATGTTTTTGGAAAACATTGTGGAAAATGGATGAATTGCTTGTGACAAGCAATTTCTTCATTTCCCACAATGTTTCCTACCTGAAAAGACCAAAAATGTAAAATTCCATACATTTGGAAATGTCATTTACAACATCCGTGAATTTTGACCATCTGGTAATGGGTTTACCATTTCCCAAACAACAAAATATGAGACTGTTCTCACTTGAAAGATGTTACAGACAACAAAATGAATACTAGTATTGATGATGAACAAAATTGTGTAAAATATTCCCATAGAAAATATTGAGACAAAAGCCTAAGGGGAAATGCTGATTATCAGCATATACATTTCTTTTGCCTCAATGTTTCCCTATTTCTTTTATATAGAAAAGTCAAAACCAGGCCCCGGTTTCTCGAAAAAACTCAAGTATATTCTCATGAGAACATGCTCAACTTCAAAGGGATACTCTCCAACGTTGAAGGGTATTCGATTGAAGTTCACATGGATTTCGTGCGATTTGAGCACGGTGCTCAAACTTGAGCATGAGAACATACTTAAGATTTTTCGAGAAACGGGGGCCAGGTCTTGTTTAGGAGCCTAGGAAAGGGTTTAACATGGAATATGCACTTATGTTTAGTGTTTTCAATCTTCCATTAACCCACCTTCCCCAAACAACAACATATTGGTGTGATCCAATGGGAAAGTTATTGTAGCCTCAAAGAGTAATGAATATTTATGAGCATTAAATCACAGATGATATTGTGGCAAAAGGAAAAATATGCTGATTATCAGCATTTTCTCCTTTTGCATCAATGTTTTCCAAAGCCTCTTTTATTAGAGAAGTCAAAACCAGGTCTTGTTTTGCAAAGGGTAAAAACTGGGAATAAGTATAAAGACATTGTAAATTCCCATGAGTAATAATTACATTGTTAAGACAGAAATTTCAAGCTCGCCTGAGATGAAAGTCGCATAAGAGCTGTTGTCATACCCTGGGATGTCAGTGCCGGGGTCTGCGAAAACTTTACCTGGTCCACACATGTGTACTCATGCTCTTTTAGAGATACAACCTTCATGTTTCACATGTGTGTACGTGTAACCAAGACCTTTCCTCTTGGACCTTGATCTTAGAGGTTGACCTACTTTTAAAATCATTAACCCGACCTACATAAAGTGTACTATAACAGATGCCCTTGACCTTGGAGCTTTTACCTACTTTTGAAAAAAATTAACCTTGTACTTCATGTACATCAACAGATATGGCCTTGATTTTTAGCGAGCCAGGACTTTAAGTTTGGGGAGCTAATGTCACAGGCTCACAGCCCTAGTGTCAGCGTCCTGTCGCAATCTTTACTTGAAAAAAAAAACAACAAACCTTTAACCTGGTCTATATCTCGGGCACTATTTGAGATACAGCCTTGATATTTCACACATAGATACCTCCTGCCAAGACCTTTCATTTTGGGACCATGACCTTTGACCTTGTGACCTTGACCTTGGAGTTTGACCTACTTTTAAAAGAACTTTAAACTGGCCAATATCTCGTGCACAATAAATGATATAGCCTAGATATTTCACACATGGATACCACCTGCCAAGACCTTTCATTTGGAACCAAACCATTTGACCTTGTGACCTTGGAGTTTGACCTACTTCTAAAAAACATTAACCTGGCCAATGTCTCATACACTATTATAGATAAAGCCTTGATATTTCACATATGGATATCTCATGCCATGACCTTGACTTTGAGACCATGACCTTTGACATAGTGACCTTGACCTTTGACATTGTATTCCTTTTTTTTGCGACAAGCTTTCGTATAGGCGAGCTACGTTGTCCGCGGACAACTCTTGTTCACACATGGATACCTCCTACCAATACCTTTAAAATGGTGACAATGATCTTTGACCTTGTAACCTTGAACTTATAGTTTGACCTTCCTTTAGAAAACTTCATCCTGATCAATGTTTTTGTACTACATGTATCACAGATGTTGCTTTGATATATCACTCATACATACTTACTGCTAAGGCATTTCAATTGTGATCATGACCATTGACATTGAGACATTATTATTGGAGTTTGACCTACTTCTCAAAATTGTTGAATTGACATTATCTTATGTACTATTAGAGATATATCCGTAATATTTCACACATAGATACCTCCTGTCAAGGATTTTCTTGTGGGACCATGACCTTTTACCTAGATATAGGAGCTTGATCTTTTCTTCAAGAAAAGCTAATGTTATTGCAAACTTTGTCATGCATGAACAAGTCTTGTTGTTGCTGTAAAGGAAGCTGGACATAGCTTTTACTACTACTAGTGCTATTAGTGGGTGTGTCTTGGTTACCAAATTCAAACTTAATACACTAAGTGTTTGACCTACTTTTTGGACCAATGAAATTGCAGTATATTTTAAAATTTCGCTGCTATAGTTCGCATAAACGGTCTGCCGGCTAGTTTATGGGACGTCTATACATAGCCACGCCGCTTCTCCAATGCAGAATATTGTTTCAAGTGAGAAAAGGTTGTTAAAAGACTCTGAAATATCAGTCTTTATCTTTCAAAACTACAATTTACATGTATATAGACTTTTTTGTTACCATAGCAACAAAATTGAATTTCTGAAGCCATGAACTATTTCCTTAAATATTTCAAATATCATTGGTAAACTGTTGTTAAAACACTTAAACTTGGACAAATGTTTGCATTTGTATACATAAAACACTGATATGTTATCTAAATTAGTCATTTTAGTGGCAAACTTGCTCTCGATGTATTCCAGTTTCCATAGATAATGCCAGCATAAGTCAGAACTCAATCAAAATAGATTATCCATGGACTGATTGTTTCATGACATGGTTAACACTCAATATTGGAAAAGCAAGAAAATTTAGAGAAATTATTGAAAAGTTTTTTGTGTGTGTCTGAAAATTACTTTTTTCTAGAAAATTGTCTTTTTTGTAACCATGACAACCAAAACAGGTTAGAAATTCCAGTCTATATTCTTGGTGTTTTTAAGGTTCATTTAGTCAATAACCTTTATGAAATGTTTGGTTAACTTATGTTTGGGTACTGACAACATATGAAATTGGTGGATTGGAATGAATCTTTTTGAAAACCAGTAGATATAGGCTTGTTTAAGTTTTCCCGTCTTTTATAACAAAAAATGTCAAAACTGATATTTTTTATCCATAAATTGGTTGTTATATGTTATGGGGATACATTTTTCATTAGAATTACCAAGAAAATGCACAAGAAAGTATTGATAGAACATATTCTTGTCTGAAAAAGCCAATTTTAATATATTTTGTGAGAGATGACCTCTCATGAATGACCTTGGGATTGACGAATGACCTTGAGATTAATGAATGACCTTCAGATTGATTAATGATCTTGACCTTATTGAATGACCTCCATCTAGGTAGGATATCAAACAGAAATGCATTTCAGCTACAAATGTAAATGGGAATTGTGAAAGAAACATGTTTTACCACTTCAAATTTATGGCCTCTTTTGAGAATCTGACACCTTCTCTGAGAAATGGTTTTCATACATATATCCTTAGAATCACAAAAATACAAGAAATACTATGCAAAACCATATAGCTATATCTACCATAAATTTTCCTGATTCTTCATAGGGCATTACATATATTTCCCTATAGAAAATGCACTGATTGCTCAAATTTGTTAAAAAATCCATCTAAAAATCTAAATCTTTAAATCCGTTACCATGGTAACCATGATGGAAAATGTTAAAGTAATTTCTCTCTACATATGTACAAAAATGACATTGAAATTAGACATTTGGACATTTTTAAGTGATCCTTTTCCATTTCCACTAATGTGGGGTTTATATTTATGTATTGGTTATTAGTTTAAAATCTGCTTCTATAGTTACCATGGCAACCATAATTGCTTGGTAATCTTTTTGCCAAAAATATGATGTTGATTCAGTGATATGTTTTATTGATGACTTTACATTATCAACACATATGCCAACCTATAATGCTCTTGGATATATGTGGGAAAAAAACAGATAAATGTTAATATTGGAATTTGTTGCTATGGCAACCTTTTTTTAAAATCTAAAAATTGAATATGGACACAAAAATATTTGATTTTTCATTTTGATAGACAGTTGAAGAGTCATCTAAGACAAACATACATCATAGGTATGAAGATAAACCTTAAAATATACATCAAAGCTCTTGATGTCAAAATATTGAAAATTTTGATTTTTTGATAAAAGTATATTTTTTAAATCTCACAAATTTTCCGTTTTCAGAGTGCCCAGCGATTTTCTTTCACAAATTGGTAAAACAAGATTAGTACTTTACCACAACATATATGCCCATGCTGAACTACGCTGCGTAAGGCAGATAACAGCATTAGAAAATGGCAAATTTCAGCTTTTTTAATAAAAGTCAATTTTTCATAAACATAGTCTTACCAAAATCCATATTGTACACAATCTGGGAAATAGACATTCTTTTCCATTAATTGTTTAATATCACCAAGACCCATTATCCAGATCACAAAAACAAAAATAGTGATTGAGATGATAATTTATGAGAACTTTGGCGTTAAACTTTGCCTATTTTCACTATTTTCGAGATTCAAATTTGGTCCATTTTAGCCAAAATCTTTCTCTGCGGTTACCATGGCAACCGATGTAGACCGGCAACTTTTCTTGCCCAAAACGTTGTAAGTGGCCACCAAGGATATTTCCCTGAAAGTTTCAAGAAAATCTGAGACTATGCATTTCCGACCCCTTCTTTATTTTTTTGGTGCTCTCAGAGAATCACTCTTAAAACGTTTTAACCGTTTCCCAAACAATGACTGGTTCGTATGATTTTTTTAGAAAAGCAAAAAAAAAAAAAAAAAAAAAAAAAAAAATATTAAGACAAAGGCAGAAATCACTTACGTTTTAGTATTTTCTTCTATTTGCATCAATATTTCTGTTTTTATCAATACTGTTTTTGTCACCAGGAATAGCTTTCAAATTGGACTCTCGGAGTATTCTTAATCGTTGCCGTTCGGGAAATGGGTTAAACCGCTGGACAAAAGTCGACACTTTTCAGCCATTGACCTTAGCTTTACAAACAATTTATAATATATAAAATGAAGACTTCATTATATTTGACAGACTTGTGTGTACACCTTTGTTGAAAAGCATCGATTTGTAGTTTAGGAAAGGGTAAACAATTCATTGGTTCACTCACCCCCATGGTACGCTGGTCGTTATTTCCATAAAACTCGGACCCTAATCGCCTTCATTGAGACCAAATCATGATGGCTAGTTGTAAATGGGAGATGTTATCGATGATCAAGCTGCATTCCCGAGCAATAATTTGTGGCAGGATTTTATGGCCATATAATTTTGATATCTCCATTTCATTTCACATCTGCAAATAAACAAAGTATCAATTTAACCCATTCCCACACAATGGCTCTTTTTGACTCCCTAATAGATAATTACTCGGAAAACATTGTAAGAAATGAAGGAATTTCTTCATTTCCCGAAATGTTTTCCTTCCCTTAAAGATAAAAACATATAAAATTTCATGTACTTGAAGTTGTCGTCTGCAACATTTTTGAATTTAGAACAGTCCCAAATTTTTCCGTCTGGTAAGGATTCAAAGGCCAACGCTTTGACATTTTTTTTATCCGTCATAATCATTGAAAAATGCCGTAAATGACGAGGCAAGTGTCACAAAAATTTGTTTAGAAGATCTATAAAGCGAATTAATACATCTGGGGAAAAAGGATAAACTAAAACTACTGTCAATTGGAAGTCTTCTTTTCCTAAAAGGGTTACAAGCAGACTGTATGATCTGTAGAACAAGACCAACCAGATTATGTTGGTTCGTCATGAAATCCTTACTTTGAGTACTCACAGCAATGGTCTTTTAACAATTAATGAAATATTACATTTTAAATCAAAGTACTGAAAGTACTGTTAGAGAGCATGTTTGACACAACATAAAATCTTGTGACAATATTGCATGGTAACATAATTCATGCAAAGCTATCTATCCGTGAGTGTAGGTGGAGCTGTATTTAAAGGACATTTTAATCCAACAGCAATATTTCAGACTGACCAAAATTCAAAGATGTTGCAGACGACAATTTAAACTGACTGAAATTTTTCATGTTTCTGTTTTTCTATATATAAAAAAATGTGGGAAATGAAGAATTGGCTTGTAACAAGCAATTTCCTCATTTTCCTTATTGTTTTCTGAAGCCATTTTCATGTGGGAGTCAAAAAAGAGTCACTGTGTGGTAATGGGTTAAATGAAAGCGCACCAAAACATCACCATAACATGACTTCATTCAAAAGGCTGCATAATGAGGAACTGTCCATCATTGTTTCATTCAAATTCAACCATAAATGGAAGAATGTATTAATAATTGACAATAAATTGAAACATCTTTTTCTGTGATACAATATAGTATCACCAAAACCGCAAAAATATGCATGGTCATGGTCCATTTCAAAAGCTGATGCAAACGACAAAATGTTATTAAAGTTATGAATTGTGTGCAATATAGTTCAGAAAATATTGAGACAAAAGGAGGAAATACTGAATATCACCATTTTCTTCTTTTGCCTCAATGTTTTCCAAAGCTTTCTCTTATTGACACATCAACACAAAATTTTGTTTGGGAAAGGGTAAATTTAAATAAACCAATTCATAAATGTAGATCTATGAGAAGTTGAATTAATAAGAAAATTTACTCTAATGTCCCCTTTATCCATGACTCAATAAACTATCACCAAACAGCACAAGCTTTACGATAAATACACCCACTGGTAGAATTTCTGTCTGTGGAATGTGATTCTATTTTTAGACCGTTTGCATTGTCCAAAATTTAGGCCACATGACTTGACCGCATGACCTGCATGACCCAATTCTGAATGGCAAATTACTACTCAGATATCTTTTTTATTTAAGACTTGTTAAATACTTGATTTTTTTGCATAGATCATACATGCCATCTATTTTATATAATGACATGTGTGATTGTAGACTATTCTAATTGTCATTTAGATCTTTTTGTCTTGTTTGGCAGGAACTATTTTCGTTGTGCGGTTTGTAAAGTACATTTAAAGTACATTTGGGATGATAAAATAAGAGAGCCATGCTCTCTAAAAAGCATGAAACTTCCAAAATGTAGCATTTATCAAAAATGCAACAGAAAAGGAATTGAAGGAAAAAGAAGTTAACTGAAATTAAAAACAAAAACATCCTTAGCTTTTTTAAGGAGAATTGATAAAAATTTTATTATTGTGACATGCTACCAGGCGGCAAAATATTAGACTAGTCCAAATTCAAAGATGTTGTAGACGACAATTCAAGTGAAAGAAATTTTACATTTTTTTTTGTTTCTTCAAACAGAAAAACATTGAGGGAAACAATTTTCCACGATGTTTTCCAAAGCCATTATCTTGTGGGGAGCCAAAAGGAGTCACTGTGTGGAAATGGGTTAACCCATTCCAAAACGTATTTTTAGGATGATGCAAATTGCATATTGCAAATGAAAGTATGGACTTTTAAAAGAAAGGTGTGCCATAAAGCAAATAAAACATTGAGACATTAGATGAAAATGCTGATAATGAATATAAATATTTCATTCACAGAATTTGTCGGTCATTTGTCTATTGGTTCATTAGATACACATTTTTATTATAGTATGTTGCTGCTTTTCAACGATAACCTCGTAACGGCAGCTCAAAACAAGCTGCTGTTACGAGATTTTTGTTGAAAAGCGACGATGTATTTTATACTGACGTTTTAATAATTAATACATGTATGCTGCAGAAAAACACACACAGAAAAATACAGTGATTATTTTACAAAATTGCAAGAGTGAGTCCTGGGACTCGCTACCCCAAAATTTTATGAGTCCTCTTGGAAATTTATGAGTCCCACTATTTTGACAGCTTTCGATAACTACCGAAAACAACAGCAACATATTAAAGTGTTTTTTATATATATATAATTTTGAGAACTAGGCAAACATGTTAAAAAAAAAACAGACTAGAATTCCACTAACATGAGTTTTAACTTGTAACACATGATTGTGACACATGTATGAGTATGACTAGAAATTTGACATTATGACTAGAATGCATTCAGTCTCAGATGAAGTTTGACTTGTTGCAAGCTATTTCTTCATTTTCCACAATGTTTTCCAAAGCTATTTTCTTGAAGCTATTTTCTTGAGGGGAGTCTAAAAGAGTCAATGTGTGGTAATGGGTTAATAAATCTTTCCAAAGTAATAAAATTTCAGAGAGGTATTTCTGCTGCACTAAAATAATGAATTTGAATAGAAAATATTGAGGGACAAGAAGAAATTGAATTATGATCGGAAAGTTCAATATGATGCTGCAAGGTCGTCGTCATGAAGTTGTTGCATTTTTAACCATCCCATTCTGTTTATTGGCGTCTGCGCAAATCTTACAAAACATAAAGTTGTTATATTTATCATATGCCAGCCAACTGTAAAGCGCCAAGCAGTTTTGTTGAAAGGTACGAACCTTTTTTGGGGTTGTGATTGACTCGTTTTTCTGAGCTGTCTTTCGAAGTGTTTTCATTCATCTGAGTACCATTTTTCGCGGCTGTTTTTCCGATCTGACTCTTATTAAACAGACCGCTGATCGTCCTTTGTTAGGCATCAGAGAGAAGTTTTTTTCGGGGGGCATCGCTACTTTCGTTTTCAGCCCGCGAGATGTCAACCGCACGCGCTGATTGGCTGTAAATGCCTTGAAAGACCAATGAAAAATCGATTTGACTTTTTGGACCTGGGTTCCCGCGCTGCATGTTTATCATAATGCATCGTAGTTGAGGAAGGAAACCAGCCGAACCGGTGTTTAAGTAAATTATTATCGGTGTGCATTTGCTTCATTATACGATGTATGAATGATTTTCGAAGTTTTGTTTGACGACAGGACTCGTCGACTATAAAATGTTTGCGTCCGCGGGTTTCACATCTTTCAATAATATGCGTCCTCGGCGGATTTTGTGCGAGATAATCGCAGGACGCGCAGGTAAATGAATCACTGAAAATAGAAAAAGAAAAAGAGAAAACTCCTAAGAAAATCACAATGTCACTAAATTGTCTAATTCTGACCGTTTATTTGATCAACCGAAACCTAACAATCCATTTCATCCAATGAATCAATTACGTTTAGGCCGACAAACATCTTGTGTGGTAATCGAAACTTACAAAAACACTGAACGATAAATATCTATCCCAAACAGCATAGAATATATTGTGACATAAGGAACAAATGCTGTAATCAGTAATTTCTTCTTTCCTCTCAATATTTTCCAAGGTTTTTACTCTAAGAGACGCCAAAACCAGACCTTGCTTAGAAAAAAGATACTTCACGGAAATGACTTCGAATGTTGACTGTCAAACTGCCAATTGGTAAGTTTTCCCTTTTCTCTTTGATTGTTATACATTTAATTTGATCTTTGACGTCACCTTATAAACCTTGTGACTTTGTTTTGATTCATCATTAATCTATCTCCATTTTCTGTCTGGTATTTTTGGAAAAGTCATTAAAACTATAAATAATCATATCAAAACAAAGCTAGAAAAAATAGAAAAAAGACGAATACCCCAAGAACAACACATATCCATTTCTAACACCGTCTACCTAATCAACCGAGGCCTATCTAATGAATCAAATAGGGGCCTACGTTTAGGGCAACAATGGCTTGTGTGGTAATCGAACTTATATAAAATCTGTGCAATTCATCTTTTGATCTACACAACACAGAAAATATGGCAAAAGGAAAATTTGCTGGTTAAAATCATGGTTTGTTCGCCTCAATATTTTCATTGTCATCGTCTTATAAATTTGATAATTCTGTTTTGCTTCATCATTTTAATCGTTTTTCTATCCTAGCTTGAATGTCTGGTAAAGTTTGCGAAAAAGTCAAAGCAACGATGAAAAAATGTCAAAGAAAAGGAGAAAATCCATAACAAATATCTATTTCTCACATCGTTTACCTGATCAACCGAGACCATATACTCCATTTCATCAAATGAATCAAATACGTTTATGGCAACAAACGCCTTGTGCGGTAATCGAAACTTACATAAAAACTGTGCAATTCATCTTTTGACCCAAACCTAGGCATTTGTCCCTGTGTTTTAATGTGAAATTTAATACCTTTTTAAATAGATAGATGCTACAATTAAACACAAAATTGGCTGATTCATGTACGGTTGTAATTCAACCCTTTCCCAAGCAAGATCTGGTACTGACGTCCTTGATAAAACAGACTCTTGAAAGCAATGAGGGAAAAAAAGAAAATGCTGATGATCAGCATTATCGTCTTTTCTCAATGCTTTCCAAGTTACAAGAAGTTTTTCTCTGTTTAGTTTCATTGACTTGTCGTCTGTATCATTTTTGAATTCTGATCATACCAATTGTTTGGTTTGGAAAAGGGATAAACAACACATCTCTTGTATATTTGTTGAGAAATGGATGATTTGGATAATGCATTACTTGTTGTCGTTTGGGTGTCCATACTCAAAAAATAGTCCCTGAATCTTGAAGTTCTAAAACAAAATGCATTGATAGGAATAATTAGCTTATTTCTACTTAGACCCCCCCCAACACACACACAACAGCCACCGGAAGTCGTCCTTAGAAGCAAAAGGCGAAATTCATCCCTGTTCACTGCCTGTATCCATGCTCTGCGCTTGTGTTGATCTTGTGGAAATCGGAAAAAAAGTGAAGATTCTCTTTACTTCCGTCATTTATCCGATTCTTGCATTGATAGACGATGCACTTTAAAACCATTTCGATTCCCTATAGATCTAATACAATGTTAATTTCCCATAAACCCATTGTTTGACACCGGAATTTAATCCGAGTCTTCTGTGATGTCTTTTGTTTTTGAGTGGGACAGCGCTCTGATGTAAATAGCGACATCCAAATATCAACTATCGAATTTTCATCACAGAAGACTCGAACCGCAAGTGTTCTGCGGGTACGGACTAAAACGATAATGGAAAGGGGTTGATTTAGAAGGAATCATAAATTCAACAACCATGTTTTTATACAAAAAAAGGATTTATATTGTTGTCTTGTCATACTTGTTTGAACTCTATAGTTAGATACAATGTTGCACTAATTGTATTTGTATGACCTTCTGACATCACTTAAAGTGACATTTCACATTTATTTCTTTTTTTCAAAAGTATGTCTTGATGCAAAGATTGTTTATTCTAATGCGTAGAAATGCTATCAGTTTTTGGAAGTTGTTATTTATAAGCGAAAAATAAGCCTTCATAGTTGAGACAGAAATGACAAATTGTATATAAATCTGAACTGTTGTCCACAAGAATTTGTTTAATTTTAGCATAAAAATATATATTTCTACTACACTGTTCAATATTTTGGCTCGAAATTTTCAGAATATTCATTAGAAAACGTAATCTTTCAGATAGAATGAGAGTAAAATTTATGTAAAAATAATTGTGAAATGTCACTTTAAGTTATCTTATTCCCAAGACTCATGTTTTTGCGAGGTCCACAAAAATTTCCTCTATCTTAACAAATATTTCAAATTTCTTCTCTACATTTATAAAATTTATCAATTATTTTTATTACTGGCGGTCTTATTGCTACTATATTAAGGATTTGACATACAACACTCATTCTGATCAACGATCTTTTTGGCAGCTGATACAATGAATAAATAGAAAAATGAAATGAAAACGAAGAAAAGACAAACACAATCCCTGGATTCGTATTCATCAACATTTCTAAACCGTTTGTCTCGGCCAATCAGGTATGTTGTTATTCTTATGGTAAACTTGGAATTAGATTGGTTGGTGAATATCACTCCTGAACCTGAGGCGCTTTCTTTAGAGCGAGATTTCTTAAGAATTTTTAAGGTGTTTTAGATAAAGCGTTTTTAAGACCGAGACTTTGACCGAGCTGTTCCGAATGCTCCATATTTATACAAATGACGTCATGATGACGTCATTTGTATAAAGTATGGAGCATTCGGAACACCGCGGTTTATGAATTATGGACTGTTCGGAACAACTCGGTCTAATCTCTTTTATTTTGTTTGTGCAGAGTTGACCGTGGGGTTCCGCACGAAGTATATGTTAATGGCGCCGGAGCCCATTGAGCGTCTTAAAAATCATGCTCAAAAGAACGCTTTATCCTAAAATATCTGAAGAAATCTCAAGATATCTCAAGAAATCTCGCTCTAAAGAACGGTGTTTTAGATAAAGCGTTTTTAAGACCGAGACTTTGACCGAGCTGTTCCGAATGCTCCATATTTATACAAATGACGTCATGATGACGTCATTTGTATAAAGTATGGAGCATTCGGAACACCGCGGTTTATGAATTATGGACTGTTCGGAACAACTCGGTCTAATCTCTTTTATTTTGTTTGTGCAGAGTTGACCGTGGGGTTCCGCACGAAGTATATGTTAATGGCGCCGGAGCCCATTGAGCGTCTTAAAAATCATGCTCAAAAGAACGCTTTATCCTAAAATATCTGAAGAAATCTCAAGATATCTCAAGAAATCTCGCTCTAAAGAACGCACCTCTGGTTCCGTATATAATATATTCCCGTATTTCCAATTGAAATTTCATGATTTTTTCATTCAATAGATTGAATCTAATTATCCGTCCGAATAATAAATGTATACATTTTGACACACTCAATATTTCTTCTTTAGCGATGTTGATTTAAAAAGTGACTAAATATATATATATAAAAAAAATCATACAAACTGATCCCGTGAATGCATATCCGAACATACCAGTAGATCAAAATTTCACCATTCCTTTTAATCAACACAATTAATCTCCAAAAAAGTGAATCAATTATAACTATATAGTCCATGCAGACGTTGAAATTGAAATTATTTCCACAAATGTCCTACATTAAAACCCTTTTCCACATTTTTTTCAAATTCTTTAAATAAAAATGCTCTATCTATAAGACTAAAACAATATAATATACTGGTAATTTGAGTTAAACTGAAATATAAAATTACACTGGGATGTCTAATAGATATGCTGCAAATGTAGCCTAAGATCAGACTGCACGTATGTGCAGTCTGATCTTAGGGTTACACTTTCAACAAAAGCAACTAAGCCGAGAACTACACCAAAAAGGTTGAATATTAACATATGGTAGAAACCATTTTAATCTAAAAGCGTTCCTTTCTCTCGCTGAATGCAAAAAACTATTAAGATGTTATTTATATCAATTATGGCTTTCAAGTGACCGCAATAAAGGACTAAAGGTTATTTGATGTGCACGCGCTAAGCTCGCGGTATAGTCGTCAAAACGAGATTTTACAAATCATAAAACGAACAAAATCGACCGGTACAGAAGAAAATGTAGTATGGGTACTTATTCTTGTTTGTTGTTTATTTTTCTTAAAGTGAGATTTCACATTTATTTCATTTTTTAAAAGTATGTCTTGATGCAAAGATTTTTTTCTAATGCGTAGAAATGCTATCAGTTTATTGAAGTTGTTATTTATAAGCGAAAAAGTCGCCTTTAAAGTTGAGACAGAAATGACCAATTCTATATAAATCTGAACTGTTGTCCACAACAATTTGTTTAATTTTAGCATAAAATATGTCTTTCTCGTAAACGGTTCAATATTTTGACTTGAAATTTTCAGAATTTTCATAAGAAAAGATGCTCTTTCAAATAGCATAAATTAAAATTTGTGTACAAATAATTGTGAAATGTCACTTTAAAACAACATGAGCTTGGAATTTTAGACAACGCCTTTTTTGGCATTTCAATGGACCTAATTTACAACTGACATACATTTTTAAAGTCTGATATAAGTTTTCATTAACACAGGTAACAGAGACATAATTGGCAAACGGCATGGATCTTGATCTGAGAGTTTATTCGACTGAAGTGTGGAATGAAAACTCTCACAGAAATTGTCATTTGTATTCATGCATGATATACTATAGGTTAACAAGAACGTTCTTGTTTTGGGGTTTTGATTTTTCCTTCTGATGCAACTAGCTTAGCGTTGTTGTCGTATACTCGGTTTATGGAGCTAGAGCAAGTTGTTATTATACCATGTGCTCATCTCTTTCAAGCAAGAAGCATAAAAATGAGTATGACTGCTAGATCTATGTGGTTCTTCAAATAAAAACAGCCTAAATTTGTGCTGTTTGGGGAAAAGACGAATGATCAAGATATGTAAAATGACTTTACATAAGTTTAAGAGCTCTTAACCCTTTCCAAAACAAGACCTGGTTTTGACGTCCCCAATAAAAAGCCTTGGGAAAAAATGAAACAAAAGAAGAAACTGCTGATAACCAGCAGTTTCTCCTTTTGTCTCATTATTTTCTGTGCTATATTGTACACAAGTTCCTTCCTTTTTAGCATCAATTCTCTAAAGCAGCGTTTGAATTGGAACACCCTAAAATTTTGTCGTTTGTGAAAGGGTTAAAGATATCTATATTTAGTATAATTGTTACAATGTTGACATTGAAAGTCAGCTTTAATTCAACTAGTAAATTACTAATCAAGAACAAGGTTCAATGAACAATGTTCTTATTGAATTCTTGTTGTTTATTGTTTTATTTTTTAAAGACAAACGGTGTCATGTTTGCGTTGGTGTTTTCGAAACAATGCAACTGTGTTAAAAGGCAAAACGCACCTCTGTGAAAAAGCAAAACATATCGTCGCAGGTCAACATGAACTTCTCATTACGCATTGGTCAACCTTTGTCACTAATTTATTTCCGACTGTGTTAATTCGAACAATGGCTACTCTCGCAAACACTAAAAGATACCATTATCCAATCGTTGGTCGTAATTGCCATAGAACTGAAAAATCATCCGTAAATTTTCTAATGATTTGTAAAATCACATGACATGGATCACGTGACATCGGTTTATTCAAATGACGAACTTGTAAGGAAACCATATCACGGATAGATTATCATTGTTTAATCATGTGCGCGATCGTTATGTCGACTATTATTGGACAATGCTAAGTAACTCTTATGACGGATGGATGACATCATGAAAGTCAATTCCATGGTCAGAACTACAGAGGTTAATCGATCATGATGTAAGAGCGGTAAGCTATGTGTGGAGAAAAATACAAACTGTCTGATGGGTCGTTTGCTATGCATATATTATGAACACCCCGGTTACTTCTGTGAAAACAATGCTTAGACCAATATTTCCGAGGATGGGGTGCGATTAACGAATTATTTTGCTACAATATTAACCGTTTCCATAACAAAGCCTGGTTTTCACGTCCCTAATAGAAATCCTTTGGGAAAACATTGAGACAAAAGGAGAAACTGCTGATGACCAGCAGTTTCTCCTTTTGTCTCAATATTTTCCGTGCTGTATTATACACTTTTTTCTATCTTTAATAATATTTCTTCAGCAGCAGCTTTTGAATTGAACCACCCCTTAAATTTTGTCATTTGGGAAAGGTTTAAGTTGATGAAAAAACAACAGAGTAACAAATCAACGAAAAAATACCACTTCTTTTCTTCGCTTGAACACGTAACTGTGATCCTTGCATAAGCCACTTTTGAAGGATCAGTCTGTACATGCATGATTTTGGTCTTCATCACATGGATCGTTTAGAGAGCATTGTACATTACTGTCGAAAGACTGAATCTGTTAACCCTTCCTCTAACGACAAGGTTCAAGTCTATGCCAGTCGAAAATTGAAAAGGGCACCTTATTACAGAATATGTGTTACTTAATGGGGAAAAGATTTTCTAAGATAGAAAGCTCTGAGACAAGATAAAAAAGAGGTGGATAGCAGCATTTACTTAATAATTTATTTTCTTTAAATGTTTCCAATTTCATTTTTCACAATGTACACGTATCGCAAAATCAGGTGTTGTCTGGGGATGAATTGAAGTCGACAAATGCAGAAAAATGTTTCATAAAGGATATAACTTGAAAGAGAAAACAAAACAATAACAAATACTCTGATCACACGCAAGGTTTGTTAAAAGAGAATTTTGACAAATATTAGGGATTAGTGACATTTTGCCTCTTATTGGGATACTTTTCAAAAGTTCATAATGCGAGCTTCTTATTTTTGGACAGGTCTAGTTGACAGATTTGATTTGATAATTCAGAACATTGTATCGGAATTGTTTATGTTAACCCCATTAATGTAAACAATTGAGAGTTATTCTTTTCAGTTTACCTTTTCCTGGACATATCAAATTTTAGGTTGAATTCTAAAGGCTGACCAAGTCATTTTCTTGCAAACTGTAATCTTGCTTATGGCCTCTGATATTAGTAACATGTACTTGTTATCAAAGACAACCATTTAATATTTAAATGTGTTTCATCTAATGTCAAATTTGTTTTAGATGTTAATGTCAACAGTCAATTGGTGAGAAGGGTAAATCCAGACTTCAAAGAATAGTTCCTAAAGGACAATGACAGATGACTCTAGATTTGAAACTTTTTGTTGTGCGAACGACATGTTCTGTGTCACATTTTCTCAACACCTCGGTATATGAAAAAAGAGCAAATTATGAACACGATGTCACTAAGTAGGTAAGAGGCTAGCGCCTCTTACCTATACTAATTGTTTGTTGTTTTCGTTTGATTCATTGCGTCACTCATCGATTTAACTCTTTCAAACGTGATTGTTTTGTTATTTTTAACACTTTTCCGAACAACAACGCTCAAGTTTTGATACGCTTAATAATACAAAAGGCCTTGGAAACATTTGGGTAAACGAAGAAAATGATGATAACCATCAATTTCTTTTTATGGTTCAATACTTTCTATGCAATGCAGTACACATATTCTATCTTTATCAAAATACATTTTTTGTGTCTACAGCAACCTTAAAAATGGAATGGTCTTATCCTTTAAGGTTTCAGAAAGATTTAGGGGACAATTTTTGAAAAGTTTGAAAGAAAACAAATGCATGCTGATGGCTTATATTTTACTCATTTTGCCCATGTTTGAATTCATAAGTCCGCAATTAGATTCGCATTTAATTTGCTGCCTGACAGCCCTTGAGAAGCCATTTATAACAGGGGAGCTAAAGCCCCTGTGTCTGAATATTGGGGAGGGGGCTAAATTTGATTTTTCCTAAATTTTTAATGTGAAATAAGGAAAATTAGGCATTTTTGGCCAATTTGCGGGGGTTTGGCCCCCTAGCCCCTGTTCCTACGGGCTTGGAATTTGGCACGATTTAAAATGCTGTCTTTTTGGTAAAAGGTTAAACAGTTTTGATCTAAATCAGATTGACATCAAAAACAATTTTGCTTTCATAATTTCGTTTAACCTTTCCCCTGTGACAAGAGTGTAGACAGATTCATGTTTTATTTTTTACACACTGCTAATTTTGCTGCTAGAATACAGAACTAAAACATTAAGAAAAATTCATAAAATTTCATGGACAGTTATCAATTAAAATACTGACTCGTAATATTTTCAAACGTTCTCTTTCTACGGATGTTACAATCTTAATTTTTTTTTTGTTGAAAGGAGTTTCGTAAAGCAACTAGTATTGAATGAAGCGTTTTATATTTTCAACTAAAGTAATTGACGTGATCTTTATTGTCCAGATAAAGTATTTATATTACATCATAATTTAATATTGTTATTATCATAACAACATCACAATACGTTGATGGAAAGAATAAAGTACCAATATTAAGATACCCCCTGCCTTTCTTTTAAAGGTATTATATCCGAAAATTGATCATAAAAAATACCATTGACCTGTACAATACATACTAATATAAAACTTTCTGAAAACCATCTAGTAAGTATGTACTATCTTAATTTTCAGTATTTTCTAATTTTTATTTATCATTCAAGCCGCATGTCCCTTGAGCAACAATACTGATTTGTATTTTACATGCGATGGTTCGAATCTTGCAGGTGTTTGAGACAAGATTTGAACCAACGCATGCAAAAACTGAAGTTATCAACGCTATTTCCAATGTCTACATAGATATTTTTTTAAACAGGTGCCGTATTATCGCGACTGCAATATTATATTTAATGGAACCTGGCTTTTAAACGATTTCACAAAGAAGCCTATTAGAAAAGCTTGGGAGAACTTTGAGTCAACAAAATAAAATGTTTATAAAAATGACCATTTTTGTCTCAAAATTGCATGTGCTGCTTTGGTCACAAAATCACATTGATCAACATTAATTTTGCAGTCTTCATCATATATCAACTTGAAACTACCTGGACTTTTGACAGCATTTTATCCACGAAGAATATTTTTCACAGCAAATACAAGCAAGTAAGTACAAAATCCAAGCAAACGGTGACGGCTGGGATCTATTTACAGATGACAACACTCTTTTAACCCTTTCTTAAACGACAAAACCTTTGGTTGGCAAGGTGTTCCAATTTAAAAGCTACTGCAAACGACAATGTGGATGTTGATAAAGACTTGACTTATTTTCCATATAACACAGAAAATATTGTGGCAAAAGGAGAAAATGCTGGTCAAGAGTATTTTCTTCTTTTGCCTCAATACGTTCCCAAACCTTTTTCTATTATGGTTGCCAAAAACCCAGATGTCGTGTGAGAAAGTACTAATGGGCGGCGATGAGGCGCCTGTGTCTCTTTTCAACATCATCTTTATTACGTGTTTATGAAGCCCTTTGAAATAATCCCTCTAGCGTGTTCTAATGTCTTGTTTAGGGACCCTTCATGGAAATCGTCGCTAGCCTCTTACCTACTTAGCGACATCATGTTCATAATTTGCTCTTATTTCATATACCGAGGTCTTGAGAAAATGTGACACAGAACATGTCGTTCACAAAACAAAAACATTCGTCATCTGTCATTGTCCTTTTGGAACTATTTTTTGAAGTCTGGATTTACCCTTCTCCCCAATTGACTGTTAACATAAATATCTAAAACGAATTTAACAATAGAAGAAACACATTTAAAATATGAAACGGCTTTCTTTTATAACAAGTACATAAGATTAATATTAGAGGCCAAGATTACAGTTTGCGAGAAAATGACTTGGTCAGCCTTAAGAATTCAACCTAAAAATGATATGTCTAGGAAAAGGTAAACTGAAAAGAATAACTCTCTCAATTGTTTACATTAATTGGGTTAACATAAACAATTCTGATACAATGTTCTGACAACTAGACCTGTCAAAAAATACGAAGCGGGCATTATGAACTTTTGAAAAGTATCCCAATAAGAGGCAAAATGTCGCCAATTATCGAAAATTTCGTAACTGAAGCTTATTTTAAGCTGTTCGTACGCTGTTATCAAGGAAAAGTAGCGAAAAGCCCATAATTATACACGAAATGCTGACTAGTTTTTTCAAGGAAAGACATACAAGGAAAGATGGACATTTCTTAACGTTATCTTTAGCAAGAGCACGTTTCCAAGTTCCTATCTGACAGAGAAGTTTCGGAAAACAATTAGAGGTCAGAAGACAACTGGCTCGGACTTTTTGCAATATATATTGTGGTTAAACAATCATCCAAAGAACTAACGTTTCGCTGCTTTTCAACAAAAACCTTGTAACTGCAGCTTGTTTTAAGCTGCAGTTACGAGCTTTTTGTTGAAAAGCAGTGATTAAGACAGAAAGCGTAGAGCAACGATATACGCAGAGGCGGGTGCTCTGGCGATTGACATGTCATCGCTGTTTTTTTTCTTTCTTTTTTTTAATATGTAATATGTACTATGTTTTGAAAGTAAAACATCCGTTCTTGAAAAAGACTAACTAAATTGTATCATTGTATAATCGATCTTTTGTTAGATAACCCCTGTTTCATCCGACGCAGCATCTATTTTAACATATGGTACAAAGAGCAAATATTCTGTTTGAATACTGTAATAACTTTTCTTTGAACCGTACCCACTACCCAAATAACTCTCTCTCAAACAAGAAGTTATTCTGCCTTACCTCAAGTAAAATGTTTTGGCAAACAATGAGACAAAAGAAGAACTTAATGATAAGCAGTGATTGTTCTATCTGCCTCAATATTTTTTGCGTCGTAATACACACAATTTGTATCTATCATAACACTGCACAATCTAACCACATTGAATAATTGAATTCTGAGATTTTATTCTTTAGAAAAAGGTTAACCGCCCAATAAGCAACTAACCATTGGTTATGTAAATTCAGGAATCATATTAACTATCATAAAGTACAATTTTGACATTCATTGTGTCCATATTAGTTAGCTGGAAATTCTGCTTGTGTTGAAATAAAGATCATGTCCCAATGGAAAGCAGAGTTGATAATTGATAAAATTAATCATGGTAACATAGAAAGAAAGGGAAAGAAATATTCTCTTTTATGCTACGTTTTTACCGTACCATTTTCTACCTGGAATCAATCGAGCGCATGTAATGCACGAGCTTGATCTTGCATTCGCTCCTATTACTACTCCGGTGGTCACGTTCGAAAATGTCGTAACTACAGCTTATTTAAGCTGTAGTTACGACCTTATAGAGCGTGGCCGACGACTTATTGCAATAGTTCACACGAAGTAGTATCATAGTTGATACAAAGTCTAAGCTGATAATATAATATATTATTATTATAATATATAATATAATTTAGAAGACAAACCACATTCCTAGAGAAAGATATGGCCATTTTAAAACTTTATCATATGAGGCCGTACTTTCAGATTTTCTAGGAAATACGTTGTGCTTAGCAATGATTTACCCCAACCACTATTTTTTTCTTTTTCTGTTGCAGAAATATTATAACATACAAAATGTTTTGCATTTCGGCTTTTCTTATTTTCTTGGTTTTGCCTAATATTTTGTTAGACTCAAATCACAACAAATGCAACATCTCGGCCTGTACGCGGATTCAAGATGGTTTTTTGCATGCCTGTGCCCTAAAATTTGGTACCTGCACTTATTAATCCATATAAAAGTACAAAATGTATGAATCCATGTTTTTGTTGTATTCACGTTAACTCATTAGGAAAATGCACTACAAACTACTCTTATTCTCACCTGTGCTCTGGAATTCGGAATCTGCACCAATTAATCCATATTAAAGTACAAACTTTATATATTTTGGATGTATTCTATCAGTTAGACAGTGTTAAATGTACCACAACACAAACCCTCGTTAGACTACTGGTGAAATAAAGAACTTTTCATCCCTACACATAAATAATTATTTCTCCATATCAAAAAACAAGATGGCCGTGGCATACGGTAATGTTCAAATGAATAAAGCTTTACCGAAACGGTATAATTTTTACGACTGTGCGAATTAAAGAGACATAACATTCCAATTTCATTTTTTAAAAGTATGTCTTGATGCCAAGATTGGTTATTCTAATGCATATAAATGCTATCAAATTTTTGAAGTTGTTGCTTATTAGCGAAAAATACGCCTGTAGAGTTGAGACAGAAATAACAAGTTTCATAAATATCTCAACTGTTGTCCAAATCAATTTGCTTATTATTTTAACACAAAACATATATTTCTCATAAACTTGCAATATTTATGCTTGAAGTTTTCAGAATTTTCATAAGAAAATATGCTCTTCCAGATAAAAATAGAAGTAAAATTTATTAAAAAATACTTTGAAATGTCACTTTAAATATTTGCTGCAGACGTCAAAAAGAACTTCAACAGAAAATAAATACCGGTATCATTGCCGCGTTTCACTAAACCTGAACGAAAATTTTAACGTAATTACTCACCAAAAGACCTGAGAGACATTTCAGACACTCAGCATTTACTTTTGCTCCAATCTTTGCCGAAGCCTCCTCTATCATGTTTGTCATTGAAACCAGGCTCTGTTTCAAGAAGGTGTACATCTATTGCGTACTGTCTAGGTTGACATTATTTTGAATAATTATTTTTAGAACAACAACAACTTTTACTAACCTTTACGAAGCAATTGCGAGTTTCACAGTTCCAAGAGGAAAACATTAAAGACAATGAAAATGAAGCGTGGTATTTATGTATACAAAGTTCAACAATGGTTAATTATTAATTACAAATCTGGAGGTGTGTTCCTTGAATCACCTTGTAGTACTTTGATAGGATAGTTCAAGAGGATGCCTGAACGTTTACTAATTACAGAATGAATACTTTCCTGAACAAGCAATGGATTAACATGTTTCTATCAGATAAAGTCTAATTAGTCTCAGCAAAAATTGAAACAAAGTTAGAAAATGCTGATAATGAGCACTTTTGTTTTATGTATTATCACATTTTTCTATGCTATATACAATGCAACAGTTCTCAAGGAATTTTCATTTTCGTAATTTGAATGGCTGTAAAGTCTGAATTTGTCCTCTTTTGGAAATGATTAATAATGTTTACAAATGACACATGGTGAACAAATATAGACAAAGAAAAAATATGAACGCACAAATGAATTACCAAGCGATCACGTGACAATATAATCTTGACCGATTCTGACTCGAAGCACAGATACGTCTTTTAACTCTTTCCCAGACAACAAAATTCTAAGGTGATAAAATTTGAAAGCTGCTGCAGACGACAAAATAGATGTTGATAAAAGTAGAATTTGTGTACAATATACATGTAGCACAGAAAATATTGAGGCAAAAGGAGAAAATGCTGATTAGCAGCATTTTCTTCTTTTGTCTCAATATTTTCCCATACCATTTCTATTAGGGACGTCAAAACCAGGCCCTGGTTTCTCGAGAAAAAAAAAAAAAAAAAAAAAAAAAAAACTTAAGTATGTACTCATGAGAACATGCTCAACTTCAATTGAATACCAATCAACGTTGATTGGTATTCAATTGAAGTTCATGTGGATTTCGTGTGATTTGAGCACGGTGCTCAGATTTGAATCTGAGAACGTGCTTTTTAAGAAACCAGGCCTAGGTCCCAAACGACACTATATTACCTTGGTCCGAACTGGAAAATGTCCCAGGTGACAAAATAATTGTTACAAAGCATTTAGAGAAGAGGAGAAAATACACATAATCAATAACTTCTTTTCCCCATAATTCTTTCTTTTTTACTTTTTGTCTTTCTATTTTGTTAGGCTTGCGCTAAAAATTTAGTTTTGACAAGTTGAAAATCTTCATCATCAGGAGGTAGTAAAAAAATATGAATTTTAAAAGTAAAATAGAGATCTACACGAACTGAATAAAGGTGCATTTTATTCACGACTCGGTACTCCCATGCACACGCCCCTTTGATGTTATCGCAGTTTTCTGTGATCAAAATACAGGGTAAAAATAAATCTGATTGTAATGGTTTACACCCTGTTTCTTTGTTTTTTTTCCCTATTTTTATCATTCAATGAAAATAAACGTCATAATGTTAAACGTATTTGTTTTGAAATGTTCTGTAGAAAGTTGCATTGGTAACTAAATTTATTTCTTTTATATCATTACTTCCCCATTCCTTTTCTTATAGGGGCTTCAAAACCAAGTCTTGTTTTAGGAGTTTTAAAGTGACATTTCACGATTATTTTACATGAAGTTAAGTTTTATTCTATCTGAAAGAGCATATTTTCTTATGAAAATTCTGAAAATTTCAAGTCAAAATATTGAACCGTTTATGAGAAATATATATTTTTGTGCTAAAATTAAACAAATTGTTGTAGACAACAGTTCAGATTTATATAGAATTTGTCATTTCTGCCTCAACTTTAAAGGCGTATTTTTCGCTTATAAATAACAACTTCAAAAAACTGATAGCATTTCCAGGCATTAGAATAAACAGTATTTGCATCAAGACATACTTGTAAAAAAAGAAATAAATGTGAAATGTCACTTTAAAGAAGAAAACATTTCGAACGGAATCTTTGTAATCTTTACTTCTGAATGATGTTATTGACTTGTCATGCATGGCAGAACAAGATATGCCTGCAATAATGTCACTAGTGTCATTGTTCATTTTGATGTTATTTTCCTAAAGGTCAAAAGAAGGTCTCGTTTGGAAAAGGGTAAAAAATGATGTATAGAATTTCTATATTAAACATACCAGCCTATCTAGCCTATGTTAGGGCGGGTGAAATAAATGGGTTTCAAATCACCAAATATGTAACCCATTTTGTCGCTTTTCAACCAAAAACCATCGTAACTGCAGCTTGTTTCAAGCTGCAGTTACGAGGTTTTTGTTAAAAAGCAGCTATTTGATGGTAATTTATAGCCGGCGATTTTGATCGAATGGTAACAAACAGGGTGAACTATTAGATTACTAGAAAGTCAATTACCGTACCCAATATACTGTCAATCAACAAACTTTTTGTTAATTTGGGTCGGGTCAGGTCAAAATGACGTCTCTCAAATTGCGAGAAATGTAGATTCTGGTCGGCATGGACTGGGTTACATTTGCCGAGCTTATGTTGGTAACACTCTCATTGTTCGGTCTGTTATATATTTTGTTAAAAACGAAAGGCCTCTCATGGTGCTAAAGATTTCAGTGATGTAGGGATGTATGTATTAATCCTTTCCAAAACGATAAAACTTTGTGGCGTTCTAATTTGAAAAATGTTGTAGACAACAAAATTAGTGTTACTGAAGATAGAAAATTTTTGAAAGTTTAAGACAAAAAGAGAAAATGTTGATTATCAGCATATCATTATTTTGCCTTAATGTTTTCCTAAACCTAATTACTTAGGGCCAAAACAATTTTGGGAAAGGGTTAAATGAATCAGAACAATTTGAAACCCCATATCTAATCGACTCACTGTCAATATCGTATTAATTGAAACCTGTTACAAAGGACGAAACAAAAGATGTTACCAGAGAAAGGAAAAGACACAATTTATAGCAAAACATTTAGCATTTTCTTCTTTTCACTATATCGAATTTCTAATTTAAAAAAATCAGAATATGAAAAACATTTGATTGTTTTGGTAATGGTTAAAGATTTAACGAAACATTACATAGTCCAACTTACAGTGAATTGCATTGTTTTATATACCTTTAAATAAGAAGTCTTCACCACATTAAACACTATTTTATGTGTAAATGATAAATCAAACGTCACTCAAATAAAACGGTAAAATCATATAAAATGACGGAAAAAGAAGCTTTTGATAACGTAATGCCCCATTACTCAGTCTCTATAATTAAGTTTTGTATTTACTTCAATTGTTTTATACAAAAATGTCAAAATCCGACCCTTAAATACGCAGGTACTAATATAACTTTTTGAGACCCTTTTTTTCTTCTTCTTTTTTCAAAATGGTAATTTGTATTTTTTTACCCTACAAGACGTTAAGCTTAAACATTTAGAGGAAAACACTCATAGAAAACATGATCCCTTACTGACACTTTTCTTTTCCCTTGTTGATTTAACTATGCAATTTACATACTCTCTGTTGCTGTTACTGCACATTTACTATTTTTAATTCTTTAGAACATCAAAGGAAAAGAAGTCTCATTTTTCTTAATATTTTCAGTTCTCTACAAAACACAATTTCTTGCTTTCAGAACACCCGCTGTGTCGTCTGTAGAAAATTCTAAAATTGAACAGAGTAAAATGTTCATGCTTGAGCAAGGGTTTACTGATTTAGCTTCAGATCAGGAAGGTGGAAGCATAGCCTATCATTTTCCCACGACGGGGAATCGTGTGACACAACATTTGCGATATCTTTAAAGGGACATTTCATTCCAATTTCAATTTTTTAAAGTATGTCTTGATTCCAAGATTGGTTATTCTAATGAGTATAAATACTATTAGTTTTTTGAAGTGGTTGCCAATAAGCGAGAAACACGCATTTAAAGTTGAGACATAATCGATAAATTGCATATAAATCCGAACTGTTGTCCACAACAATTTGTCCAATTTTAACACAAAAGTATAAATTTCTCATAAACGGTGCAATATTTTGGCTTAAAATTTCCAGAATTTTCATAAGAAAATATGCTCTTTCAAATAAAAAGAAAAGGAAAATTCATGACAAAAATTCTGAAATGTCACTTTAATAATTCTGTTCATTTATAGACGATTTGAAAATAGTTTGATGCAGAGCAGACGAAAAAGCGTCATAGCATGGATTTGCTGAATGCGAATGATCTTTTAACCCTTTCCCAAACGACACAATTTTAGGGATGTCCAATTAAAAAACTGCCACAAATGACAAAATGGATGTTATTTAAGATAGGATTTTAGTAAAATATGGCATAGAAAATATTGAGAAAAAAGGAGAAACTGCTGGTTATCAGCAGTTTCTTCTTTTGTTTCAATGTTTTCCAAAGCCTTTCCTATTAGGGACGTCAAAACCAGGTCTTGTTTGGGAAAGGGTCAAACAGCACATGATGAAAAAGTTATTGATGAACTATCGAAATTTTTGTTGGTTGCCAATAACTTTATGTGTTGTTAGAAAGATCTACAATTTCCAGATGATGCAGATGACAATTTATACATGTAGTTATTTTTTCTTTATATTTTTTTATATTTCCCCGGAGAAATATTGTGGAAACCGAGGAAATTGTTTGTCACAAGCAATCTGTTCATTTCTACAATGTTTTTTTTTCTTCAAAAGTCATTAACTTGCAGGGAGTTAAAAAGAGTCATTGTGTGGAAATGTGTTAACCTTGAAAAATATAAGAAACAAAATAACGGAGTTAAACTTCTTTCGCCATTGAACGTGACGAAAATCCGTTTTTATTATGACAGAGTAATCTAACCCTGACCCAAACAAGTCGTACTTTTGGCGATCCCAAACAAGTCGTACTTTTGGCGATCCCAAACAAGTCGTACTTTTGGCGATCCCAAACAAGTCGTACTTTTGGCGATCCCAAACAAGTCGTACTTTTGGCGATCCCAAACAAGTCGTACTTTTGGCGATCCCAAACAAGTCGTACTTTTGGCGATCCCAAACAAGTCGTACTTTTGGCGATCCCAAACAAGTCGTACTTTTGGCGATCCCAAACAAGTCGTACTTTTGGCGATCCCAAACAAGTCGTACTTTTGGCGATCCCAAACAAGTCGTACTTTTGGCGATCCCAAACAAGTCGTACTTTTGGCGATCCCAAACAAGTCGTACTTTTGGCGATCCCAAACAAGTCGTACTTTTGGCGATCCCAAACAAGTCGTACTTTTGGCGATCCCAAACAAGTCGTACTTTTGGCGATCCCAAACAAGTCGTACTTTTGGCGATCCCAAACAAGTCGTACTTTTGGCGATCCCAAACAAGTCCTACTTTTGGCGATCATAGTCATATACATATTATACAGTCGACGCTCGTTGGGTCGAAGTCAGAGGGGCAGTCAAAATACCTCGACATATCCGGAGTTCGACTGATCCAATTTTGATTATATTCGATGAAAATGTTTTTTAACCATTTTAGACGGGCATCATATGTGTCCATGATTGAAATATAGAAGGAAAAGGAATGAAATTGCTCGAAACGAGCAATTTCTATCCTTTTCCTACTAAATTTCAATGGCTGTATTTGTTTCGGAATTATTTTGATTAAACATTTTGATATCCATATGTTGAGGATGGGACATGATTTTCACTTCGACTTAAGCGGAATTTCGACTTATCCGATGTCGAGATAACGAGTGTCGACTGTAATAATAAGTGTGTAACCCATCGAGGGTAAAGATGACAATTCTGATTGCCAGCATATTTTCGTTTTTCCTCTTGGGTTTTGATGCAACGAATTATAGAAAATCTGTTTACAGAAGCCTTTGTTTTTTGTTTTTTTTTTCTTTCAAATCTGTGATACAGTAGGTTTCCACTTTGATCAGTCTGTATCCTTGCTGTTTTGGAAAGGGTACAATGGGACAGAAGTTCGTGCCGAAGTACCGATATTTATTTTCTCTAGAATTGCGAATTATTCACGGAAGTTACGATGTACGTTGTATTTCATAGTGTAAGCTACGTTCGGAAAAAGTAACAACAACTTCATTTAACAACATGGTGCTTGCTATTCATTTTCGATTAGTTGCAATAATGTAACCGAAAACTTTCTGGGTTTCGGTTACAATTCCTTCCTATTCATTGCAATGGAGCAGGTGCTGGAATGATTCTTTCCAGCAAGTTTAGTAGAGTCAAACTTCAAAATAAAGCTATCAAATGCAAAGAGAATGTTACTATACAACAGGTTGACCATTTTTCTGTCAATCAAGAGCATTTTTAGCCTGAAATCACTTTCAAATAAAGTTCAATTTAATGTTGAAGCCGATTACCCTCCTATTTTGTTCTACTGAAACTTGAATTTTCCGTTGTAAGAAAAAAATTCTTGATGATACTTTTTTTAACATGAAATAAGTTTTTATGGGATTTACTTCTGATAAGATAGGTTGGTAGAGTACTCTATTCAAAAATCTATACAAGAAAATGTGTTTACCACTTGTTTGTTTTGCTCCAAAGAAGGAAGAGGGCGGACTCGTAGTCACAAACAATTTCACACTATCAAGTTTGTGGCTACGATATTGCAGCTAACTTTCGATATGATTCAGCATTTAAACTGATTTCGACTTCTGAAATAAAACTACAAGTAACTAATGGCGCTATTATTCTAACCAAAATTCTCTATCTTCCCTTTTTTTAACCCTTTCCCGAACGACAAAATTTTAAGATGATCCAATATGAAAGCTGCTGTTGACTATAAAAGAAATGTTGTTAAGGATAGAATTTGTGTATAATACAGAGTGGAAAATATTGAGACAAAAGGAGAAACTGCTGTTTATCAGCAGTTTCTTCTTTTGTTTCAATGTTTTCCCAAGCCATTTCTAATAAGGACGTCAAAACCAGGTCTTGTTTGGGAAAGGGTTAATTTAATGCAATATGGTACCGTGGACTGCTTTAGCAGGATTATTAATGTAGTGTGATTATCCTCTAACGTTATGTGCGTATACAAAGTTTGATCTGGATCCATGTTGAAATCAAATGCCATAGGACCAGTTCCCAGGTCCTGGCTCAATAAGTCTTGCAATTTGTAGACATTTAGTACATAGACATTCTAGGAAATAAAGAAGAATTCAGATCTATCTATATTCTTATTTACATCACAAAATCCAGACGAAGATACATAAATAATGCAATGGAATGAGTCTGATTAAGGTTTTCAATCTTAGATCGTGACAAAAATGTTTTTATGGTAGATCTAATGTGGCAATGTAACGCGACATTGTTGATAGCATGAATTAAAAGACGTTGTTTTATGACAAACGGA
Source organism: Fragum sueziense (assembly GCA_963680895.1). Classification (NCBI taxonomy): domain Eukaryota; kingdom Metazoa; phylum Mollusca; class Bivalvia; order Cardiida; family Cardiidae; genus Fragum; species Fragum sueziense. The sequence continues at coordinate 25,221,200 of OY804607.1, forward strand.
TATATACATTTAACACTTTTCATGTAACATTACAAATCTAAGATGTTTAAATAATTGAACATTCACTGCCCAATACGGAGACAAAAATGGCGAAATATTTTAACGGATAAATCAATGCGTATTTATGATAAAACCTATGAGAATGATAGTACTATGATAATAATTATGACCATTTGGCAAGGAATATGCAATTGTGATGTTCCTAATAGAACAGGGATGAGGAACCTTGAGAATCAAATCAAGAAACTTGTGATAATCAGCATTTAAGCATTTGCTTTCTTCTAGCCGCGCCCCCTCCCCACCAAAATATGTTCTTTGGTAAATTATAGGGTAAATATTTGTGTCGTCTGCTGCAGCTTTGATTCGGAACAGTCTAAATATTTGTCGTTTTTGAAAGGCTGTAAACACGTAAGTCGAAAAACAGTTTATTTCATAATTGTGTCTTCGGTGTAAATAAATCAATATTCGAAGACCATAATTCCAACATCATTTTATTTTGATGTAACGATCAAATCGATTTCTGAGGAAAATCAGAAGTACAAAAATTGGGGAAAATATAATAAAATAAGTCTCCAATGGGCATCCAAATTGATGATGATCGTTTTCACGACCTTTTCACTTGTTGGCGGTATCCTCGAATTTGTAGTCTTGTCGATACAATTCTCGGTACAAATTTATTTTAGAAATCTCTAGTGAACCATTTATAAGAGATTTTCTCAAACGTGTTAAAACTCTCGGGCTTTTCTATGTGCTAAATGAGTTCGGGCACACAAAGAAGGGAACTTGTGTAATTGTGTACAACAAGATAGACCCTAAACCCTTTCCCAAACAAGACCTGGTTTAGACCTCTTCATTATATCGGTAGATGGCTAAAGGCCTGGTCACTTACACCATTTCACGTCCCCATCACAGCCGGAGCAAGGCTAAAACAGGGGATCCGTGCAGTAGAATTTTGGACGTGACGTGATAGCGATGTGGACACAGAATCGTATGTGCCGGGGCCTTATGTAAAACATTGATGCAAAAGAAGAAAATGCTGATAATCAGCATTTTCTTCTCTTGCTTCAATATTTTCTGAGCTATATTTTTACAATGCATCTTTATCAACATCTGTTTGTTTCCATTTGCAGTAGCTTTCAAATAGGACCATGCTAAAATTGTGTTGTTTTTGGAAAGGGTTTTATACGGGTAGCCTAAAGAAAACTGAAAGTGAACAACATAGATCTTTAGTAGCATTCATTGATGCGCTGGCTGATCATGATCTATTTTGTTCTCAAATATAATAGAGGTCCCCATTTATATGCCCCATCTCAAATGTATGATTGCTGTATGAAGCTATTGTAGCCATTATGACACAAGCGACATCATGTGATTGGGGTCCAATGGGTATTGAGGAATTTTTGTATATGAGTTCAATAAAATCATTTATATACATTTATAGAACATTTGTAGAACGATCTTGATATGCCAATCGCAATATTTTGGTTTAGTACAAAGTACAAACACTGCATCATATCGTCGCTTATCAACGAAAACCTGGAAACTGCAGCTTGTTTTAAGCTGCAGCTACGAGATTTGCGTTGAAAAGCAGCGATATCCGAGAGAACAGCTATTGTCATTAGGTATACGGTTTGTCCATTGTTCGTAAACAAATGATCCAAAGTTTAACCAATTTCCACCAAATTGCGCTTTCTGACGCACCACAAGAAAATGGTATTCGAAAACATTCTAGAAAATGAAGAAATTGCTTGTTGCAATGAATTGTTGTGGTTTCTAGCCAACATCATCCCTTGAGATTACTTTCCAGGCGAAAAAAAAATGAATGCATACATATTAATATGTTTTAATTTTTATGTTGTTCGGAAAGTGTTTGCATGATTATACAGCACAGCTAATCATGCTACATGTAATATACGGAGAAAATAAAGGCGATCGACATCGTCCAGCCTTTTTTTATTTTTCCTATACGAATTCTTCAAATCATAATCATATACGAGCATCTCGTAGTGTTGGGAAGAGATTGTAAACATTGTTGCGGTTACGAAGCAACTGTATCAATCAACTTAAATCAGACGGCGTGAAAAGTCAAATTGGTCTTCATTTGAGTGAATAAACCACGTAAATACCATATAAATGGTCTAGTCGTGAGATTAAAGGCAGATTTATACAGCAATAAATCGAAATTGAAATTCCTGGTCACAAATCTGAAGACAAACTATTTAAAACTTTCCCAAACAACAAAAATGTATGGTGGTTTAAATCGAAATCATTGACAACATTGTGCAAAATCGAAATTGAATTTGCATACGTTTTAGTAAAAAACATATTGAAGTAAAATGAGAAAATGCTGATCTTCGATATGTCCTACTTTTGTCACACAGTTTTCTTTTTAACCAGGCGTTGTTTGGGAAAGTATTGAAATAGTATTGTACAAATTGAGGGCAATTCGCCCATTTTTATTTGGGTGTCCAAAACACTTTAGTCATTTTAACGTTTTCTCACTCGTAACAATTTTGCATCAGTTCAAATTGAAAGAAGTTGCTAATGACGAAATAAGAGTGTATTCATTTATGTATTAATTGATTATTATATAACATGTGGCCCATTGTGCTTAAATGATCACTGGCCGGTCCTTTAGCCGTTTATTCTTTTTTAATGATGCTTTTCAATGTAACCTTGATTAGGGGAAGTCATACCAATGGCTTGAGTGCCAGTGGAAAGGGGTTAAATGCGACTTGATTATATCGCCCATTTCTCATTGCTTGAAAATGTTGTCCTTGCTCTGATTCTTGGGTATTTTGCATATTGCTCATTGTTTGAATTCAATCCATAAATAAGTACATGTACCATTATCACTGTTGGGGAACTCGGCCAAAGCGAGGAACGTTTTTTCGCGATCAATGTATTCCGTCGGTGTTGTTATAAAACATCGTAACTACGGCTTTATCAAAGCCGTAGTTACGAGATTTAATAACAACACCGACAGTTTGTCAATACAAAACGGTCAACCCGGTCTGTTTTAGAACAAGTTCTTTGTCATTAGAAAAAAATCTATAAACTCACATTTAAACGCAAAATATCTATACCTTGTTGTAGCGAAAATTGTTTTAGGTCACCACCGGTGATTATATCTCGGGTGTCAAGGGCAATTTCTGCTTTTTTTTCCAGAATGTCTTAAAAAGCATTTCTTCTTGGTGTGCGTCAAAAGGCGTCATTGTTTGGTAATGGGTTTAATCTGAAACAGAAGATGATATCAAAAATCTATTGAAAAGCAACTTCAAGATTATTGAAAGACAAATGCTTCTAAATATCAGTTTCGAGTGTATTTTAAATCTTTTTTCGCATTGTCAAGTGCACTAGAAAGAGACAGTCGATTCACTGATGAAAAAAGACAAGAAAAAATCTTATCTGGTTAGTCCAATACTTGATAATCACTAGATAATGAGCAAAGCATCATTATCTTAATACATTACCAAACGGAATAAAATAGACAGACCTAAATTCGCAGGCGACAATTTCAAGTACTTTTTACATGAATTGTCATGTAGGGAAGAAAACCTCGTGGTCACAAGTAATTTCTGCATTCTCCACAAAGTTTTTCCAAAGTTAATACATTATAAGGGGTCAAAAGATTTGTTTGTGTGTGTATATGGGTTTAACCCTTGTTCAAACGACAAATTAGATCGGTCCGAATTGAAATTTGCTGCAGACGCCGAAAGGGGTACTGATAAAGCACTAAAACATTTGAAGCAAAAGAAGAACATGCCGTTTATCAATGTTTTCTCCCCATTCTTATTCTATGAAGGTAAAAAAGGTCTCGTTTGTAAAAGGGATAAACTCATTTCCATAGAACAAAATCTTCGACCGGTCAAAACAACAGAAGACGATAAAAGGGGTGTTTGTGAATTTGAAATTAGTTAACATTTCAGTGCAGAATAACGTTGGGACAAAAAAGGAGAAATCAAGTAATTGGTCATCAGTATTTTGACCCTTTCCCAAACGTCAAAAATGATGGCGGTCAAATTAAAAACTACCCCAAATGACAAAATAGATGTTATTAAAGATAAAATTTGTGTGAATATGACATTGAAAATATTGAGACAAAAGGAGAAACTGCTGGTTGTCAGCAGTTTCTTCTTTTGTATCAATGTTTTCCAAAGCCTTTTATGATAGGGACGTCAAAACCAGGTCTTGTTTGGGAGAGGGTTAATTCCAATGCTTTCTATGTTTTTAGTTTTAATTTGAGATGTCAAAAAAGGCTTTTGTTCGGGATATGGTTAAAAACGATGCAATATTTCTTTTCCAAATAAAACTTCGTTCTGACAAACCTTTCTGAGAAATTGTTGGGAAACATTTCAAGTGAAACTTAGACAGAAATCGAAGCAAAACACAACTCTGCTTGTCAACAAAACGTCGTAACTGCAGCTTGTGTAAAGCAGTTTAAAGTGTTTTTGTTGAAGAGCAGCAAAAAATCAAATAAATTGGGGTTGGTTCGTACACCCAACAGTGTGCAAGCCATTACAACACACAAAAAAATGCGTTCTGAATTAATCACGCCAAGCCAAGACGAAAAAGAACTTTAGTAACGTAGGGTGCTACCAATTTTAGAGTTTCTTGCTAGCATAAACGCCAAATTGGCCATTATCCGATCTGACATTTGGCTGAATGCATTTATCTCTCACATATGGCAGGCAATGGAAAAACAGGATCAGACATTAGGTGAGCTTATTTCTTGGGCTCAAACATTGATTTTTTCGAGAAAATAATAAAATAACCCTATTTCGCGTTTGTTTGTTTTATCAAATAGGGTTGGATGGAGTTCTTTTGCCTCATCAAAATTAGCTGAAAGAAATCATGAATGGTGGTGTGAGTGGATTGGTTCGGTTGGGATGTTGCGGTAATGATGGCATCCAAAATATCAGGAATAGATGGTTAGGTGCTCCAGCTGCCATATTCTGACCATAGTAGATGAAAGGTGCGCTAAACCCCCAATATTTATTAATTAATGAACCAAAATAACAGGAGCACTACTTTCTCAATACTTCACATTTGAAACCCCGAGAGTTTTGACACGTTTAAGAGAACCGTCAAGAAATGTTTCACTAGAGATTTCTTGAGTAAATTTGTACCGAGAATTGTACCGAAAATGTTGCAAATTTGAGGGCACAAACAGGGCTTAAAAAGGTCGCACGAACACTAATACATTATCATTGCTTTGAATGCAAATATGATTCTTTTATGTTACGTTTAGGGTTGTACTCATATTTTTGTTTCGGAAATCGACTTGAATTTGATTTGGAAACTCTATTACTTTACAACACAGATGTACTGTAGCAGAACAATAGATAAAATGGTATGAACTTTTATTTTGTTATTTCAATTCTAGACCCTAACTTTTGGGTAGTATTTTAACCATTTCTTAAACAAGACTTGGTTTTGACGTCCCTAATAGAAAATGCTTGGGAAATCATTGAACCAAAGAAGAAAATGCTGATAATCAGCATTTTCTCCTTTTGCCTCAATATTTTCTGTGCTATATTTTATAGAAATGTCCTCTTCATATCAGAAAACTCTAAAACCAGACACGTTTGAGAAATGTGACTGGTCATATGAATAGGGACCATCAGGCAAGTCCTTAGCCCATTACCAGACGACAAAATTGAAGACGGGTTCAATTTCAAAGATGTTACAGACGACAATTCCAAATTGGAGAATTTAAAAAATCTTTGCATTCTAGGTTTGAAAATATTAAGCATGATGAAGGAAAGAATGGATTAAGGTAAAGCCTTGGTAATGCACTTCCGGTATAACTTCCGGTATAATCGTTATATTTTGACTTCTTCCGTGACGTCCGTAAGTCCGAGCATTTAGTACCGTTAGATGCAATATCGCCTGTTTTCGTAACAACGGAAATAATTGAGCGTGCTCAGATTTCCGGGGAACATTTTAAACAATTTTTGTGAACATGTTTCTAAATTGTATGAAAAGTCGGCAAAAAAACAAAACAAAACAAAACAAAACAAAACAAAACAAAAAAAAAAAAAAAAAAAAAAAAAAAAAAAACAAAAAAAAACGAAAGTCAAAAATTCAAAATTTGAGGCTTACTTTAACCCTTTCTCAAACGACAAAATTTAAGGTTGATTTAATTTGAAAGCTGATACTAAAAAAAAGATGTAGCTAAAAATAGAAATTTATGTATGATACAGCTTTTGTCTCAATTATTTCCCTAGCCATATCTATTAAGGACGTCAAAACCAGGTCTTGTTTGGGAATGGGTAAACCGATATATGAAAACAGATCGGATCAAACGGTGCTCAACAAAATACTGCATTTCAAAAATGAAGGTATTTTTAGATAAATCTATTCTCACATACTGACGTTTTTTTTTACTCCAAGCAAGACATAGCTCTATTTGGAAAAACTTGTCACAAGCAAATTCTTCATTTTCCACAATGTCTTCTACCCATAATGATTATGGAGTTTAACATTTCATTCATTTGAAATCGTCGTCTGCAACATGATTGACTTTAGACCAGTCTAAAATAGGGCCGTCGGATAACGGGTTCAAACATTCTACAATCATCTTGTCGATTTGAAAACAAATAACAAAGGGAGCCCAATCGTACTACCTTATCCTGACAAGGGCTAAATTCAAAAAATGATTAGCTCCCTTTAAATGGAAATAAAACCGTAATTTGGCGTATTTATCTATGGTTTTCCTAACGCTTTGTTTTCAACTTTTTCCCCCAAAATAAGCTTTTATTTTTAAGTACTCAATAGAAAACGTATGGGAACATTGTCCGATACATGCCGATAACCAGCAGTTTCCATTTACCTTAACTTTTTCTGTATAATGAGGTACTCGGCTCACTCCTTTATCAATGAAATTATTTTGTTGTCTGCAACAAATGTTTATAGCAAAATAGTCCTTCAAGGAAAACGAGACAATGGTGAATATCAACATGTCCTTCTTTTCACTGAGACCCGTCTTGACTGTCAAAATATACGCTTGTGGGAGAATGGCTTATATGTAAACAGAGGTCTAGCTAACACCTTGCCCCCCCCCCCCCCCCCCCCCCCACACACACACACACACACACACACACACACACACTTTCCTTATACCCCCTTCTCCAAAACAAACACGGACTTTTTACATTGAAACAAATATGCAGCAAAATCTAAAATCTACAAGAACCTGTCAGATGTATTTTTTATGAAAGTATTCCGCTTTCATTCTTACTGTATTTTTGTTCCTCTTTGATAATTATCATAATCAAAAGCAAACTGATAATTTCTTCGTCGAAATATTCCCCTGTCGAGTTGCGGGATTTTTCTTCTATCTTTAGAAACTGAAAGAAATGTCAACCCTTTCCCAAACAAGATCGTTTAAAGGAACAGCTTGAGAAAACATTGGGACAAATTATAGAAAATGCTGATAACCAGCATTTTCACCTTATGCCTGAAAAATTTCTATGCAATATTTTAACATATCGTATTTCTTTAACTCCTATTTTGTAAGTCTGTAGCAGCTTTCAAATGGGACCATCAAAAATTTTACGTTTAGGAAAGGGTTAATTCACTACTTTTGTTAACAATAGAAACGATTACTACTTATCCTTCCCAAAACAATGCCTGGTTTTGTAGATAAGGATTTTGAAATCATTTGGGCAAAATAATTTCTTTTCCCCCAATGATCCTGCAATTAATTAATATTTTGATGTTTAAAAGAGCCATGATATTATCTTCCTTCCTGTACAATTAATTTCTTTGTCTGTGATGGCTCTTAACTTTAACATTTTCAAACAATCTTCGCTTTAAAAAGATATATGATTTGTTTATAAGCTGCTGAAAGATACGAGGTGGGACACTAGGGCTATTTTCATCAAATTAGCGCTATTTTCAACATAGGGCCAACTTTTGACATACAATAATTGTCCAATGACAATTGTAGAACAATAATCTCATATCGTTGCTTTTCAACAAAAACATCGTAACTGCAGCTTCAAACAAGCTGCAGTTACGATGTTTTTGTTGAAAAGCGACGATATCTGGAAAACTCTGAAGACTTTGAAAATACGATTTTTGTCATAAACGTCTCGACAAAAATACGTGTTTTTTATGTTTCATGAAACTGAACCCTTGTTAAGTAAAGGCTTAATATAAATGGGGTGAAGACATTCTAACTTTGTTATTTCAATTCAAAACTCTATGTTGTATGTACTCATTTGAGTCATCTCGATGAGACGATTCCGATGAGAACCCACGACATAGATCTAGGGCTTGAAAAACAATAAGTGAAATATCGCATTTTGAAAAACCTTTACCCCCCTCTTTTCTGGAGCTCCGTGAGATATCTAAAGTGCGGCACTTCCGATTCTCATACAACTGCGACAGAAATAGAATGAGTCGGTGGATCATTAAAAAGGTCTCTTATACATTTGAAACCAAAACTAGATCGAGATTGACCAGTGAATACGCACCTCGTAATCTAGATCCACGTAGTTCTCCAAATGCTTCTTTGTTATTTAGCTGTAGCCTAGCGGTTTGGGGTTATCAAAATGAATCCTTATTAACCCATTCATACAGAATGGCACCTTTTGACACCCATCCAGAAAATGGTTTTGGAAACATTGTAAAAAAAGAAGAAATTCTTTTTCCATAATGTTTTCATCCCGAAAGACGTAAAGCTTAAATTCCATTCACTTGAGATTGTCGTCTGCACCGTCTTTGAATTTGGATCACCCGAGTATTTTGCCTTCTGTAAATGAGTTAAGGCCCGGTCACAGAGAAGTCTGCGATCAAATCGCGTCCGTATATCGTCTAAATCGTGTCCATATTTGTTCCGAAAAGATCCACCAAAAAGAGCCACCTGTGAGACAGACAATGTAAAACGAGCATTGATTGATTGAATAATTGATTGATTGATTGAAAAATTATCAACGGGATAAATACAACTCCAGTGACTCGACGTCAACACTACAACTCACATCGTATCGCATCAAACAATATGGAAAATAGTATTTATTTATTGTAGTATTGGTAGTAATTTGCAGTCTGATCCTTTCCAAAATGATCATTATTTCAGAAAGAAGAATATTCGGTGTACTTCGAGAGGGAGAAAAAAACGTCCATCACCAGCGATTGAAAACTATTAACAAGGGCGGATTCAGGATTTTTTTTCAAGGGGGGGGGGTCAAAGCCCAATATTTTTTTCCGGGGGGGGGGGGGGTATCCAAGCTCAAATTATGGCTTAAAATGTAATGAATATGTAACGTTACACTTACTTTAATTAGTCAAAATTTAATTTTCGGCCAATGCCAGGGAGGGGGTTCGGAACAGGCTCCTCCCCCCTCTAGATCCGCCCATGATTAAGTATGCAACTATGCCAGAAACAGATTTAAGGTATACAACCCATCATTAAGAACACCACCTTCTAGCAATACGAAATGCATCTATTACACACTCTTGAAAATACCCTTCACATAAGTTGGGTCACCATGCCGGATATCAGGATTATGCTTCAAGAAGAAAATAATTTACAAATATAATTTTACTCTATATTCATATGCAAGGGATGTAATTTGAGGAACATTTTTGTCAAATATTTCCATAAGTATGGATTACGAGTAATTCAAAATTCTAAACCGTTCAAAATACTTATGCTTGTATTTGGATTGGAAATATAATACAGTTTAGGAATAACTGACACTTTTCACATTTTGCCTTTGACTCTTTAGCGCTAATGATGGGTTGAATACGTTAACCAATTACCACACAGTGACTCTTTTTGACTCCCCACAAGAAATAGACTTTGGAAAACATTGTGGAAAATGAAGAAATTGCTTGTGACTAGCAATTTCTTCATTTCCCACAATATTTTCTAAACAAAAATACAAAAGAATGAAAAAATTCTTTCATTTTAAATTGTCGTCTGCATCATCTTCGAATTTCGAGCAGTCTAAATTTTTTTCGTTTGGTAATAGGTTAAAAAAAAGTTCACAAGTCCATTTCGATTTTAAAGCGGGTCTATAGTCACGTGACTTTAGTTTACAAAATAGATTACTCATAAGCCAATGTTTATATTCAGTGCATATTCATTATTTCATTCGTGTTGACAATTATTTGATACGTTAATTTTGAAATAAGTGTTTGCAGTTTTTCTTTGATTTAGTGAGAGCTGGTAAATCTTTTGGACACTTGCTCTGACCACATGTGATTTGAAAAGTACGTTTAGTTACAAAGGGTATATTCTTGTTCTCTGTTCATTTGGCCAAAGAAATTTTAAACTGGAAGCATATTAAAATATTATATATGCCTCTTGTAATTTCATTTTGTAATGTTTGGAGTAATGAAAACGGGTTTAAAATATATTTTTCTAAAAGGGTTTTTTTTATAATAACTGAAGAAAGAGGTTGAAAATACCGAATTCGAGGAACTGACCAATGTTCTACAATTCTCGGTGCTATGCCATTAGAATCAAATTATTTTTTTATAAGAACCGATTATTTTGTCGTCCGCAGCATCATGAAATTGCAAGATATCAATCGTCGATTGTCCATTTTTTTAAATGACGCGACTGTGGGTTAAAATTTCATGAAACAAAAATACCCAACGATGTCTGTCACGTGTTTCTTGTAACAATAAGTATTTGTATTTGCCAGAAACTCTTCGTACCATCAAAATATGTATTATTTCGGTTGCATGTACGTGCATATTATTTCTTTGTATAAGATTGGATCGAAAACGAAAGTAGGGTATATTTAACTACAAACTGATGGCTGTATTTGCAAACTTACAAAAATATAGGCAAGGGAACTATTAAATAGTGCATCCATATTGAACAAAAGTTCATCTATTAACTTAGAAGTTGAATGAAAATATTGTGAGTAAAAGACATATATACTGTGTTGAAATATTAACTCGGATGCATAAATTCAACGTGAGTTTCATTTAGTTGGTAGACAATTGCATTTTAAATAGGATCATTTAAATGCACTTTTGCGTAGTACTAGTTTCCTTTTAGATTTAATGTGAGACTTACTTAAAATACATCCCATATTCATTTTATTTCACTAGACTAAATAATGCTGCATGGTGTATCTTGAGCAGAAAGGGAAGAAACTGTTGCAATGGAAATGGAAAACATTTGCAGCAATTGTGGACTAAATATAAACGAATTCGAACTCAAATTATCAAGGCTTCTTAGAAAGATTTACGTAGTATGTTGTGCAACTTTTGTGTTTTGTGTGATAGCCTTGATTGCATGCGGATGCTGTATTTACCTCTATACCGAGGCAGTTCGAATGAAGACGCAGGCCAGATCTGTAAGCAGTGAGCCGTTATACGGCGATAGAAGCAGTGATGTTTATTATTATGAGTACCTCAATGCAGATGATGAATACAACGATGTTTACAATGTAAATGAGACATCAGAAGAAGTCAAGGTATTGCATGAACTGAACCTTTTTATTATCCCCCCCCCCCCCCCGAAACAAGCCTTCATTTGGAATTCATCGATTACATGTAAGAAAACGCGTAGTGACGATAAATCTACAGGTTAAAAGAAGTATGTGTCTCTTTTATTACCTGGCCGCATTTTCCATTTCTAGTTACGTTTTTGGAAAAAATGATCCTCGATTGAAAGTGGGAACTTGCTACCATTGCTAATATTCGTATCATTTTGGTGCCAGATAATGTAACGCACATCGCAGTGATACAAACTGTGACTTTCCCCATTATGTCTTGATCCCTAAAATATCTAGCGCTGGTAGTCTGTAACTTGGCCTTGTTTTTACTAGATCCTTGGTCAACTTCCTGGTTGATAAAGACCTACCGAGTATTTCGCGTTTAGATCGGCTTTGATTGATTTTGTAAAAAATGCTTGTATTTTCATGCTTGTATTTTCTTTTATTTTAGCGATTATATACACATATTTTCCAACCATTGCCAGCTATTTCTATCCTCTGTTAATTATATATACTTTCCACAAATATAACTGCTATTGTTTCTAAGCCACTGAACAAGACCTTTAAAATTTTGAAGGAAAAGATAAATGTGCCGGTAACCAGCATCTTCTCCGTTTTTCTCAGTTCTTTTTATTCAAAAACGTATACCATTTGCATATTGAGTAACAATGGTTTTGATAACTTCATCACTTTAAATTATGTTCATCCCAATTTTGTGTTGTTTTGGGGAAAATGAAACAAGCTAAAATTAGATATGTTTAAATCGAAATTAAAAAAATGTAAGTTCTGAGATTCTTTAGAGCAAGATTTCTTGAAATATCTTGAGATTTCTTAAGATGTTTTAGGATATTTAAAGCGTTCTTTATAGCAAGATTTTTAAGACGACCAATATGGGAGGCGTCATTATCATATTACACTTGCGGAACCCCTCGGTAAAAACAATATAAGAGAGAATTGACCTAATTGTTCCGACCATGGTAATGCTCCGTACTTCATACAAATGACGTCATCATGACGTCATTTGTATAAAGTATGGAGCATTCTGAACAACACAGTCAAAATCTCGGTCTTAAAAACGGGTAATCAAAAACGTCTAGAGAAATCTTTAAAATAATCTCGCTACAAAGAACACGCCTCTGGGCTCCTTTCCACGGAAAACGCTGGGTTTTACGTCTAATCGTCAAGATTCTTGGAAGATATGTAGAAAGAAAAGAAAGAAAAAAATGTTGAAAATTAGCCCCTATAATTTTGACACGTTTCATGCTAAAATGCTTGTTTACATCATACTTATGAAAATATCAATGGTCAGCTTTATTGAGGACAGGAAATCATTCCGATGAACTACTCTGAAAACTGTCCTCTTAACCCATTACCAAACGACAAAGTTTTAGGTTGATCCAAATTCAAAGGTGGTGCAGACGACAATTTCAAATGAATAGAATCTGTGTTGTCTTTTGGAGTAGAAAACACTGTGGGAAATGAAGAAATTGCTTGTCACAAGCAATTTCTTCATTTCCGACAATGTTTTCCAAAGCCATTATCTTGTGATGAGTCAAAAAGAGTCAGTGTGTGATAATGGGTTAACATGTACCGTTGTATCGCGTTTTTGATTCACTAAAATTATCTGATCTCCTTAGTCCTCGTACAATTATTGTATTCCGAGAGGTACTTTTGCGTCTTTTCTTTCCTTTATCATTTGTGTCAGCATCCTTCGTTCCGTCATCAATGGGCAGGTTTTAGTGCAGTGGAAACCCGTTGGTCGTCATTTCTTGCCACTCTTTGAACGTCTTTCGTCTCCGTATGGCCTCTAGCTTTTGAGTAGGTTAGATTAGAACCATTCTTGAAATCGTTTGTCCACACAAAATACTCTATAGTCATTATTTCACATCTGAAAATATAAATTACATAAGTATAATTCATTATCAAGTGTTTTTTTCTTTAAATAATTTCGTCGATCAGCCCTCGTTTTGACGTCTCCCCGTTGTCTTGAATTCGGACCAGTCTTGAAAGAAAGTTGAAATTGTGAATGGGTTAGTACTACTTTAGGCAGTACGATGCAGCATTGAAACTCGTTGTGGCGAAGTCGTAACGGACGTTATTTTATCTCGAGATATCGAGATTCGACAAAGTCATTTTCTTAAGGTAGCCTATCCCTAATGAGATTCGCACGACGTCGGAACTATTCGGGTACGATCGAAAACTTTCGGCGGTGGAACTCTCCACCGCCGAATGTTTACGACCGCGCCCGAATAGGTTCGGATACGTAACGGCGCCGGTCGAAAAAATCCGATGTTTTATGAATCTCAAAATGGCGACATTACGGGTATTCTACCTTAATTCTATTCGAAAAATCCAGCTCATCCTGTGTAGAGAATGTTAACTGTACATGAATCTAGATATAATTTTTTAAAATAGCATGTGAGATTGGACTTTGTTCTACTTATAAATAACTTTCAAGTTGTTCTCATTACAACTGTGTTGTATACCTCACGATAAATGACCTAGCAGATTAGCTAGAGATGCACAGCTATAGGTCGCCCAAAAAGAGTGGCAGATAAACAATAGGCTATTTCATTTACAAAAGGATGTCAGGCTATTTATTTGAGATCTAAATCGAGTTATGAGATAAATTACCTGTTTAAGACAATGTATATATCATTGATACATAATTAGTCGGGTTAATAATGGTATGATTTAAGAAAACAAAATGTAAACATCTGCCTCTCTTTTTGGACGATCTATAGGCCATTTATCTTGAATTATACAAATCAGGATGTAAATAATGCAAGATTAGAATACAGCAAAACTAGGGCACAAAACTATATGCATACCCTTTTGATTTTTGGTTATTGTTTAGCCTTTCCTAAAGCGCATTTGGTTTGTTTTTTCCAACTAGGTTCTGGTAATTAAATGGTGCGGATAATAATAGGAACTGTGTACAATATACCCCTGATTTATTGAGGGCAAAATGAAGAAATTTTGCTTATCAAAATTTCTTTCGTTTGACTAAATATTTTCCCAAGTCCCTTTCTATTACGAATGTAATAACCTAAGCTTCTATAAATTAAAACTAAACTATAAATTAAACTAACACATATATGGACAAAGGAATTGTAATTTTTTCAGATCCACGATAAATTATTGCATTTGCCTAAAAAACGAAAATATTAACCCTTTCACTGCCGTATATAAGTTGTATGCCGGGGAATGGAATGGCTATATGGTTCTGTTATATTCCTGAATTATATAATTTAATATAACTTAAAAAACTTCTTGAAAGATTTCCACCAAAGTTGGTATGCTTGTAATATACATGTTCCTCAAAATATTGACACAAGATGTGCAACAATATCATGTCATAAAAACTTTTTGCAACATTTTGAACTTTGTAGAAATGCCAGTTTTGGGTAAATTTTATGTTTCATTAGGCTGCCGTGCAGACCAGCAGATAGAAATATTAAAGTATTTGACAATTTTATGTCAATTCTCTCATTTTCTGAGTTTGGAGTTTGAAAATGAACCATTTACACTGCTATTGGAATTATTTTGCAGTTTTGCTATAACATATCTGCTAGCAAAGACATGATCTTGTATCCCTATAAGAATTTGTTATCGTTGAAATTATTTCTAGAATTAATTTCTTAGACATATATATCCATATTAAAATATTGATTTCCTTTCGTATGATTATGAAAATATTGGAGAATGTAAGCTTTTCATAAAAGAAATGGAAATCAGTGAAAGAAGATTATCAGACTTTAGTCCTATCCTTTCAGACGGATCAACACAGGGAAAAGAGAAAAGATGACCAGGATGATTCAAAAGAAGACAAAAATACAAAGAACATCCAAAGAACTCCAAATAAGGACAAGAGAAGGCGTGGCCGAGGTAAAAAGCCAATGAAATCCTGCAGATGCAGAAGTAAGCACCTCCCACATCCTTCCCTAAACCTGAAGCTTGGCAAATCACCATTTAGGATCATTTGCTATGCACCAATGAATGATTAGCACGTTTTTATTTTATTTTGTCGTAGTATTTTTTATGTTCACAAATTATCTGAGCTATAGCCTATAGTTCACAAAGTATATCTTTGATGCACATTTTGTTGTCCAGTCTTTCGGGTGGGACTTTAAACAGAGGCCCCGTCTCCATCAGCTGTCACGTGTAAGTGTTACATGCATGTGTGGTCCCTCTTTGGCACCCAACAGCTTACACATTTGGAAAATCGAAAATCCTGTAGTTTAGAAAACGTTGTTCTAAGAGACCCATGCTAGGTTATCAAACATAAAAAGGAGAAAAAAATTCATTAAACATCGTATAAATTGATGAATCTGTATGGGTAGATAGTTTCTGTCCAATGAAAAGTTCGCATCAAGTTCATATATAACTCTTCTAAATCAGTATGGCAATTTATTTCTAGTAGTGTTTATGGGAAACTGGTCCTCGATATAAACTGAAAATATTGGTACCAGTTCAAAAATTCGTTTCTTTTTGCTCTGATGCTTGATATATCTAGCACGGGTCCTCTTAATTGGAATGGTTATCCTACACGATACACTGCACACTCCCATCAAACCCATCTATTCCAATTTCCATCGCACCTTTTCTTATTCCGAAAAAATGGCAATATCAAAATGCTTTCGAAGCAAACAATGTCGGCTGTTAGTAGTTAATATCCCAAAATTTCCACGAAAGACAAGATTTTTGAATGGCCCTAACCTGACAGAGCTGCAAAATGTAAAATCGATTGTTTTGTTATGAAATGTGTATCATATTAAGTATTGATAGAAAGGGACAAATCGCTGGCGTTCGTATTTTTTCTTTTCTATCGATGTTTCTTTTTAAGTTATATTAATCAATGACGTGAACACAAGATGTTGTTTAGGAAGTTTTTTTGTCACAATTTTCTATTCACACTTAATGGAATACCTTTCTGTAGTTTATTTCATTAAACATTACAATGTTTACAGATAATAATTAAACGTAATCAAAAATAATAATTTAATATAGATCTAATAGTAATTTATTATATTCAATTATGTTTTTATCAAACCAGAACTCACCAAGCAGGTAGAGAAATTAAAGAAGACGGTTGATAAAGTGAAGAGAGAGGTACAAAATATACAGATTATCACCAGACCGCCGCCACAGACTTCCACCATCAATCCGACAACAACACCAACAGCCCAAACAAAAGGTATTTCTTAAAGTTACACCTTCTCGTAAAATAAAGTTACATAAAATGTATTTTCACGAAATATATGTATGCTTTGTATTCTAAGCCGCCTGAAATGTTAATGAACTAAATTCCAGCAATACATGTTATTTGAGAAAAACTTAGAAGAACAAGGTTGAGACAAATAACTTCACTAAATGAAATAAATTAAACTTTCAAGCATCTTTCCGTTTAATCTAATTCTATAACACATTTAAAACAAAGACAAAAATGCTGATAATGACCACCATCTTTTTTTCCTCAATCATATTGTTAGCGTCTTATTGTAGACTTTCCATAATATTTATACATAAAACTATTCTTATTGGAAAATGATACTGTTTTATTTATTAATTTTATCAATTTCGGGATAAAAAATGTGCCATTTTATTCCACAGATACTCCACGACAAGAAAACTTTATTCCAGTGAGTATGCTAGACACACTATAATCAAAAACACTTTTTATATTATGCGGATTTTTTTGTAAAAATGACGCGTATGCATTTACCGTTTTAACTGCAGAAAATCTCAAAAGATACAGAAGTATCCTGTGAGAGGCACTGCACACTAGTTGTCTGACGAAGACATATATATTTGTTATTTGAAGCGAAACGTTTAAGGAAAGAGTGGAGGTTTCGTAGAAACCTGACAAAAATAGCCATTTTAATACGTTTTGTGAACTAGCAGCCGAAATCCTTTTCTGGTTGTTAAAAAATCTTCAGTACAATGTCATTTAAAAGAACTTGCAATACACGGACCAATGTATAAAAGAACCAACATGCTAAGAAGAAAATTAGGCTACTAACACATGTACAACAAACTCTTTTTGTTCCTCTGTATTTTGCACAATTTCATCAGTGACACAGTACACAACCATTATTATTATCATACAAATTACCAGTTAACCCTTCCCGATCAAGGCATAGTTTTGATGTCACTAGTAAAGAGATTCTTGTGAAAACAGAGTCAAAAAAAAAAATGAACCTATATTTCCTTCATTTGCCTGAATATTTCATGTGTTATATTGTACACCAATATCATCTTTAGCAAGTTTCTAATGTGTACTTTGGGTACTTTTTGGAACAGTCTTGTTATTTGAAAGTTGGAAAACGGTTAAATAAATAAGCACTTTTTTTGGATATGTTCGAAAACGCCGTTACTACAGCTTATTCAAGCTGTAGGTACGACATTTACGAGCGTAGTCGACACGTTAGTTTTACGTCCCATTTGATTTCAGCACGTTGCCGCCGCGCACTATACCAGTTTTGTTGATAACGAGTATATCAGAGATCAATTTCCTCCCCTAGATCCTGGAAATCTTAGACTTACACGTAAGTTGGAACCATTCTCATTGAACTTTTCCCCAATTAGGATAGTTCAGACTGTTCCGCTTTCCATGCAACATGGCATAAAGTGTGTATCTTATAACATGAACAATACTGAAGGGAAGAGAAAATGATGATTACTAAATATTTCTTCTTTTCTTTTAAAGTGATCCAAAACCACTCTTTAAAGAAGTCAAATCCATTTATTTCATGAGAAAGACTGTGTTTTAATTATGTATCATTATTCCGAACCTAATAAATACTTGAAAAACAATGATATTTGGTTATGTTTTCGTATCTTCTTGAGAATGCGAAAATAAAAATTAAAACAACTTATTTAATCTTAAGTAATTTAACAATTCTTTGTTCTACTTTACTTATTATTTTAGCTTATAATTCGAAAGGTAAGGCTGACAACCAAACGGGATACATATACAAAGAGCACTGCAAGATATCCAAGAAATTCAATGGGACATTGTGTAAAAATATGATGCTTCATTTAGACGGTATATTCTTTGCATAGTTAAAGGCAGTGTGGTGTGTTTTGTATTAATCAGATTCTATTACTCGAACATACCTCTAATCTGTTTGTGTGGGCTATTTTCACTTTGTTTT
Organism: Fragum sueziense; assembly: GCA_963680895.1. NCBI lineage: Eukaryota > Metazoa > Mollusca > Bivalvia > Cardiida > Cardiidae > Fragum > Fragum sueziense. Next base: position 25,239,825 of record OY804607.1, read on the forward strand.
TGCAATGTCTATACAATATTTCACTTTTTACAGGAGCGTGTATTGACAAACCAGATTGGAATGGAATATTGTGTAGAAACAGAACTTTAATCACTTCTGGTATACTAAGCCTTGTTATACACCCTGCATTACTTGCTTTTCAACAGAGTTTCTAAACACCCTTTTCCGGTACAGACTTCTTTTTAAAAGACAAAAACAATCTTCTTAGTTGGAATGAAAACGTTGACAGGTTACACGTATATTCATATCATACGAAATAGCCTTTGAAGTAACACAATGCTTTATAAACTGCAAACATATTCCGACCCAAGACAGTATTTATAAACCAAAAAAGACCCAAACAACAAATCTGATTTCATAAACTCATTTGAATTCGCCAACTTTTATATGCTTTTTTCATTATATTTAGAGACATAAATACACTTCCATGTAGAAATAAACGATAAGATAAACGTTGTGCAGAAAACCTGTTGACTAGCTCTTGTAAATATCAACAGTTTCTTGAAACACAAATGCTTATTATCCTAAAATGCTGATATTATGCATAAAAATTCCATTGACTGGAAATTGTCTTACTCTTTCTTGTTTTTTCTCACTGTGTATGATCTACATTAATTTTAACTTTATTCAATAACGTCCTAATGATAGCACGACGGTTTATTGTTATAACCATCAGAAAAACATGAATAACGCTTTATTCTCTTCAATAGTATGGAATATATAGTATCTTTGTTCAGCAATGACTACATTGTTCATTTTAAAATAAGAGAAGCAACTTAGAATAATGATTAGTTGATAGAAATTAGAAAAGCATATACACTTAAAGACACTTCCAACGCAACACTTACATTTTTCATCATAAGTAAATAAATAATGTAGTATATTTTATAAAATTTTCAGCAAATATAAATCAACTACGTTAACATGTTTTCTGTAAATTTCATCAAAATCGACTTATCGGAACATAAAAAATATTAAGGTTTTTCACTAAGACTCAAATATGAAAAGTCACAAAACCTCAGATAATTGCAGAATTCAATAGCATCAAAGTAGCGTCACCAAATCATGCTCATATCTCATACCACTGCTTCATAAGATTTGATAACATGCGTTCACGTGCGAAGCAATACTAGAATTCAGTTGCACCTATTTTGTTTAAGAAATAATGCTTTGTAAGTGTCAGCAATGCACAAAATCGTTGAATTTGTTACTTTTCGCCCCTTTGTTCCAAAAATTGTCAAAATTGGAACAGAGACTTAAAAGGGACGAGTTAAGAATGATCCCGCAAAGATTCGTCATCAATTATGCTTTATGAATGAGAATGGGGTGTCTTCGTGACATTTGGGTCCATGACGGACACACAGAATGTCAGCAGAATATCATTAACTTTACTGATTTGACATGAATAACATGAAGTTACGTTATCAGCTCGCACAGCTTTTTTGCGACTTTTTGTTTTCTAGTCATATTATATGAACTGCAAATTTAATCATTTCTACTCAATGTTTCTTTATGAAAATTGCAGATATTATGCAAGTGTAAATGAATTAAATTTGTTGAAAATTTGATGAAAAATGATTCATTAAATTTCAAGTTATTACCAAAAAGGTAAGTGTTGCGTTAGAAGTGTCTTTAAGTGTATATTGTACCTTTACTAGTTTATTTGGTCTATGTGCTTGTATTCATTAGGTCGCAGTGTAATTTAAATGGAATTTATCGTTGCAAAAAGATAAATTAGTTGCAAAAGACAAGTACCATCTACCATATCGTAAAGGTACACGTATATCATTTTCTTTTATAATTTTTGGTTACAGGTGCACGTAAAAAAACAAACGATCTGAGTTTAAAAAGTCATCTGAAACCAACATGGTTCCAGATTACATAGTGCCTAAATACAACCTATTACGAAGCCTTATTAATGTCTTAAGTTTGCCATAGATGGCGAAGAAGATTAAAGTAAGAGAACAGCATGGATCTTGATCAGACTGTGCTTATGCACATGCTGATCTAGATACATGCTGGTATCATATGTTATGATGTCCATTTTGTTCCCCTTTCCTTGTCTCAGCTCACCCTTTCATTCTAATTACAGCGGCACCTACCAGATTAAATGTGTTTCGGGAGGCACCATGGATGAAAAACATATCTAGTCAACAAGTGTTTGATATGAAGGATGGTGTGTTCCATGCAAAGCATACGGGTATATACCTCGTATACGCACATGTAAGTACATGTATTGAGAATGTTAAAAATTAAATGCTTCAAGTTCGCAAGTATTTGATATTAAAGATGGGGTGTTCTACGTCAAACAGACGGGTATATACCTGATATATGGGCACGTCTCACAGGTATCAATTTATTAGAATTATTTTAAGCCGAAAAGGTATTGGTATTAACGACCTTGTAGAACATTATACACGAAACCAAAGATGAAAATCAGAAAATACTGGAAATCCTGGTGGATGTTTATAATATCCTATTAGTTTCTAGTAACATTAAATGTATTTTCTACAGCACTTTCGGATTCCAAGGAACTATATTCGCAACCTGAAGTCGGAATATATTGCTTTTGTGTTCTTTGCGGAACTGTCGTAACGATAAAACTAGTCAAACTTTAACATTACATGTTTAAGACTTATTATTACAACTTAACTTCGTTGTTTAAAATTTATACGAAACTGTAGAAAATATTTTCTAATAAAGAGTTCCGCTCATAGAGTTGGCCAAATAATTCTAAAAAGATCAGTAAATGTGTTATTCCGGAATTCTCTTATCTAGATCTGAGGGCAACTTATATATCGAAACACGACACGACATAATAAAAAAAGTAGATTTACAACACGTGCATGCTCTAATGACCAAATTCTGTAAAACTTCGACATTTCCCTTGTTTTCATATTAAAAATTCCACTCTTTGACTCAAGCCAAGCTTTAGCAATGGTACTATTAGTCCCGAAAACAGTCGGCAACTAATTCTAGCCTGCCACCGCTTTCTTGTTTCAGGTTCTGTGCTATTACTCAAGCAAGATTCAAACAGTTGACCATTTCAAAGTGATCGATTGCTTGAGGATTGCTTTAGTCATTGGATAGAATTGAAAAAAAGGAAAACAGTCGGCAAGCAAATTCTAAGTTTCCACCGCTTTCATGTTACAGGTTCTGTTCTATGACTCAAGCAAGACTCAGACAATTGACGAATTTAAAACGAGGATTGTTTGTGGCATTGATTAGAATTGAAGAAAAAACATCGGCAAGCAAATTCTAACTTTCCACCGCTTTCATGTTACAGGTTCTGTTCTATGACTCAAGCAAGACTCAAGCAATTGAACTGGTACATGGAAGCGGTGGGAAGGATCCGAACAAATTCCGATGTGTGGAGAGTGTTGACAATGACGTTCCAAAGCCGGGTTTTGTTCGAGACACGGGATATATGTCATGTTCCATCAATATTGTTGTGTACATGCAGAAAAATGACACGATAGAAGTGCAGAATCTCTTTCCAAACTCTAGTATTGATCTCAGTACTGACTCCACGTACTTTGGTGGACTTGTGTTTGTGAACGTCAACGACTAGAGTTTTAAAACGTGTTTCAAATAATGGTGTAAAATTATTCAATTTTATTCATTACGCAATATTTCTGACGACAAAAATGAATTTCAATTTCAATCTTCCAATTTTTTACTTTTTGTAGAAATAGCTAAATCCCGAAATAGGTCTTTCAAATCATGTCTCCACGTCTTTTTTGTAAACTTGTGCTTGTAAACATCAATGACTATTGTTTAAAGTGTTCCATGTGTATATGTGTTAATCATTAAAATGTGAAAAGTAACTTTACAATATTTTTTACCACATTGACCTTCATAATTTAATAATTTCAGCCCAAAAAAGTTTTGATCCGAAGTATCTACCATTGATTAAATATGGAATATAGGTCTAGTTGATTACCACTGTTTAATCGTTACAGAACCGTTTTTATCGATGAACACATGTAGTGTCATACATAGTAATTGCGGACGACATAAATACTCTAAATTGGACATCCTAAAGAAAAGACAAATAATTGTATTGTCTTCTTTTCTCATGAAAATTCTGAAATTTCAAGCCAAAATATTGAACCGTTTAGAGAAATATATACTTTTGTGCTGAAATTACTCAAATTGTTGTGGACAACAGTTCATATTTATATAGAATTTGTCGTTTCTCTCTAAATTTTAAAGGCGTATTTTTCGCTTATAAATAACAACTTCAAAAAACTGATAGCATTTCTGCACATTAGAATAAACATTCTTTGTATCAAGACATACTTTTAAAAAATGAAATAAATGTGAAATGTCACTTTAAACCTTTCCCAATTGGCACTATTTGGGTAATGTTCGAATTGACAGGATTTCTAGACAACAAATAAATAGAAAAAATGTTAACGATATGATACAGAAAATATTGCCACCAAAGAAGAAAATGTTACTTAAAAGCAATTTCTCATTTTGCCTCAATGTTTCCAAATCCATTTCTGCCAGGTCTCGTTTGAGGAAGGGTTAAAGAAATGCGAGTAACAGATTATCTTAATTTCACAAGACAGTACTACTGACACAGATAATGCTCGTACATGTGATAATAAATACAAGCATATCTTTCCTTTACTCTAAATGTTTAAAAAGCTTTGTTTAGGTAACTTGAAACCAGGGATTAATTGACATGGGCTGCTTTTAGATTAAGTTTAACGTACTTATGATTTCAATGTCACGATATATGGAAGGAAGTAGATTGTTTCACTTGAGTGTTACATTATAACTGAAGAAGCCTTAACCCTTTCCCAAACAAGACCTGGTTTTGACGTCCCTAAAAGAAAAGGCTTGGGAAAACATTGAAACAAAAGAAGAAACTGCTGATAACCAGCAGTTTCTCCTTTTGTCTCAATATTTTCTTAGCTATAAGGTACAAAAATCCTTTCTTTTTCAACGTCCATTTTGTCTTCTGCAGCAACTTTCAAATTGGGACACCCTAAATATTTGTCGTTTGGGAAAGGGTTAATCGCCTGACACTTGAGCTGTTAAATCCTCATCTTCTCATCTCATCTTTTAAGATATATTTTCAAAAGCCTGTGACGCTAGCTCTTGCAGATCTGCAAGAGTTACGCCAATGACACAACATGAAATACAAATGATATACTCCTTTTAATTTCGCATATCGAGGGCATCAAGTTACCAAAACACTGCATCTTACTTATGTTTGTACTATGCATTGTCCTTCGAAGATCTACACTGGAAGGTATTAAACTAAACGAAGTGTTTATTTTGAAAAACAATGAAGCATAAGTGTGGTCGTGTTTTCGTCTTTATTGTTGTTTATTCATAATTGTTTTAGGAAGTAATACAAGTACTGCACGAATTTGCGCCAAAAAATACGTATACATGAATCTCAAGAAAGGAAAACAAAACGTTTCTCATAATTTGCTAATTCTTCGCCAAGTTTATGCATGTATATGTATAATTATGTTCTTTGGAAGGACATAGTATAAATAAATTTCCAATATAAAAATTCAACTATTCCTACAACAGTAAGCTCCCATGCTGAAAGCTTTTCTTCGAAAGCGAAAAGGAAGGACTCAGTCTCTCTTTTGATTAATTTTGTAGTATATAATGTAGTATAATTTACGACTAAAAGTGTTTGCAACAAACTATATAATTACCTGAACGGCAGATAAATGTGGGCGAATGCGAATTATTTTTTTTTTATTTCAAATCCAAACGGTACCCTATGTTATTGGATGAGATGATTCATTACTTATTTATCAAACCTTATATCGTGGGTACTCATTGGAATCGTCTCGACAGGACGAATCCGATGAATACTCACAACATAGGCTTTGGATTTGAAATAACAAATTTTGAATGTCTTCACTCCTTCTAATATGTTGCTCTGGTTAAGGGTGTTGTTTTTACGTGGCACTGTAAATGCTACACCAATGAATCTATTATATTGTTTCGTATTGTGTTGTATTACGTTATTCCTGACAGGCTCAGTACAGAGAAATGGACAACAGAACCGGAATAGCCATCGAGCACAGATCAAAAAGTTCCTATGAGGTTCGGAGCTTCTTGAAGTGTCTGCCAAGCGACGTTCGAGACAACCTGTTTTATCCATGTGATATAATGGGAATGTTGTACATTCAAAAAGACGAGACTCTGAGTATACTCGCTCTAGACGATGCAGTTCTTATAATTTACAAGAAGATTTACTTTGGAAGTTTGCTTATTCATAAAATTGAACAATGAAATGCGTTTAACATGATTGTAATGTTGAATATTTTATTAATAAATTATTCTGTAAAAAACGACTGCTTTGGAGCTTGGTTCCAGTAAAAAATCTAATCAAGAATGAATTAGATCCAGATTGGTTTGTGCCCTATCAATCCGAGCTTTCTCGGATGAAATTCGCTCTCTGATATGTTGATGTCGCTCATTTACATCAGAGCGCACTACCACCCAAAAACAAAGGAAAGTATGCCATTGTAATCAATGTCTGTTCAGGTGAGGGTTGTTGCAAAACATTGCCTGTAAACCTTTCGGAAATACTTTTTGGTCTTAATTTTTTTTTCAAAATGAACGACATCATCATACCAGAGAGCGAATTTCATCAAAGAAAACTCGGATTAGTGCCCTATTGTCATACCAACAGAGGAGAGGGAGGAGGGGGGGGGGGGGGGAGGGGTAAATGCATTCTAAATTTGGTATAATTATATTATAAACATATGTCGTTGATACTGATTTGAATCGTCTTGGGGAATAAAGGGTTTCAATTTGAAACAACAATTTTAGAATGCATTTACTGCCTCTTTTCCGTTCCTGCGATTAATTGATGAAATATTCAAACCACTATCTTATATATCATTGTATATGTAGTTGTACAACTGAAACTTGTTCAGATGACACCGGATGAGTCGAATTACTGCTTGTGTCGAAGTAATAAACAAACAGACCCTGTATTCGCCCGAATCAATGGAAATACAAAATGTTATTTTCAAATAAATTTAGATATAGCCATTAAAATATAGCAGACAAGGAAAGGAATATTTTGGTTCGAGTACTCGGTATTTCCCTTTTCTAATATTTTATTGCAATGATAAACGTTCTTGATAAGCATCAAAAAACGGGTAAAATTACTATAATATTACTACGCATGTCAAGGGCACTGACGTAATTGAAGGTAGTTCGACGTGCTACAATCCTGTAAGGCTCCAATCAGACAAGTCGTTATTTAACTTGGCTACGAACAATAACGTCGGGGATCCAACAAATAAGTAAATAATACATCTACTCGTACGTATGCATGTAAAACATGTACACGATACATCTTCGCAGGCCAACCACGTAACGTCTTTTTTGTATTCAACCTTTGTGGATTTACAGATGACTCGATACATTTGCTTGTTATGTCTAAACAATTCATGACATCGGGCGGGATAATGTAAACATTTGCAAAAAGAAAACGGAAGAAAAGCGACTTTTCCGATATTTGGCGACATTTTCTCTGGACGGCTAAGGCCGTCATGGGGCAGCGAAGGGGTTAATGCAATATACAGTCTGTAATTATTGACCTGAGCCCGATGAATATGCAATGAGTAATTGTCACACGGAATAACCAGTACTCGCCAGCAATCCTCACTGTCGAGCAGAGTCGATAGTTTCCATAGGCATTATGACTTTGTATTCTGCACATGCTTCTCATGTCAACATATGTTGGAGAGTGATTATTTCACATTGCAATTACCCATTGCATATTCAACAGGTTCAGGTTAATATTTACGGAGTATACCACATTTTGCAACTCTGTTTCGACAAACTACTATACTTTCGACAACCTCGACCAAAAAGCAGCTAAATTTTATCTCGTACGTTTGGCGAAGAACGCGAAAGAGATTGTGAGTTCATGACGTCATAATTAATGGACGAAGTAATGTCAAAAGCATAAAAAAAGCGACAGTTGATTGGTTGCTACTCCATAACAACCAGCAGGAAAATCACTAGCCGGCGTATCGCGATACCAAGAAATTCGGACTAAATCCACCAAACATAACCTGGTGGGTTGAACCTTGGCTAGCGAAGATGTGTACACACACGATACATGTGTTGTGTTTCAACTTGATTAGATATGGTTGTCTAGTATTGTAATCTTATCTCCAGTATCGCAATAAAATGATAAAACAAAACAATGGTTTTCTTGGTAAGCAGACCTAGGACACAAACATGAACATTGACACTTTGCATTTTAACCCTTTCCCAAACAAGACATGGTTCAATCAAAAGAAGAAAATGCTGATAATTAGCATTTTCTTTTTTGGTTCAATATTTTCAGAATTATAACATGTACAAATCTTAACTGCATCAACATTCTTTTTTGTTGTCGGCAGCAGTTCTTAGATTGTACCACCATAAGATTTTGCCGTCTGGGAAAGGGTTAAACAGACTAGTATTCGCCATAGTTTTTACGATAGGAGACTCGCTGAACGCTGCAATTTCTGTAGTATAACATAAAACGAAATTACAATATTTTTTTCAAAACTTCTTTATCCTTTCTTAGACTATATCTGTTTTATGACATCATTTCGGATATTGAGCGTAAAATAGTGCCATAGAAATACAAACATAGGCCTATATTATGCAAAAACTAGATGAAAACCCCGGAATATTGAGCACATTTCAAGACATTTTTCTCTTTTCGAATAGATATTTTCTTACGGAAGTATATATATCCAATATAGGCCTTTATGCACTTACAGAAGAGTAAATTGACTCATGGACATACTACCGTCCAAAGTAATTAGGATTGGCCTATTTTTTCGATTTGAAAAAAAGTATTAAGGTTGCGAAAATATACCGATACAAAAGTATGCAAAATCTGCTTTAATACCGAAATTGTGTCAGTCCGTTTTCGAAAATTCTATATTTGGCAAATAGAGCAGTTTTCCAAACATTCTATATTAAGAAATAATACTTAACCTTAATCTAGGTCATATAGTTTGCACCCGGAAGAAAATACGGGAGCCAAACATGGCCAGAACGTAAAATCTAAATAACATTCTTCCATATACGTTTAACCTTTTGCAAAAGGATAGTGAAAACTGATAATACGAATACCTCGATGGTTTCGCTGCTATAACATTTTCCGTGAAAAAAAAAAAAAAAAAAAAAAAATAGACCATTTTAACAATGTTTAAAATAATTTATAGTTCTATCCTATTCTATATATCAGATATTTCAATCAATTAGGCCCAGTAAACGTTCCGAAACTGTAATTGATGTAATTTGATAATGATTAAGCTGTAATACAAATGGTGAGAGTGTTTGATATAATGTAAGACAAGACTCGAATTGATATGATACCCGGTATTACTCTAATCTTGAAAATATTGATAAAATAGAATGTTTCTTAGTGACAGAATTTCAAAATTTAAGGGCAATTAACTTGTTTTGGATTCACAAAATTTAAAAAGTAAAATGGTAAAACATTTTTATTGAACAATGTCTACAATACAGATATATCCATTTTTATTAAAAGCTATATGAAAATATAACGCATTTTGACTGCCCACAAGATAAAGACTATGGAAAACATAGTCGAAAATGAAGAAATTGCTTGTGATAAGCAATTTTCTCATTTCCCACTTTGTTTTCCACCTTAAAAAGCCCCGAAAATGTAGAATTTCACTGACTTGAAATTGTCGTCTGCAACATTTATCAATTTGGACAAGTCTAAAATTTTGCCGTCTGGTAATCGCTGCTTTTTTTCCAAAAACTTCGTTTCCACAGCTTTTAAAAAAGCTGTAATTACAGTGACATTTCACATTTATTTCATTTTTTAAAAGTATGTCTTGATGCAAAGATTGTTTGTTCTAATGCGTAGAAATGCTATCAGTTTTTGAAGTTGTTATTTATAAGCGAAAATACGCCAGTAGAGTTGAGACAGAAATGACAAATTCTATTTAAATCTGAACTGTTGACCACAACAGTTTGTTTATTCTTAGCACAAAAATATATATTTCTCGTGAACGGTTCAATGTTTTGGCTTGAAATTTTCAGAATTTTCATAAGAAAACATGCTCTTTCAGATAGAATAAAAGTAAAATTTATGTAAAAAATAATCATGAAATGTCACTTTAACGATGGACGTTGCTGCTGCTGCTGCTGCTGCTGCTACTGTTGGCAATAATAAAATGGTCCACTCAAGTTTGCTAAATGAACGAGGACCCGTTCGATACACCGTATTTCATTATATGAGAATAGTCTTATTTCATTTCAAATTCAGACATATACACTCGTATTATAATCTACCAACCGTTTATCTATACTTCTACGAAACATTCAATGTATAATTAATCGGAAAGCAATGTATATCACAAAATTAAATTTTTCTTCACCAAACACAAGTTGGAGGTGATATCCATAGCAGATTAAATTCTAAGCGATAACTTGTGGCTGTTGTGACTCTCACAGGCGGCAATCACGTGACTTTGTAATGATATATTTTCCTCACTTATGTAAACAAGAACACTCGGTAAGAACACATTTTCTTAAATTTTAAATCCAATACTTAACTCTCAGAATTGAGATACGTACCATTCGATGCATCGTAATCTCCGGAGTATTTTGATACCAAGATCATCCCTCAAATCCATGTCAAAGCTGAGAACATTCGTGCAAAGTGCAAACGTTTCTTAAGAAAATATATCACGGCATTTAGAAATACTTTGCACGAATGTTCTCAGCTTTGACAGGGATTTGAGGGAAGATCTTGGTACCAAAATAGACCAGAGAATATGACGTATCGAATGGCACGTATCTCAATATTGGGTGTTAAGTATTTAATTCAAAATTTGAGAAAATGTGTTCTTACCGAGTGTTTTTGTTTACATAAGTGAGGAATATATACAATAACAAAGTCACGTGATTGCCGCCTGTGACTCTAAAAACTATAAGAGAGAATGAAAAAATTATAATTATCAACTTTTCCTTGTCTTTCTGAATTTCAAATTGTCCTCTATAAAAGCAACAACCGGTGTTACGTAGTTTCACTAATTTTGTATAAATATAAGAGTTGATTATTTAGATTCTTAAGGGTGAGAAAGGGGATTTCTTGGACAGTTTTTAATTTCCTCACTTGATATTGCACAATTGTAAAGCTAAAACAATACCTTTTGGTCATTGCGGAATATCCGGAATTTATGTTATATCCAAATATAGTGCTACTTTCAATGTACCCATTGTTATTATCTGAAAGAAGGGGCTTTTGGCAAATTTTAACTGCTGTTTTACTAATTCCATTGTTGAGAATTTCACTGACTAACGCGGAAAGAACGAGAAAATAGATGTTTGCTTTTATATAGCGAAATATTTCGTAAGATTTGAATTTATCGTATTTTGGAAACCCGGGGCTAGATTTGGTAAACCCTACATTGGAGTAAACCCAGGAAATTTGAGTTAACATTTACCCATATTGTATCAAATTGGCCAAGATAACCTTTCACATAAAACAATCCACCCCTGATGAGAACCACATACTATCGGAATTATTCGGGCGACGTCGTAATCATTCGATAGTGGAACTTTTCATCGCAGAATGTTAACGACGTCGTCCGAACAGGTTCTGATACGTACCGAAAGTTAACGACGTCGCACGAAAAATTCCGACATTATCTTAATCTCATTAGGTTTGGACTGCCTTAACCTATTCCCAAACGACAAAATTTTGGGGTGCTCCAAATTCAAAGTAAGTAAAGTAAAGTAAAGTAAAGGTGGTTTATCAGTCTCAAATTTACGAACTAGGTCCATATTCGCGCGACTTTCACACTTTACTCCACGATCATCGAGCTTCAAAGTCGGCTGTTTACAGTCGGCGCCTGCGGCAGCCACAGCACATCGGCTTTTTAACTCTCCCGTGTACCCATTTATACACCTGGGTGAAGAGGAGCAACGTGGGGTAAGTTTTTTGCTCAGAAAAATTCCCGTGACCTCGGTGGGATTTGAACCCAGGACCTCTCGATCCCTAAGCCCGCGTCATACCACTAGACCACGGCGCCCCGACAATTAAAACTGAATGAAAATTTACATTTTTTGTCTTTTTGTGTAGAAAATATTGTGGGAAATGAAGAAATTGCTTGTCAAAGCAATTTCTTCATTTTCCACAAAGTTTTCTCAAGCCTTTTCTTTTGAGGGAGTCAAAAGGCGTCACTGTGCAGTAATGAGTAAAACAAGATACTGTTTTGATTTGCCATATTGATATCGTTTCTTAAGGCCTGGGCACAAACAATTCCACGTCCACACTACGCCAACATCGCGTCCAAAAATAAGCGGTAAAACTGACCACTTTTGAACGTGCCCCGGTCGTGATATGGACGCAGAATCATGTATGTGACCAGGGCTAACTATTTGACATCGACAACAAACTTCAAGCGAAATTGAGAAATAAACACTGTCCTTGCATAGTTTATCGACTATGTAACCTACTATGAATTATTCACAAGGGGCAATAGATCAAGAAGATTTTTCGTTGAGAAATATAAGTCACATCCGAGGTTAAATACACTTAAGAATTCTCGCTCTAAAGAACGCGCATTAGATGTCATAAAACTCACAATGAAAGTGTAGAAGAAACAGGCGTAGCTAGCCGAAAATAAGGTGTACGCAAAACACATGCCGAATGTATCAGGGGAGGTTGATGGCGGGCTCCATACTGCTGGGGAGGGTCTTACGGGCATCATTGCTGGCATTATCATTGCTGGCATTTAATGTAGATGCTTATGAAATACATATCAAATAGTCATCGGGAGCCACGAATGACCATGGTCATTCGTGGCTCCTTATGGGTATTTGGTATGTATCTTAATGGTGATTCAGGTGTTTATATCAAGGGAAACAAAAACAAATATCCACATCTTTGTGATGTGTTCGCAATTGCGTTTTTGCGCACGGGTTGTTACGCCTATGGAAGGCTAGCTGCGATATCTTAGCTACAAATTTTATGATTTGTATTTGTTGGAGTCCTGTGATAGGGAGACTCCGTTACAATATTGCATCTATATAGTAGAAAACCTACTACTCGCTTCTTACACAGATTTTGCACCAACTGTGCACACTTTCACACAAATCCTGGTTACACGGAAACCAGACAAAAATTGTCAAGACTACATCTATCGACTGTTTGGTATGTAAAATAATAGATTCTACAAAAATACGAAAGTAGATCTAGCGACTTTGTTTATCTGCAATCCAAAAAGTGGTAGATCTAGGCCAAAGTCTTTGTGACGTCATACTGACATTTTGTGTATTTTTAAGTAACGCTTACAGTATGTTGCATTATGTTAAAATATTAGAGGCCTATACTACAGTATTATTATTTCTTTTCCCAGTACAATTATATTTAATCTGTGGAAAGTACAAGTTATTAACAGATGAAAAATGAAATAAAAATGGATATTCATCGAGTGTTCCGAATAACTTTAGCGTTGTCCCTCAAATTAGATCTAATCACTCTCCATCAGACTGTCTTTATTTTCAGTTCAGAACTATAGAAAAAATGGATACATGAATGACAAGGGAGAATTTTCGAATTTATCACTAGAAATTTAAGGAAAACCCAATTTGAGCCCCCTCCCCCCTCCCCAAATTCAGACGCTGGCACAGGCATGGGGCGCAAGCCCCCTGTATCAAAATGCTTAATGCTCCGTCCGCTGTGATAGGATTGAGATACTTAGAAAATCAATAAGTCTTTTTTTCATTTTATTTGTTTCTACTGAGATTTTTTTTAAAAAAATATACATTAAACTTGTTCGTGTAATTCGTCGTCTTTTAGTCTTCTTAAGTATCAAAATATAGTAAAAGCTATCTTATAACGCGGAAGGTTATTTTGGCTATTTCCCACTTGAATAATTGGCGGAATGATTGGATAATGAAATACTTCTTAACAATAGAGCCCCTACCACGTTTTGAGTCAGGGTTTTACACCCTTTCGACACAGTTGGGATTCGAAAGAAGAAAATGCAAAAATATAAAGTAAATAGAATAGATTTCTGCGGCAATATTCAAAAATATTTTATTAATGAAGTTCACTTTGGTGCTGGCTTTCAACATTGAGCTGTTTTATACTTTGTTTTCTATATAAAACGTTTAAAAATAAACTTTCATATATGATCCCTCTTTCAGCGTCTCGATCGTCGATCATAAATTACACAGGTGACGTAAATTCCAATGACACGATTTGATTTTTCTAGGTTTCGATACTTTTTTATTCGACCAATCAAAGACATGGTGACTTCATTCCGTTTCAGTACCTAATGATAAGCTAACATCGCTGCTTTTCAACAAAAAAGATCGTAACTGCAGCTTGTTTACGATGTTTTTGTTGAAAAGCGAAGATATTGTACATACATGAAGTTACTCATCGGAACAGTTTCAATTTTGTTGCGTGGTTGAGCCAATGATAATATTTTGAAATATTTTTTTTCTTTTTCATCGCTTTTCTTTAAAAACCTTGTAACTGTCGCTTGTTTTAAGCTGCAGTTACTATATTTTCGAAGAAAATCGATATCGACGATATATGAGCTGGGACCTGGATAAACGGTTCTTGTAGCATTTCAGAAAAAATAATTATTTTTCGATCAGATTACGAGCATGTACATTCTGGTCAGAATCCACGTTGTTGTCTCACAGTTGCCAGCGGTTATGAAGAAACTGGAAGAGAACAAAAAGGATCTTGATCAGACCGCACTTATACGCAGTATTATCTGGATCCATGTTGTTCTTAAATGTCTGAACAATTTTTCAAGCAATGGCAGATTTTGATGTACATAGATCTAATAAAATACCGCTTGAAAAAATATACAAAAACATGTATGCAGACAAACAGCAGATACTCCTTTTCCCACAACACTTTCAATATGATAACATAAGAAATCAATGTTAATCAAAATCAATTTGTCGTAGGCAGCGGAGCGGATTTCAGACTGGACCAGTCTAATTTTGCAATTTTTGGAAAGGATTAACCCATTACCACACATTGACTCTTTTTCACTTTAAAATATACAAGGGTTTGTGAAAACATTGTTGAAAATGAAAAAAAAATGTTTGTGACAAGCAATTTCTTCATTTTCCACAATGTTTTCTACCCAAACAGACATATTTTTTTTTTAAATTTCATTCACTTGAAATTGTCGTCTTCAACATCTTTGAATTTTGAACAGCCTAAAATTTTGTCGTTTGGTAATGGATTAAAGGGTTAAGGGCCTCTTTTCCATATCCCGACAGAAGATCGTCAGTCTACTCATAACGCGTTTTGTATTTTTTAAGGGTGGTTTACTTATTTCAAATATCCTGTTATAGACAAATCGGTTATTCCTATGACAATATGAAAATTCTCTTGGTTTCTACTTTTCTTGACTATATTAAAAGAGAGAAATCGTGAATGACTTTTTATTCATTTAGCTGCTTGTCGGGGGAAAGACAACTACAGGTTTTTGAAGGTTTTTCATATTTATTAATTTTATTATTTATAGTTGAAAATAATCGTGTTTTTGTCCTCAGTCGGAATTACATGTAATAACTAACGAGTAAATAGTTATAGCCTAAGTTACTAAATTGTGACACTGTCATCACAAATTGTATTAAATTCACACATTGTAATGGAATTTTCAACTAGTAATAATATAGATAGAAATAGGACCTATAAAACAACTTGGGATCATGTCAGTCACCAAAGAAACAATTAGATCCGTTATGCAAAAAGGGGCTTTCTGGGAAGTATGAAAGGCGTCGACCCTAGTCAGTCTGTGTTCGATACTTTACACTCATTCTTTTATTTCTACATGTATTTATTCATTTATTTTTCTCTCTTTGGTCTAGATTGTCTTTTTCTACTTTCAATGTACTATAATATTCATTTTCTGAATGCAACATCTTCTATATACATGTATGATTCGTTTCTCAAAATTTGTAGCTGTTTTTCGTACTTGTAAGTATTTTCGTTCTATCCTTAGATCTACACATCTCAAAATAAATAAATGAATGAATGGATCTAAAATTTATTTAAAAACAAGCAGCCGAAACTCGTTGTGTCGACATCTGAAAAGTCTGCTTTCTGTCTACGTCGAATTTAAAATCTTGTCGCGCCATTATCGATTGAAATCAGAAATATTAATCAACGTTCTTAATTAGGTTTTTTTCTTTTCTTTTCTTTTTTTTTTTCATTTAAAAAACGAAAAAGTGCCATTAAAATATAGTCAATGTATGAAAAGGAGAAAACTTGCTTTCCACGCTATATGTATAATTTGTTTATTTGTTAGGGAACTAACCCATAAACTAAAGGGACATTAGTATCCACAGGCCTAACTCCCTAATGATCCACAGAAGTTGGCTTTTAGCATGTAGTCGCACCGTTTATAGACTTTAAAAGACAGAATACAAGATTCATACAGTAAATGACATAAATCGATAATCATGCAGCGGTGTAAAAGTATGTTAAATATTCAAAGTGGGTTGATAGTGTTTACGAAATGATGTGATATTGGGTTTAAATCCGTCGTAATCTAAGCCAATACAGATCAGACAGAGCTGAAATTTTGCACAGAGAAAATTGAAAGGCCATACTTTAATTATACACTGTTATTTTTACAGCAAATTACCCCGAAAATAAGTAAGTAACAGTAAATATGTATCTTTAAACACAAAAATGAATTTGGCTGTTTCTTTCAAAGTGTTCAATGATCTACTTTGATTTTACATCATAATAATTTCGATTTGAGTGGATTGGTGAAATATAGAATTCAAGCTTTTGAATAGCATTTCTTTTGTAACATTTACTCATATTTTCAGAATTTTAGCACATGGACAATGTATACAAAATATTATTATTGTCAATAATTTATTTTTGATGCATTCTTTATAAAGCAAATGAAAATACGTAGGCTACTATCTCTTAATTGTAGCTATATTCCTATACTACCGTCCCATGAGTGTATATAACTTTAAAGAAATTGGAAAAAAATCGTATACATGTATATCGACCTTCGATATCTGGAAGGAAAATCTTATCCCCTACGACTTCGACACAAGGAGTTTCAACTGTAATAATTTTAGCTTCGCTATTGTTCATCAAACGTAAAAGTAAACGCAGCTTTTTCAAAACCGCAATAATATTTTCCCGACACGCTTCTCATATCATTAACAAAATACTTGGAAAACCATGTGATCTTATGCTAGCACCATGCATTTTCTATTTTCGTCTAAGTTTTCAAATCGGAACTGACTATTGTTAGTTGACCCTTTCCCACACGAGACCTTGATTAAAGTCCCCGTTGGAAAATAATCGAAGAAATGAAGAAAAAATTGAAACAAAATAAGAAAAAAACGATAATATACATTTTCCCTTTTGTCTTAATATTTTACTGGCTATATATATGCTGTCTTTCTTACAATACTTTTGACGACTGCAGCAGGCAGTAACTTTCAAATAGAACCATCCAAAAACAAACAAAATATATGTCGTCTGGGACAGCGTTTAGAGGTTTTTCGTAGAAAGATGTGGCGTATGATGCACCAAAATAAAAAAGCGAGTCATATGCATAATTATTTATTGACCCCTGCTTCATTTTCTTCCTTAATTAACCTTTCCTGACTCTGCAAAAGGGTGGACTGTACCATTCTGAAAGCTGCTGCAGATGACAAACATTTAGAAGACAGGATTTGTGTGCATTTTAGCTGATGATTATTTATAAGACAAAAGGAGAAAGCATCATCAACATTCTTCTTTTGTCTCAATACTTTCTACAACATTTTATGTTATAGACATCAAAAGCAGGTCTTGTGTGGAAAATGATTGAGGAGCTCAAACAACAAACTGGTTTAACACAATGTTGTCCCTGATTAATACCGGTATACGTGCACTATATGCACTAATCCATATGAAACTTTCTACCACCCACATTTGCAAACAATATAACCTTTTAAACAATGGTACAAATGAACGACCCTAGTTCCAAAATAGAATTCCTAGAAGATTTGCAGTGAAAATGACTAGGGGAATATCAACATCTTATTATAAAAGGGAGCCTGGTTTTAACCCATCAAGGCGTCCATTCGATTCAGCTAACAAAGTATTCGGGTAACCATTTAATTTTATTCATTTCTGTCTATTTGTATCTTCATTTAAATATAAATATTCAATAATCGATATATTAATTAAATTAATTAATTTATTATTAATACTTTATTTTTCATTAAGTTATCTTTTTAATTATTTCTATCACGTGGCTTAAATCAAGTAACATCATGCTTTTAAATTTAAGAATTTCAAAATAAATGAGCTTGGATCTGGAAAATGACCTTCATACATGTAGCATTATGTTCAAGGTCAGCTGGTGTCGATGCGCATTCTACTTAAAGTGACATTTCAGAATTTTTTGTCATACATTTTACTTTTATTTTTATCTGAAAGAGCATATTTCCTTATGAAAATTCTGAAAATTTCAAGACAAAATATTGCGCCGTTAACGAGAAATTTATATTTTTGTGTTAAAATTGAACAAATTGTTGTGGACAACAGTTCGGATTTATATGCAATTTATCGATTATGTCTGAACTTTAAATGCGTGTTTCTCGCTTATTGGCAACAACTTCAAAAAACTAATAGTATTTATACTCATTAGAATAACCAATCTTGGTACCAAAACACACTTTAAAAATTTGAAATTGGAATGAAATGTCCCTTTAATAGGATAAATGTTGCTGTTGCAATGTTGCAAGTTGTTACAGGTCATGGAGAAGCTATTAGAGAACAACATGGATCTTGATCAACCTGAGCTTGTGCACAGTCTGATCTTGATCCATGTTGGCCTCATATTCCACAAATGCCCCCTTTCAAGATCCCAGCTTAAATGTTAAATAAAAGCGAAACATCAAATAATTTATCAAAGGGAATCATAACATTAGATATATAGCGTACACTCTACCGTGAACGATTAAATTATATCTTTAAATGTCAAAAAGAAAGTAAAGATATGTGCGTTAAACGATCTTTGTTAAGGGTAGGTTTAGCAATCACTCGACGTTTGCTAACAATATTAAGTGTTTTAAAAAGATGCAATATAATCTGGATCTATAGTTTTTTTTATTCCTTCAAATGCAATATGGTGTTAATTGGATTAATGGTCTCAAATCATGCAAAAGTGTAGCTCTGATAATATTCTGTGTATGTATTTTGCAGGAAGGGTGTTAAACTTTTTATAACAATATTCAATAAGCACATGTCAATTTTAATGCAAGGTGCACCTATGTACCGATTACGCACCATGTTTTTCTTGAACAATAGCCTATAATGCAAGAACAGATGCTGTTTCGTGAATTTCGGAACATCGAACGAGACAGATAATAAAAAAATATTCTAATATATTTTTGCCAACAGATTTCTTGAGCGGTACGATATAAAGTTGACTGAAATATGGAAAACGAGAATTTTGCGTTCGACGTTACAGGTCAAAAACTTCTACCAACGCACGTGTTCGAAAGATGCACGGGTTGCGAAAATACACGTGAAGATAAAAGACGAAACATTTGTGCTACTACAATCAAAGTAGTGACAGTTTTGACGGTGCTGTCAGCCTGCTTTACTGCAGTGGCGTGTGCAATCTATTGTAACAATGCTTTAAAAGACATCAGACACTTACATGCAGATATCATGAAAGTAACGAATGGCAACAATGATCAAACAAGTCATAATCCAGGAAATGCTCGTGAAGCGATAGGAACAATCGCAGGAAAACATAGATCTGCAAAACTACTAGCCAGCACGGGAAACATTAATACAGAGAAGAAGGGTAACAATAACGACTGGTTCTTGGAAGACATTACAGAAGGATCTGATGCTTTTGAAGAATATGACGAGGATTCGGAATATTTTGAAGAGAATGAATCGGCAAATGATATAGCCTACAATGATTACGACTACGGTTACACTGATGACGATGAATATGATGAATATGATGATGACTATTTCGATGAAACGGAGGACGAGTATTACGACGATTCCTATGATTCCAGTGATGATGCAAGCGACGACAATGATAAGAATAACGAGATGGATGAGAATAAAGCCGATACAGACGATTACCTGGACCTAGATGACAACACTGAAGGATCATCAGGAGAACTTTCAGATGACGAGGTAAGTTTAACCTTTTCGAAAGCAGGTCCTAGTATATGCGTCATTAATAAGAATTCCAAATACAATTACAGTGCATACAATTTAGATACATATAGACTGCATTCAATCTTTTCCATGTGCTGTCCATATTTCTATTCACTGAATTAATTTTTTAGATGAATAAGATAACCCTACTGGTAGGCAGTATTATCTTATATCTGCTGTGTCACGGTGTTCAATTTTACTTTTTCCCAATTCTGCAAATTTTAAATACATTGCATGTAGGACATGTAAAATTATTTTGTGCAGTGTAAAGAAAAAGCTTGATTAACAAACTGCCAAGATTGGCTGGAAATTTTATATACGTAATGCTACTTTTTCTATTAAAAGTCGCACGATGGACAAGGGTAGTACGATAAGTACATGCAATATTTACAATTTAGAGACATGTACCCGTATAACCTAGTTAAGTACGTTCAGTAATCTGACCCTGAATTGTATAGTACACAAATCTTAAATTGACAGATGTCTTCTTCATTATACAATTCAACCACAATAATGTGACATGATATGCTAAAGAATAAACACGTAAATAGTATTTAACTAATAAATACCGTAATATTCTTATATACCATCAGGGATTTTGTTACCTGCGAGTCCCGAGTCTCTGACTCATATTTTTTTCTCAGGACTCATTGAAAAATATTGAGTGAGTCCCAGAATGCTAACATTTTCAATGTGTAATCGACGTTGTCTTACAAAGACTCCGATGTTTCAATATTGGACTCATTGTTTTGGGAACCAGTGAGTCCCAGGACTCTTCCGCATAAATTTGTAACAAAATCACTGTACCATAACGAACTAATATTACCGATAAGATTAAAATATAGCCTAAAAGGGACATATAACATTCTAATTTCACTTTTTAAAAGTATGTCTTTATGCAAAGATTGATTATTCTAATGTTTAGAAATGATATCAGTTTTTTGAAGTTGTTATTTATAAGCAAAAAATACGCATTTAAAGTTGAGACAGAAATGACAAATTCTATATAAATCTGAACTGTTGTCCACAACAATTTGTTTAATTTTACCACAAAATATGTATAAAAATTCTCTTAAACGGTTCAATATTTTGGCTGAAATTTTCAAAATTTTCCTAAGAAAATTTGCTCTTTCAGATTTATGAAATTAAATGTGAATTGTCACTTTAACCTGTTCTATGTTCATGATGAGTAATGACAGTTATGTGTTCATGTAGAAAGGCGTTTACGTTCTAAAATATGTTTTTGATCTCATGTTTGTTAGTTTTACCGATATATTCTCATTAAAATTATGATTGTGAAATATATAATGCACATGAAATTGCACCCTTGTTCAGTCTGAATTACACATTTACATATAATTGTAGCATGTTTTAGCTCTCAAATGTTTTTTTCTCTTTTGTGCAATGAATTTAGCTTCGCTGATATGCATCTATTTATTGAAATGTTGATTGCTAAATACAGAATATATATACATGTATATTAAATCATATTACACAGGACCTCAAAAGAGTACGTAGAGATACGGGTAGTCAGAAAGAGAAGAAAGAAAAGAATCGAAAAGGAAAGGGAAAGGGTGGAAAAGGAAAAGGCAAAAAGGGCAACAAAGGTATGGATATAATAACTACAAAATAGCATGTTATTCTCTATTACAAGCATAATTGTCTTATAAGAAAAAGAAGTTGATTAAGGAGACATTGCTTAGTGTTCGACCTACTTTTTGGACAAATGAAATTTCAGTAAATTTCACCGCTATATTTTACATAAACGAGACATCAAAGGTGATCATTTACGCTTACTTCAGGTAGTAAAAACTTATTTGAACTTAACTTAAAACTTATTTCAGAGTAAATGAATCGCGACCCACCCTGTTCAAAATGCCGTAAGTACCTCCATTCCATATCATAATTATATCATAATATGCATTTTTTTTATATTGTGTGTTTCTTTTTGTTCTACTGCTCTTTTTTCTTCTTTGAGATACAAAATAGTTTTATGTTTACTTTCTCTTCAGGTGACAAGAAACAAAATAAGATAGGAAAGAAGCAGAAACGACTGGTGAGTGGAAATATGTTTTAACGAAAGTTTCGTTTTCCATTAGAGTATCTAGATAGTTCTGTGATAAAAAACACTATTTTGTATTTATTGCAAAAATGTTAAAAATTGTACTTTAAAGGGATCTATATTCTTGACCACAATACAACAGATTATGAATCTAAAAGAAAGTACAATACCTAATTCAAGTTTGTTACTTTGATATAGTTGCAGAGGTACAGATAAGATGGAGTAATAGATTGTCAAAATGCAATATTTAATTTATTGTTCATGAAAATCTTTTTTGTATGTACTCAGTCTAGATGATTCAAATAATGGGTATACAAAATATAGGGTTTGGATGTGAAATAATAAATTGAGAATGTCTTCATCCCCTCTAATCTGTTTTGACATGGTTTTGACGTCCCTATTTGATAATGGGTTTTAAACAATGAGACGATAATCAACATTTTCGCCTTTTGTCTCAATATTTTCTGGGCTATACGCAAATTTCACATTCATTATCTATTTTGTTGTCAGTGGCAGCTTTTGAATAAGACCTCCATAAAAGTTTGCTGTTTGGAAGGGGTTAAATCATTTCTTTTAGTTTACATTCACATGCTTATGTACGCATATTTATATTCCTTGGAAAATCAGTTATATATTGTCTTGATGTATATCTTTTCAGAAATCTCTGCCGGCTGCCCAGTTTAATGCCAATATGACATTAGAGAGATTGATGAAGATCGACGCTGGTCATAATATGTACGAAATCACAGGTATGTCTAGAGCTCTTTGTTAAACATGAACAACGGACAAACTAGATAAAAAACTAACGCATTTGCAAAAAGCAAACATCTAGCTATGTTAAAATGAAAGAAATTGCAGATAATAGCAACAAAAAGAAGTTATACTAATTTTGTCTTTATGTATTTTTGAAGTGCGTTATGGAAAAAATCTCATCGTTACCACACATTACAAATATCCTCTTGAACTTACATTTGAGCCGAATCTGGAAAAAAAGTCCCTAATAACATATGGGACAATCAGGTTTCAAGAACAACCTATGCTAAGTGAAGTTTGAACAAGATCCTTGCTACTCTCTTACGATTGCTAGAGGTCACAAAGAAGCTATTGTAGAAAAACCTGGTTTTTGCTCAGACTGCTTGTATACGCAGACTGATCTGGATGCATGTAGTGCTCAAAATCCAAACGGAACCATTTTCCAGATTTTGGGTCATTTATTTTCGTTAATAAACTTTATAGTTTAGATAAGTTGTTAACACAATTATGCATTTTCATTTACAGGGGATTGCAAATATTCATCTGAAATGGGCGGCACATATTGTCGCCACAACAAAACATTAACGCCAGACGAAAGTAAATACGTTTAAATGTTGTAACCATTGCTTGCTTCGTCTTTCTCGGAAGATTCACTCTCTGCCTATATCTTAGATATTCTGGTGTCAGTTTTTTCTCACATAGAGCATATCGTCCCTTTTCATCGAAAACCTCGTAACTGCAGCTTGTTTTAAAAGCGACGATATGATAAAGTGGTGTCAGAATATCCTACCCGATATAAAACCTTTAAAAAACTATCGTGATATTTTCTTAAGATAATTTCTTATTGCAGTTTTTGTTCGAGTTAAAATCAATTTATCTATTGAAATACAATGATGCAACCATTTTGTCTACAATTACAACAAGTATTCTATATGTGTTCATAATTTCGAAAGTTTCTGTGTATTTGAACAAAGGAGTGTACTAATGGATAATTTTTTGCAGGATGTAATAGTAATTAGCAATATGAATCATACAAATTAGATTTTTAGCTCATCCGTAAAACTTTCATTTACAAAAAGCGACAAGTATAGTCCAGATTAGACATTTATGATGCAGTTATGTCAAGATAAATGATTTTAACAGTACCATTCGAATCAAACCTCGTAGAATCTATACATGTAGCATGAGTTACAATTTAACAAAAAACAACATCATAACCACACATAAACGCTTTTTGAGGATCCAGAAGAAAAACTGATATAGAAAATAATGACATTACTTGTGACAAGCGAATACTTCTTTCCCCATGTTTTCTACTCTAAAAGACTTACGAAATTAAATTTTATTTACTAGAAATTATCGTCTTCAATATCTATTGCTCTTGGACTAGTCTAAAATTGTTAAATTTGGTAATGGGTTAGATTAGCCCCTTTCTGCTTTGTGTGTGCTTTTGTTACTGTGTGTATGTATATATGTTGTTAATCATATATCTGTTGAAAAATATTAAGGCAGAATACCCGTAATGTGGCCATTTTGAGATTCATAAAACATCGAATTTTTACGAGCGTCGTCGTTACGTATCCAAACTTATTCGGGCGCGGTCGTAAAACATTCGGCGATGGAAAGTTCCACCGCCGAATGTTTTCGACGTCGCCCGAATAATTCCGACGTCTCGCGAATCTCATTAGGGGTGGACTACCTTAATGATAACATGTTGATAAATGTACTATCTTGATATGGGAATGTGTGATCGATTATGAATTTAAAAGTTTTTCATTTGTATGAGATATCGTTCATGTATCCTGACAGTATGTATTACACTGTTATTGTATTAAGTTAATATGCATGAAATAAATACAAAATTAATGAAAGAGCAAGTCAAAAGCTTCCATTTGATACCATTCTGACATCTGGGCCCGTATTCACCAACAAATTCTAAATTTTAGAATTAGACTTTGTCTAAATTCTAAATCTTTTACTCAGCCAAGAAAGTTCTAAATTCCTTATTCACCAACGCAATTTAGACCAGTCTTAATTTAGAATAGTTTGTACGCGGCGTAAGCGGCCACAATCCTGCGCTGGTTTCCGGATTTTGATAGAGCGTAGGCAAATTATGCAACCAGCATCATGGTCTGTATATTTTGAGGATCAAAACGTAGTAGATATCCTTCAACTTCTTTAAGGGTCCGTTGGATCAAAGCCATCTAGCGAAGAGACGGCATTGATAAAAACGGAACGAACGAAAGGACAGACTGTTTGACAATCGGCAAGCACTGTTTCAATTTTGACATTTTTTTATACCGTCGATAATTAATCATTTGTGCAGTGTGTCCCATCTTCAGTAATATCTAAATTGCAAAGCAAACAATATCTTAATAGATAACGATTAAATATTTATTTAACTGCATAAAATTCTGCATCCTAACTAAAGTGTACAACAACTCAGTTTTATATTTACCCTCATAATATATGGCAAATGTCTGTGAATCAGAAAATGATAAATAGACTTGCCATTAATTAAATCCTTAATTGTTATCGAGAGCACTTATTAGTAGACATAAAATTCCCCATGGTAGGCCCCTCGATTAATGATCTAAATATAAACCCAAGGTCAAGTTCAAAGCTTTTTGTGACGTAATTCACACAATCTGTGACGTTTTGATTTCTATGTAGATGCAATGTTTACCGAACGACAAACCGGGAGGATTCTAATTCTGTGGATTTTGGAGGGATAGAGATCATCAAGAAAGTGGTTATTCATCTTATTTCAAGAAAATGGTATGCCTTGTGATAAGTCAGGATAATTTGCCTTTTGGCCACGATCATCACTCGTCTAGTTCAACTTCTTGGAGACTGTTTGAAAATGGACGACCCCCGATAAATAGGACTAAAGTAAAGAATTTAGGAAGTTACAGTTAAAGGGAATAAGAGATCAAAGAATATCACGGTATGTGCTCATGATCGTGTTAAATTTGCTACGTTTTTCTCCGTTTCAAGTTAATTTTGTTCTTTGTTCAAACGGACCCTTCGGGCTTCCGATCCCAACCCACACTCGCACATGTGCACACAAAAACACACCGGCCAAGGTTCATAGCTAGTTGTAAAGTTGAGTTGCATTCTTTGTTGTTTGAGCTGATTTCTCTTTGATTTCTCTCTGACAATATTTGAATGACGAAATGTAGGCTAACATGTTTTTTTGCCCATGACAAGTGAAAGATTTGCGTTGACAATCTGCCATGTTTACAAGAATGGCACTTTTCTTACCGGCTGACCTTATGAGCCTGTCGAGTGACAGTGCGCATTCAAATATCTTCAAAAAGTGCCATCTCGTCGAATTTTTGTATAAGATTAAGTTTTAAATGGACTTTTGTTTTGTTTTTGTATTCCTTTGTCGATTTTAAGCATGTAACAAGCCTTGAAGCGGTGAACGGCGGCCATTTTTTCACCCATGAAACGTACTTTAGCACGGCAGGTGGTAGACTTGGAAATCTAAAGAATTTTCTAAAGATTCAGATTTAGAATGCGTTGGTGAATACGTACTTTAGAATTAGACTCCCAATTTAGCAAATTCTTTAGATTTAGTCTAATTCTAAAATTTAGAATGCGTTGGTGAATACGGGCCCTGTAGCCCAGGTTTCAATCAAGATTTGACCAAACAAACTTTTGTTTTGAATGAAAGATTTGATAGGGTTCAGTATTTTAGATAAGGCATATGGACAAAGCCCCAACGACCAGAGTGCAAACATGAATCATTTTTATGCTCCCCGAAGGGAGAGCATATAGTCGCCGCTTCGTCTGTCCGTCCGTCCGTCCGTCATTCCGTCCGTCCGTCCGTCCGTCCGAAGCGATTTCTCTATAACCCTTGGGCCAAATCAAATGACACTTACCATGTGAACTCCCTATGACATAATGCTGATGTACTTTTCCCAGTTTTTCGATTTGAGGCCTCGTCATGGGAAAAGGGGACTTAAGGTCAAATACACTTTTTCTCTAATTTCTCATAGTCTAATGGTCAGAATTTGATGAAATTTCATATTTGAGTAGCAAATCAGATGCCATTGACAATAAATTACTTGAAATTTGCGTATAAAAAGTATGTCATGGAAAAAGGGGGCTTATCGTTTGTTAGCTTAATCTTAGCTCTGTATGGCATACATTTATTGTGACAAAGCCTTATTCGGGGAGCATTGTCCGTCTCTGACGGCTCTTGTGTTGCATTTGTTTTCACCTTCAGGAAAACATAATTCAAAACTACCCCTCGGGACAGAGGTAATTGGTGGCTCATGGACTAAATGTTTTCTAAGTATTTCGTTACTATTACCTTCAAGCTTTCCTTTTATTACAGTCGACACTCCTTGTGTCGAAGTCAGAGGGGTGGTCAAAATACATCGACACATCTGGAGTTCGAGTAAACCGATTTTCACCCGTTTTTGTTTGAACATCATTTGGCCTATTTGTTGCTGATCAAGTGCGTTTTTAATTGAAATATAGTAGGAAAAGTAAAGAAATTGCTCGAAACGACCAATTTCTATCCTTTTCCTACTAAATTTCAATGGATATATTTATTTTATAATAATTTTGTTTAAACTTTTTAAAATCCGTTGAAGAGGACGGGACCAAAAATTTACTTCGACTTATCCGATCTCGACATGACAAGTGTCGACTGTACCTTCAAAGTCAGTAAAATGTTGTTTTTTTTCTATTACACCAGGAAAACCATTGGGTATCTTCAAGAAAGAGGAATGGGTGGCTGATAATAAATCCCCGGTAACAATGAAGGATGACAAGAAGTTTCTGGTCAAGAATAATGGCACTCATCTTGTTATGGGACAGGTAATATAATGGCCACTATTTTACTGTCTCATTGTTTTTGAAAAAAATATTTCTAATCATTTTAAGGACAGATCCTCCATTTATTTCCCACGGTAAGATTTTTTTTTATTTTTTCTGTACTGATATTTAAATATATGAGAAGTAAAAAAATGACTTAAAAACTATAGGTCACCAAGCGAATTAAAAAGTTATTGGATTTCAAGGGAGACTACTCTTGTCTAAAATTGCAAAAATGAGGTATCACTTAAATACCCACAAAAACGTGTTTGAAATGACTAGGATTACATAAATAAGTCTTTATTGTATTCAATATGTTTTATTCTGTCTAAATGAGTATCAATTTGGGAAAATTTAGTGATGATTTTGAAATTTTTAGTAAAACATTCTTTCAAAAGTAGCTGAAATTGCTCTTTTTTCGCAACGTATCTGATGATAAAAAATATTCCAGCGGTAAGAATTTTTTTCTTTTTTGGTATAGACATAGCGCATGGTCATACCTACAAAAACAAAACAAGAAAAATATATCAAACCAAGCGTTTTTCTTAGTTATAAGCAAAATTTGGTTAACTTTTTGCAGCTCTGTCCGAAATTGTTTCACTACTTTTATCCATTTTCTTCCTTATTGCCAGCTTTAGATAATAAAAAGTGCCATCTATTGTGTCCATCTGAAGCGCACTAGCTCATAAAGACATCACTTTGCTTTTGTTGCTCCGTTTCCTATCGCTAACGCAACATGTTGAACGCGTAACAAAAAGCGAAATGTACCATCCGAGTACTATTACACTTTAATTGACCAAACAGAGAAAATTGAAATAACCGAAAAGGGTCTTGTCATTTATCAACCAAACATTAACTAAATGTAAAAAATACATTTGCTGAAAAAGGTCAATTACTGAAACAGCTTTATTTCGTTATTTATAATTTGCGCAGTAAGTTGCGCAGTAACAACTGGAGGATCTGTCCTTAACAATCTCCAAAACAAAATAATACTTGACTGAAGCAAATTTGAAGGTGGTCAATATCATCTGAGCAGATTATAAATGTAAACTAAGATGAAACTGTGTACGTGGAAATATTTTCTTATTTCTGTCTACGCTCGCTCCTTAAAGCGAATTTGAGTACGAACTCGCCAACATGTCTTAATCAGTTGTATAATGTAAAATTGCACAAAAATCATCTAATCGGGTTGATTTTTGTGTAATTCCTTTAGGTAAACTTGGAATAAGACGGATGGTGAATATCACGGCTCGCTCGTTTTCAAAAGTACTTTTTAAGAAAATGTTTACGCTAATTCAGATTTCAACAACTATTTATTTACTTCTTCTTAACAGTTGTTTATGGAGGGCAGTCAGTATCCCGTATCAGCATCGATAGTAAGGGAGCGTGTTGGCGTCGAGAAACAATATCTTACGTGTATGAACAACTGTATCAATTATACGTGCACTTGTTCTATGTTTGGTTTGATGAATCTCAAATCAGGGGACCGCTTGTACATGCAAACTAACAATGGGATTAATAAGATTTTCTTCGAAGAGGCGGCTACCTATATTGGAGTTGTTCAGCTAAATAGAGACTGAAAGTTGATACTATGGCGTGGAGTACTGCTTAAAACGGATGTCGTCAAGTTATGACGACATAAATGATGCAATCTGAAATCCAACACAAAAGGGATTCCGAATAACGGATTTCTGAACAACAATCAATGCAAATAAAACTGCTGATGTAAATGCTGATATATGTGATGTTATAAAATGTGTTTGTGTATACACATGTGTTAGAAATGTTGAATTTATTTTATTTGAGACTTAGAATTGTAATTCGCTGACATTGTACATTGCGAGTAATTGTTAAAAATAATTTGTATTATTATAAGGCTAACCTATATGGTTAAATCTGTTAACGAATGCATTTACGACCATCCATTACGAAAAATGGCAATACTTCTTTGTGTTTGTGTTAACATTTATGGCTCAGGGAATATCAACAATTAACAATAATTACTCATGTTTTGGAAAAAAGACATATGAAGGCATGGAGCAAGATTTACGTTTTATGTTTGTTTGTTTTTGTAAAACTATCGTCGGTCTTTCTTCAAAGTCCTCATACCTGCAGCTTGTTATAAGATGTAGTATTGAGATTTTCGAAGAAAAGCAATTATATACAACAAATAATGGAGCTTGAATATGGAAACAGGACACATTGTTATTCTAGATTAGACAAGAACAATATTAGCATATTTATGTACAGTTTATACGGGGTCTACCGTGCTCTTTGACATTTGCAGCATTTAGTCGTAAGGGAGCAATAAGGACCTTCATCGGTAGGTATATACGGATATAGTCTACTCACTTGTTTGCTTGTTGACCTAAAATGCAATATGGGTCCTATTTCCTTATCCAAGCACATACGGACGCATCACTATCATCTTTACATGACTTCAACATTAATTCCATTCATATATGAAAGGATTATCTGGAAATAGGCTCCTTAATTAAGGCATTTGAGACCAACATGGTTCAGAAAAAAAAATGACAAAAAAGGATGTTATTAAAGATAGGATTTGTGTAAAATCTAGCACAGAAAATATTGAGACAAAAGGAGAAACAGCAGTTTCTTCTTTTGTTTCTATGTATTCCCAAGCCTTATCTATTAGGGTCGTCAAAACCAGGTTTTGTTTGGGAAAGGCTTAAAAATGACTAAATAGGGCAATATGTCAACATGATCATAGTTATTATTCATTTTCAAAGTGTTTTATTGGTTGATGTATGTAATGCCATATATAAAGGATACGTGCAAGTCATTTACATTTACCTATGTACAAATGCATTTTCCATTTGCTAGTACTTATTTATTCATCCATTCATTCATCTCCATAATTTCAGCTTTAAAGTGACATTTCACATTTATTTTTCATAAATTTTACTTTTTTTTTTATCTGAAAGAGCAGATGTTTTTAAAGAAAATTCTGAAAATTTCAAGCCGAAATATTAAACCGTTTACGAGAAATATATATACTGAACAAAAGTGAAAACGCTACACTGCAAGATTTCTCATTTCTGGAAAAGTATAGAACTAACAGCGTGAAGTATATTTTGACGTTATTTTCCAGGCTTTCAGCAATCGTTTTTTCGAAATTTCATTGCCTTCTCTCCTTTAATGTCAGTGTTACATCCCTTTATGCGTTTAGAGCTAATTTCATCTAATGCCGCACATGCGCATGCGTAGAAAACGCGTCATTATTTTTTCGGAATTGGTCATATCTGGGTTGCATAAAAAACACTTAAAATTTCACTTATCTGTAGTAGCAAGCTCTTAAATTAAGGTCTAATTTTTCAATTTTGCAAATTACCTCCCTTTGACATAAACAAATAGGGAATTTTAAATGTTTGGTATTTACAAATTTATCACGTTTTTCGATTGATTTTTTTTTCAACATCATGCAGGCCTTACAGGGGGCATTTGAATCCTTTCTTCGACTTGGATTGTTCCCAGATGTTAATGCAATGGCGATTTCAATTTCCTATGGAGATTGCATTGTAAAACTTTCAACCTTTGGGCCATAATGAAAATTCTGCTTTTCAAACATCATTTTCTAAACGCTGAAACAATTTCACGCAAGCTTCTTTACATTTCCTGACTGTTAACTTGTCAGACTACCATTTCGTTTAGTCCGGCATGGTTTACATTTTTCTGCCAGGATTTCTGAAGGTTTAAATTGTGTAAAATTTCCGTTCAAATTGTACACCTGAAAAACGGACCCCTGTGACATTAAAATCGTCCGTTTTTCATCCCCGTAACTAAGATCAACAAAACGTTTAGTGCTAGGCACAACCAAGTCAATGAACAATGCGAAACACTTTCGTTTGATTTTTTACTTGTTGTTTTTAGAACAAAATATGACAAGCAAAGTAGGTGTAGCGTTTTCACTTTTGTTCAGTATATATTTGCGCTAAAATAAAACAAATTGTTGTGGACAACAGTTCAGATTTGTATGGATTTAATCATTTCTTGCTCAACTTTGAAGGCGTAGAAATAACAACTTCAAAAAAATGATAGCATTTCTACCCATTAGAATAACCATCTTTGCATCAAGACATACTTTAAAAAAAATGAAATCGGAATGTAATGTCCCTTTAATTAGTATTTGAAAAGATATGTGACCCGTCACGCTTAAAGGGGCCTTCTGAGAAGTATGAAAAAATATCGACCAAGATGCGCAGTACCAGCAGGTGGACTAGGATCGAAAATTTTCATTCTAAAGTAATTTTCTGCATATCAATTGTTTTTTATCTTCTAGATTATTTTACATTCGTGCCAAAGTTTTGCAAATGCGGCATCACCAGTGGTTGACGTGGGCTTATTCTGACACTTGCCTCAAAATCTAGATTCATAGGCATATCAGAAGGTCTCTTTTAGCGTTATGGGCCCAAATTATTATTCTGTAAATAGATATATATTAAATTTTTGTTGTTTGAATATGTTAATAAATGAATGAAAAAATAAAAGTCATTTTTATTATTTTATGGCATGTTACCCCGTTCAAAATGAATGCCGAAAAAAATGTCAAACAAACTTACCCATACTCATAGGTGTCAAATCAAAAACATTTAAAGAGGTATTTGAAAACCGTCGAGGAAAAAGGGAAAATGGTCGTAACCAGCATTTTCTCCTGTTCCCGCAGTTCTTTCTCTACTATAATGCAATAATGTATATTCCATACTCTAAATGAATTCATTTAATCATCTGTAGGAGCTTCCAAAAATGTACAGTCTAATTGTTTTTTTTTTCTAAAAAGAATTCATTTAAATGATAACAACAATTCTGGCCCTTTGCCCATGCAATGCCGGGTTTTGAAGTATCTCTGTCGATGAGCATTTTTCCTATTGTCTCAATATTTTTTCAGCTATGTTGTACAGAAATCACCCATTTTGTCGTCAGCAGGATACGAAAAAAAGAGAGAGAGAATGTTAGTTGTCAGCATTTTCTTCTTTTGTCAATGTTTTCTTTTTTACAAATCCTTTGTTCATAAACAT
The DNA here is from genome assembly GCA_963680895.1 of Fragum sueziense. Lineage (NCBI taxonomy): Eukaryota > Metazoa > Mollusca > Bivalvia > Cardiida > Cardiidae > Fragum > Fragum sueziense. The sequence continues at coordinate 25,272,736 of OY804607.1, forward strand.
CCATTTTGTTGTCGATCACATCTTCCAAATACGGACACCCCTAATATTTTGTCGTTTGGAAAAACGTTAACAATATTCGAGGTACGCTTACTTCCTTTTACATGAATTATATTTCCCAAAAGGCAACATTTGGAAAAATACTGCACGTCACAAAATGGATTTGACTACATAAACAGTGAAAAATTGAAGTCTCTGACCAAGCATGTCTCAAAAATACTGGTTTTGAAAGGAGCAGGAGCTGCGTGCTCATATTGAATTTGATATCATTCTTGCCCAGAATATATTGACCGAAAAGGAGAAAGTGCTGATTATCAACAATTTCTTTTCGTCCTTCAATTTTTTTTTGATCCGCTGTAATTCGCGGACGTCAAAGCCCCATCTCCTCTCCATGAGCCGTGGCGTTTTTTTTTTTCTAGCATTTTCTAAGTGGTGTGTACATGGTAGGCCTATTACATGATAATAACTGTGTCAAACATTTCGTCTGGTACCGGATAATTAGTCATTCACCTGTATACTTACCTTCCGGGACTGGTAGATTACGCTGCTTTTCTGCAAAAAAAAACTCGCATCTGCATCTTAAAACAAGCTGCAGATACGAGTTTTTTTTGCAGAAAAGCGACGATTAGTTATTTCAAGCTAGTCATGCATTAGTTATTCGTCCATGCAGTAATAGACGATTTTCAATTTATACTATTCGTTCGGTTACGTTTGATTAGCAATTTGATGCCACTTGATCTATTCACCCGGTTCCGAACAATAAGCAACAAGTGATGCAGGGACTAGTCTATCTCTTCGAATTTGTTGGCGGGAATGGTGTCAATATTGGTCCGTACAAATTTTGGTCGGTCGCCAATAACTTTTTATCAGCTGATTGTAATAGAGGCTGAATTACACGAATTCACCAAGTCCCTGACGTTTAGTCCCATTTTCTTCCCCTCCCGGTCATATATGTGACCCGTCACGCTAAAAGGGACCTTATCCGAACTCCAAAACGTATGCGAAATTGTCAGACTCGGCACGTGTCAACCAGAGACTGCATGCGAAAGATAAACATGTATTAAGATAAGGAAACAATTCCAGATTAAAAAAAAAATACATACAAGTAAAAAAATATCGGCCCTAGTCTGGCTGCGCGGATTGCGCAGACTGACTTGGGTCGATTTTCTTCACACTTCATATCAGGTTCCGTTTAGCGTGACGGGTCACATATATTAACATACTCATTGAAAAATATCAAAATTTGTGACATGTGATTCCCCATCGTGAGAAGAGCACGTTATCGACTAACCACTCACCTGGGTTCGGGGAAAGTATACATGAGTCGTCTTTTAAAAAAGGATGCCAAATGGACCCAGACTTGATACCAGGCCCCGGTTTCTCCGAAAAACTTAGGTACGTTCTCAGACTCAAATCTGAGCACCGTGCTCAAATCGCACGAAATCCATGTGAACTTCAATCGAATATCCTTCAACGTTGGAGAGTATTCAATTGAAGCTGAGCATATTCTCATGAGTATGTACTTAAGTTTTTTCGAGAAACGGGGGCCAGGAAGGGGTCGTTTTCAATTCTAGCTAGAGTGCCGGTTTGACCAGATTTTCCATAGCTAGATATAACTGTTGGTTTTAACCCTTTCCCAAACTAGACCAGGACCCGTATTCACCAACGTTTCTCAATTGATTTTCTGAAGTAAAGTTACATATCAACCAATCAGAGTGGCCGAATCTTTTGTTTTAGATTGTCTAGGCCACTCTGATTGGTTGTAATGCAATTTTACTTTAGAAAATCAATTAAGAAACGTTGGTGAAATACGGGCCCTGGTTTTGACGTCCCTAATAGAAAAGGCTTGGAAAAACATTGAAACAAAAGAAGAAACTGCTGATAACCAGCAGTTTGTCCTTTTGTCTCAATATTTTCTATGCCATATTTTACACAAATTCTATCTATAATAACTTCCATTCTGTCATTTGTGGCATTTTTTGAAGTGGATCACCCTAAAATTTTGCAGTTTGGAAAAGGGTTAAGACCACCACAGATCTATATGGTTATTGGATTGAACTAGTCCATGAGCCAGGACCCGAATTTTGGCCAATTATTACCACTCGGAGGGAGTAAATTTTTTTGCTCTTTTTGATTAGTCTGATATCTATACTTTATGTTTCAGTATGATAGCAATGCCAGAATGGTAGCTTATGCCTCGAAAAACCGAGGTACCCTTTACTCACATATTCTTCTTCTGATTTCTGACGAAATAAAATATGTATTGGTTCAGCGCCGAACATTACTCTTTTTGCAAAATTCCTGCTTTGTAATTGGGATAAAGGGTAGGGCAGCACATTGATAGGGTTTACAGTGGTCTAAAATGTCATTTATTGCATTCTTTTAGTGTACGCAGAGAACCTCGTATCTGGACTCGAATTCTAAGATAAAATTGGCAAATAATAGTGCTTTTTGGACAAATAAAGCCGTTTTTAAATCTGTTTGCACTCTTTTATTTGCCTAATATCTACGGGCAGTGTTCGCTATGATATCAATGTCAGTATGCTACCTTTTGCCCCAGAAAACACTTGTTTTAAAGGGTACTCTTTACTCACAAAATTTTCTTCTGTCCTCTGGTGAAAAAAACATGCATTGGTTTAGCCATGAACATTACTACTTTTGCAAATCGTGATAAAGGATGGGGCAATGCAATGGGAAGTTTAGCAGTAGTCTAAAATGACATTTGTTTCATGCGTTTAGTGTACGCAGAGAACTAGTTACTTGGGACTCGAATTCCCAGGGAAAAAGCAAACGATAGTGCACATTGAACAAATTAAGCCAGTTTTGTATCTTTTTGCAATTTCTGAATCGTCTGTTATCTAAGGACATTGTTTCTTTGTTATATAAATTTCAAAATGGTAGCTTATACCCCACTTATATTTAGGGGTACACTTTACTCACACGTTATTCCTTTGATCTCTAATGAAACAAAACAAGCATATGTTCGACCCTTTATATTAAATCTCTTGCAAAGTCCTTACATTCAAATGAACATAAGGACTGGAGAAGCATATTAAGAAGTTTTACGTTTGTCTTAAATGTCATTTGTTGTGTGATTCTAGTGTACACAGAGAACTATTACTTACACTCGAATTTTCAGAAAAAGAAACAACAAAGAATATTGCTTTTTGGACAAGTAAAGCAAGGTTTGTTTTCCAAATGAATTTTAAATTAGCACAGTTATCAGATTATATTATATGAGCATAATTTTCGTGTCCAGCTATTTTTGGTTACATTATAAACCATTTTGGTATCCAACAAATAATTCTTTTATACGTTTTGTTGATCACAGAATTTACATTTATTGTAAATACAATAAAGAAAATTCAGCAGTCTACTAAACGTCTAAAATGCATTAATTAAAAAATGCATTATTTATTAGATACCAAGGCCCGGTTGTATAAACATTGGTTAGCCCTAACTAAATGGTTAGATATCTGTTTTGGTTAAATTTAACTGTGTTGTCAAAACAGGTATTTAACCACTAGTTAGCGCTAACCGAAGTTTATACACCAGTCCCAAAGTGGTTTGTGATGTAACCAAAATGGCTGGATACGAAAATAATACTGACTTTGTTGGCATAATTTCTTTAAAGGGACATTTCAATTTCATTTCATTTTCTTTAAAGTTATTCTAATGAGTATAAATGCTATTAGTTTTTTAGGTTGTTGCTGATAGGCGAGAAACACGCATTTAAAGTTGAGGCAGAATCGATAAATTCCATATAAATCCGAACTGTAGTCCACAACAATTTGTTTAATTCTAACACAAAACTATATATTTCTCGTAAACGATGCAATATTTTGGCTTGAAATTTTCAAAATTTTCATCAGAAAATATGCTCTTTCAGATAAAAGTAAAAGTAAAATTTAGGACAAAAAATACTGAAATGTCACTTTAATCACTGCAGATCGGTAATAAAAAAAAACATAACACCATAACTAAAAGTAAATTCTTCATTTAATGTTAGATTACTTCAAATCACGAAAGCATACACAGTACAAGTAACTATACCAACTACAGTTTCATGCTAAAAATAGTACGTAGAGACCCATGTATTATTTGAAAGAGTACACAGAAAAGCTAATTCCTCGTGAAATTGAATACAACAAAGGGAGGGGGAAATAATTTGATTGTAAAACTAAATTAGTTGGAGCGAATGACATTGTGAGATTTTTTAATGAAATCTTTCTGACAGATAGCCTGTGCCAAAACAAATTTTTATCCATATATATTTGGTGTTTAACGTAATTCGGGGGTCATCTATTAGTGTATCAAACAAAGAGTCAATACGGCTATATCGTACACATGATTTCTATGGAGAAATACGATTGTGATGTTTCTATAAAATGTATTTCAATGGAAAAATATCACCTATGCAAACAATGAGTTCCCCTAAAAAGCACCTCCCTATTTTTGTCTTAAAACTCAATATTTGCAGTTGAAGGGTAGACAAAGTGCTATCATGGTGACGCGACGTCAGCTACTGGTACTCATAAGCGTAACACGACGTCAAAATGCTGTTAACGTTAACCGCTTTATATCTTCTGTTGATCAGTCGGTTTTTGTCTACTAGAGATTGTTTATAATGAGAATTATATTCGGTTGAGAAGAGGAAGGTTTTGTTAATACGCAATTAATCATCATTTATTCATTATGTTAAACTTTTCCCTGGTATAACATCGTACCGAAACTCCACAGAAATTCTAATGATTATCATGTTACCGGTATTCCATTTCAATATTCATTTTAAATACCGCTCCAAAAGCTGAAATTACACGTAGTTTTCAGTAGTTGTGACTGGGTTAATCAGAAAATGAATGAAAAAAAAGAACAAAAAAAAAAAAAAAAAAAAAAAAAAAAAAAAAAAAAAAAAAAACCAGGTGACTGACGTATTTCATTCAGAATTATCGGTATTATAAAGATCATGATTATAATTATGTACACTAACATGATAGCAAAAGTAAACAATACCAACAATATTTCAGTCTGATCCAAATTCAAAATCTTCGGATGACTAAAATGTGTTCTCACTTTTTCTGACTATGCATTTTAAGGTGCCCGTTCATCATATTTTTTTTGAAAAACTTTGTGAGAAAAGGAGATAATGGTTATCATAGTTGTTTTCACCTATTTAATGTGTTATAGCATTTTAAAGAGCGTATTCTTTGTTTTTGTTTGCTTGCTGGTTTTATCACTAATTTTGTCAATTGCACGAATTTTGAAATCGGACAAATATAAATAGGCCCTATTTTAAGGCGGGGAAATGTAAATTTATAAAGAAACGACTTGAATAGACGAACATGAAAGTGAACGTGCAACGTCATAATATAACGTTACGTCGGAAAATCGTTGTGTTTTCGAAATCGCTTTCGACACAGTGTTTTTGATATTTTGAAAGCATATCTAGCCGACACATCTTAACATTTTAACTAGATATTTAATAATAAATTTACTCACATTCTATATAACAATCATAGAAAAAATATGCAGGATTTGATTTAAATTTTCTAGTTAAAACTCGGAAATTTACTAAAATTTACTCCATTTTACGGCTTTTTACGTCATTTTTCTTACACAATGCGACACAGGTATTCTTTAATTGTGAAATGAGTTATGTATCGAATGATGCAAAATTCTACACATTAACTGGAAATTAAATTTACATTTAGGTGATCTTAATCGGAATTTCATCAACAAATTTATTCAAGTCGGAATTCTTAGTTAAACGTAATTTTACATTTTCAAAACGTTGCGATTTTCGCATGCGGACATTTTTGTCATAACTTTTTCGAATACGCTTATTATTTGTTACTTTAACAGTATTGCAAGTACTACACATTATATGATAGCATATAGAAATATGCATTTAGGGATGTATTTTCAAAGAAATTCTCCGTCGATAAACCACAACAGTCACAAAAGAAAATTCTCAATGCGAAGTTAAAACTGAAAATGAACGTCGGCGGACATTGTCAAAATTATCCGTGTCATTCAAAACTTTCTTTTACCTCGCTCATAAGCATCAATTTTCGTTTTACCTTTCGATAGAAAAAATACTTACAAATAAGTTCCGAGAATAAATTTCTGATGGCTGCATTTTTCATAGCGAATTTTTGTCTTTCTCTCGATTCAATGAATTCTGTTTTACTAAAGGGGACACATTCAGCACTTTTCTCGAAAACTCTATAACTTTACAACAAAAGCTTTCTACCTCAAAAAATCACAACGACTGTAACGGGAAGAGTCATCGCAACTGTCTGCATGAAAATCTGACGTTTGCTGCTATCCGCGTTGAAATAAATCAATGTTTTGTACGAGAAAATGTAACACGTTGTTACGCGGGGACATTGTGAAATAACGTTGTTTTACAAATTCTGATTGCTCGGAAATGCTAGGAACAAAGCACTCGCGTTTTATTAATATATCATGTGAATCCTTATTTTATAAGCTTCATTTTGATATATAACACAAAGTGGTATTTTCTAATATAGGAGCTGTTATCGATACTAATTCACCACGCACGGTGCATTTTCTGAATGAGTACCAGTAGTTGACGTTACGTCGGTATATTTGTACAATGCATACAAAAACTATATTATAACACATATTATGAAAAAATACCTTAGTTAATGTGATTACAAGCAGTTCACTTGCTTTTGATGTTAACACGGATAAACATATTGGCTATGTGTTATTTAGTTCAATTTATATTCGTGTGTACGTATGGTCTAATTATACACTGTACTTGACTTCAATTTACGAAATGGTTTGAGGAAAAGGAAACAACACAAATAACACGGCTACAGTACTGCCAAGCATCTTTGCCGAAAGAAATTACAAAATGGCTTTTTGAAGCCAAACTGTCCCGGAACTGGTCAATGATGAAGAAATAAAATTGTGTAACAGTTACGTACATAATTAAATGAAGCCGGTTGCTATTTGACGTAATATACTTATCCAGCAATGTACGAGGGGTGATCCAAAAGTTCGTAAAATGGACCCATTACTTCCATATTACTAGCTTAGACAGTGTATAAATTAGTTATATCGTAGTTTAAGATCAATAGACTCTGTTAAAATGAAAAAGATGTACCAAACAAAATTTAGTGTACGTAAACTGTGTTACCATAGTAACGCAGGTACACCTAGGCGGGGTAGCGCAAAAAGATAATACTTGGTCGTTAATTAAGTCGAATTTTCTTTAATTTCAGCCAGAATATTTTGACGCAAATTATTATAACAATAGTAGGACATCCTTACGTCAAGTTTGATATGTTGTTGTAGAAGTTGCTACGAAAACAATTCATTCTCTATAAGATAGAACAAACCAAGGGAAATGCGACATGACGTCAGCACTTAATTAGAATATCGGTCAGGCATAAAATTCTGCCTCGATCTTAGTCATACACCAGCACAGACGTTTAAAATATTAAAGAAAACGAGTATAAGGTGCTGTAGAGAAATTGTTTGTAAGTTGCACTCGAGATTCGAACTTTAATAGTGGATAATGGATGCAGAGATAGTCTTGCAATCAGCCACAGCCTAAATAACGACGTCAGAAATGGTGTAAAGAGGCATAGGCTTCGATTTGATAGTAGGCCGATCTTCAAACAGATACACTGAAAATCGTTCAATATTCCGATTCTAAATAGTATGAGAACGCTTTCAGCCCAAGTATATCTTAGGCCTAGAATTGTATGAGAGTAAATAGGGCCTTTAAAAATAAGGGTTCATAATACTGTGAAGATGACGTCGCATTTGACGTTCTTGCTCCCCCGCCTCGCGCATGGTCTTTGTCTAAAATTCATCACTGTACAAAAACTGTTATATGTACACAATTAAAAATTTCGATGTTTTTTGTTAAGATGTCACAGTTAATGACTGTATAACTTTTTTTTTGATAGTCAAAACTCCTGAAATTTTGTTAACCCATTTTACGAACTTTTGGATCACCCCTCGTATGACATTATATAGGTAAATGGAATTACTAAAGAATAAACACTAAAATGACGCAAAATAAATGATAAAGCTAAACTTAGAATATGTTATACCAATTAAATAGATGCTAGAAAACAAAATGATATTTACAATACAATATAACAATGTCAAATTGCATCATGCAGAGTTAAAACGGACAGTTAAGAAAGCAAGAGTCGCTACACGGGTTTCTCTACAGTGTATATCTACTGCAGAAATAAATTGATATGAAGTGAAAGAAATGATACAAAGAAAGCTATGCTGATCTTTTGCATTCGAAGCAAACTATTGAAATGCAGTATCATGACATTAGGCAGCAATTACAACCTTTGATTTTACTTTCACACATGACCAACCCTTCCAAAAAGACTTAAGGCTACACATGCATTAATTCATACAATAAGACAATAAAAAGTCACTTATGTAAAGCATTGGAACGATTCGTATTCTTGAAAAAAGCTTCATGTTGTTGAACATTTAGATGAGTACAATCAAAGACATGTTTATATAACGAGGAGCGGAAATGTCGTCTGAAATACATGGCAATGAAATACTTTTGTCATTCTTGAGCACTTGATAGTTATCGCTATCAGGAATGTTAGGTGCTTGTGAAAATTCTTTTATCCCACCATTCATTTCTTTGTAAAGTTTCCTACTTGTAGAAGGATAAAACCAAATTACTAGTGGTCTTAGTTTCATTTATGATAGCATATGTTCATTCATACATGGTTCTAAGCGTTCAAAGTACACAATCAGCAAATCTGTCTATAATGCCGTTTACCGAAGCTATACAGATAGTTACTAGAAAGAGCATATCACTCTGAATAAGTAAAATCGTTTGAAAAAGAATAGCAGATTTAGACAGAATGTACCTGGGAAAGATCTTTTCAAGCTTTCAAAAAGTTGTTTTTAAATTATATGTGGTTATATTCACTGTATGAATAAACTTTTATTTGGAGTTGGAACCAAAATCAGAATTGTTTTCCCCACGATTTTCAGGGTTGATGTAAGTATATGCACAAATCCGAACACTCACGTGATATTGTCGACAAGTCAACGTTATCAAATGACCCAGAAGCATAGAACGCTGTCGGGTTTTTTCATTTCGTTTTCTTGTTATCTTACAAAAATACTTTATTTTGCAACACTTGATAAAAGCTACCACGTCGAAATGCTTTTTGAAAATTAAAAAAAGATTATGTTGAAGTTTATCTCAGTACTACTTTGAATAATGCATCTCAATTTAGAATTTATATACATGTCTTTAGGTTAACTCACTCGTATTGGAATATGTAGTTATACATGAAAATGGGGGACATTGAAAGGACTTTCATTCTTTCTCTGTCCCCTCCCCCTAATGGAAATCACACAATTAGCGATAACATAATCACGAGGGCCACTCTACGAATAATCCTTAAGGAGATATTTCATTAATACGTGCGTAGATATGATAAATCTACACGTATGCTTTATCATGCAGAAGGCACATTGCCTGAGCAGTCCTACCATTAGTATAAAACTATTTTGCAATCTCTTTGCTGTGAATATTTTTATGGTGATGGTAATAATGAATATTAATATGAAACAGAGGGTAGATTGGAGCGATATTTGGTGTCTAAGATTTCACACTGCAGATAGTTTAAAGGCTGTGTTGATAAAGAGGTTTTATCTGTGCTATTTTTAAAAATCCATGCCAAATCAATATAATAGACAAAAAGATAACATATTATATATGTTCAAGTCAAACACGTACTATTCATACTAAAGGGCTTGTCAGTTATAGTAAATGCATTAAATTCCTTAACAGGTACCTCAGAAACTAACGACTATTTTGAAACAAACTACAATAGATACCATCGGCACAATTACTATAGATCGTATTCTCTAGTTAATGTAGGAAGAGCTGAGATGATAATAATTTACTTACAGACAGACAGAGAGACATGTAGATGGGCGGGGATTTGATACAATGCAATACGACCATTGGGCTTAAAAACTGCTCTTCTTTTCACATGTCCAGACTCAGAGTATGAAATTGCAATAGATAATACATCTACGTACAATCTTTTTAAAATATACAAGACGTTTGTTTGTGTTTGTTGTGTTTTTGTGGTTTTTGCATCAAATCACAAACAATGTCATATATTCAAGACAAATTAGAAATACATGTAGACGGGTCGTAGATTTCACAAAGAAATGTATTCTCTGCGTACACTCTAACCATCTTTTTTCACTTCCTAACCTTAATCTTATTCTTGAAAAATGAAAAAAAAATATACCCATTTTACAGTATTCTAATCTTTTCAGAAATAGATGTAATATCTGCGTTATAATACGCTCATACCTAGTGTGTCCAGATGATGTAAATGTGTAAAACGTATCATATATAATGCAAATCATCAATTAATTATATCAACCACAGGCTATAATTGAAAGCAAATGACACTTGCTTTGAATGCCCATGTCTCAAAAGAATGATGTTTTAGGCCTAAACTTAGACATAAATCAACGGGGTTTTTAGTATTTTAATGCACAATTATGAGGTTAAACATAGGTTGGTGTATTGACATAAGATTTTTTCGCCTTGTATTTACACTTTAAAATCTATTAATTTGGTTGTGAACGACATAGTTCATATAATTGTACGATATCTATTTCATTACAAATATATGATTTTCTAGTGTAGAACTTCTAATTTATATTAAATCAGTTGTGCATTGTTAAATTAAGTTAAAAAAACGTGCATGTGATTTCAGTTTTGTTTAGTAATGTAAAATCCCATTTTGACTGAATTCCTAATATTTGTACACAAAACGAACACCTAATGTTTTATACCAAGTTTCGGAATAAATTGGGAACACTGGCAATGCATTAGGAACAGCTTAAACAGCTTGAAACACTGAGAATCCAAATTCAAATGTAGGTACGAACATTTCAGGGTACGAATCGGCCATATTTTCTTCGGTCTCTCGGGACTCTTTCCAAGGTATTTGTATCATGAATCGGGCTTGAATCAATTACTAGACATTAAAAGTTATATTTGTGAGTCCTAATATGTAGCAAGATGCATTTTGGCTTCCGAAAAGTGAAAAATTGTCAAACAAAAATGCGTGTATTACGTTCGACGAAGGGGCCGGTATATTGTTTTCTGAATTATAGTCTAGAAAGACCATATAACTGAGTTTTAATAAAATGAGACTGAAACTAAGTTCCCAAAGATTGTTTGGACATAGAACAAATTCACGAACAACTTTTTAAATCATCATACACGTCCGAAAGAAATCGCATCAACTTTTTCATTTGTGACAGGGTAGTTCTGGGGTGGGTTCAGAAACTGGTGATTTTCTCGGCATAAGCTACCAATTTCGGACTGCTATCATACCAATTAGTTAACTACACATATCAAACTACTCAGAAAGTGCAAAAAGAATTACTCCCTCCAAGTGGTAATAAAAAGTTGTCTGGCTCATGGACTAAACTGTTTATTTGGAATTCAATGGAAAAAGAGGCATACAAAGGCTATAAAACAGCGCTTGGAAAACTTCCACAAACAATCGAATGTGATGCAAACTTTAGAAAAGCGTGTCACCAGCCGAAGAACCCTTGTAAAGATACACGCGTATTGGTTCTAAGAAATTCTACATTCACGAGATGTTTCAGGAAATTAAAGTAAAACTAAAATGCATCACAGGTTCCTTGAAGCTTACAAATGATGTAACCACGCTGCTGGATGTAGTCCCTATATATTCTGCTGTTCTGCATTAATCTTCTAATGTGCTGTTAGGTTGGAAGCTATAGCACATCGAGACTTCATCAGTTAAAGATTAATTGTTTTCGCCACTTGTACAAAAATCAGTAGACTATATATAGACTCACGACCCGTTAAATACGAATTAAACTAGGCCAATATTACACCTTATGAATATTTATCGATATGTACTCAAATCACATTTGTATCAACAACGCGTTCTCAAAATAAATTTCTTAAATTTGGAATTATCGCAATCGTTCGTTTTGCTTGGTATTTTGTTTTAACTGACAATGGAGAAAACCATCATCATTTGCAGCTGTATATGTATCGGCTCATGTGTGTTCGTACTTCTGGGATGTATTTATATCACAAGGGTTGTACAAGAGCTCAGGGAAATACAATCACAATGTGCAATTACAAACAGTGAAACACACGTGGGTACAAACATCAATAATGCGGGCGACCAGGAAGTGCTGAAATGGAGCAACGACCTCAAAATACAAGACCAGCTGCATGTATGTCTTTTCTATAATTATGTTGATATCATTTAAGTTAATATTTTCTTCGACAAAATATTATACGGACGCATGTGTTGCAACTGTTATGCACAAAGATGCACATATTGAAACCTTTTGCATTATCTTCGTAGATATTTACAAGTATACATCTTATCAATCTCAACATTTTGTGCAACAATATAATATAATATGTGACCCGTCGCGCTAAAAGGGACCTTATCGGATGTGTGAAAAATATCGACCCTAGTCAGTCTGCGCAGTCCGCGCAGCCAGACTAGGGCCGACACTTTTCACTTTTATGTAATTTTCTAAATCCGGAAAGTTTGCCCTATCTAACTATATGTTCATTTTTCGCGCACGGGATCTGGTTGACCTGTACTGGGTCTGACAAGATTGTCAACATTTGGATTTTTGGATTCGGATAAGGTCCCTTTTAGCGTGACGGGTCACATATTCATTCTTTTTGTAGGCCTAAAACACCGATCTGTGAACACAGATCGTTACCGTTACTTGCACAAAATTGCATCATTCATTTTAATTCGATATTTTTATATTAGCGCTTCGCAAATGCGTTTGGATAATTGACAAACCTATAATATGACATGAATTCATTATTCGGTAAATATCTGTGGAGGCAAAGAATTTCTTCGCGTCATTTTCATGCACGCATCAAACACAATGTCTGCCGAGTTACCCCTCTTTGACAAGAAAGCTTGTGAATTTCGTAAGATCAGTCGTATAAATCAGTTCTGTTTAACATGTCTCTGACTTTATATGTATATAAACACGATCTATATTATACGCATTATCCCTTATTTCAGTCCTTGCAACAAAGGTCCAAAAGAATGGTTCCAAACTTTGTTGACGAAGTTAAAAGAAGACACAAACGTAAAACAAAGAAAAAGGGCAAAAGGGTATGAATTTATTATCAATTGGTGATAAATAATTTTAAAAGACACTTTTTAAACACATTTCTAAATAGTTTTGTGTAAGTTTTGTTGTAAATAATGGTGATATTCTTTGATTTATTCATAAAGCAGATATATTGAAAACATGAATTGCATGATATGAATTACATGATCTACAGAAAATGATACTTTCAAATGACACATGTGTATGGTTTGAATATCAGATTTAGGCTAAAGGCAATCCAATATAATTACCTTTCAATAAATCATAATGCCACTTATTCTGGTAAATACAATTGAAACTATTGAAAAAGTAAATCGACTAAAAACATATGGTAGAATCTACTCTTGAATGAAGTAGACCGGGGCATCGTGAACCACTTTTTGATAAATTTCAGCTAGGGTTTTCTTAGTTTCACGCAGAGTGCTCTGATCAATACCATATCAAAGATCAACATCTCTCGTATGTTTCTGAACCTTTGACAGATATTTTCGACATCCATAATCCACAGAAAATCATTTTAAACAGAGCTGGTGAAATGGTTCATTTAACCCCTTTGACGGGGTAGGTTGAACCAGTACAAGGGGTAAGTTGAACCAATAGGCATGTTTGCGATAATTATTCACACCGAAAAGAGAAATAAGCACCAGATTTCCTTCATAATAATGAAAATAGGCGTTACCTGCGATAAAATCGTAATATTTCGTTTAAAGAATAAACATTTATTTCAGTTTTCAAGAGAATTCGATTAGACATACAACGACAATTTAATAGGCCCAAAATTATTTGGAGCGTTTTATCTGCTCTTATTTTCATAGTGGTTCAACTTACCCCGGTACACACCATGGTCATATACTTGTCATTTGTGAAGAACCCATCTTACGAAAGCAATAACGGAATTAGATTTTACATTCTGAAGATATCATATATCTGTAAAATGTAAAGAATACTGCTGAGATTTGCTGTACATTGTAGTACGAAGACGGAATGCATAAATTGTGAAAACCAATTTTAAGGTCGAAATTTCGTTTTTTGGGCATAAAATCCATCTAAGAAGACAGAATCTCTCGAAATTTTCACCGAAGAATTCTAAAAACATTCCCGCCCCGAATACTTACACCGAAGACGTGAAATTGAAAAGCATGCCAGGTAAATTTGGGGTGGTTCGTTTAACCCCGTGGCTCAATTAACCCAGGTCTCCCCTATAGAAGTATTTCTCAACTGTGTCTTTTTCTATATGAGACTAAAAGTTTTAGGATAGCATATCATTATGTTTATAACAAAACTGTTCATATTATTATTTTTCAGTCCAAAACTAAAGCTGGTCATTACATCACATTCGCACATACAGACGATTATGTGAAGAAGTACGTGACAGGATATGACGACAGTAAGATAATCAGTATGTTATTCAACGTATTTAACAATTTACGCTGATTATCCTCCATGCGTTTGGCTTTTTGCAATTCAATAACTAATTAAACAAAATTAAAACTGGTCCAAATGGCAAGCTGTTGCAGAAAATAAAACAAATGTTTCTGAAAACAAACACATCTCACAATTCATAGCAAAGATTTCCTTTATGTAAAAGGAAAAAAACTGAATAGCAGCATCTTCTTTCTTGTTTTCCCCAACATCTAATGTGCTCGTCAAAACCAGTGTGGAAAGGACTGTACTGCAGCTATGTAGAGGCTTAGCTTCAATAACTGTTTCAAAGTCATGCTTTGCACTTATGACTAATTGTACAAGATACGATTTATTACATTTTGAATAAAAACATTGCAATCATACTGTGGTTTTTAACACCCCCAGCGATTTCTGTTCTTGGAATTTCTTTTGTGTCTTCAACCAGTAGTAAACATTCATAATTATCATATCTTGAGGTCCACAAATGATTTGATAAAGATACAGTTAACGCGGGGTAATTAAGAATTGTCTACGTTGCTCTGGCACCAAAATTACTTTGCTTAAATTGACATATTTCATGATGACAACATATTAAAGAAACTGACACAATTACTAGCAATACCGTAATCATATCACTATCACCAAGCTTAGCTGTGCTTCATATTAATCTATAGACTCATTTAATCAATGTTTTTCTCAAATTCTGCCCGCTGTGTCTATGTGTCATAATTAGAAAAACAGAATTTGATTAAATTTCTTGTCAGAACATCTGAAAAATATTTCAATAGTATGATCTACGTTTTGAGATATGTAATTCGACTTGATTTCTTCTTCTTTTCCTAATGTTTAACAACTGCTGTCCGTGTTTTTAGTCTGTGATATGGTCTTGAAAATGATATACGAACATTTTTGTAAACTTGGGAATTTCTTAAATTTTGACCACGCCATTCAGGTGGCGAGTTCTCCATTGCAGATCCATGTTCTTACATTAGCGAGCTGAGAGGGACGCTCTGTCGAAGCAAGGACTTCTTTGTCAACAGTAAATATCATATATGAAGTCTATAGAAATAGTTTTGCTCCGTTTGTAAATCATTATACAAAATGTACAAGTAGAAGTAACGTTACTGCGATGTAGTTGTGACATTTTCTTTAATATTTGTTATAGGCTAGTGTAAATAAACTATGCATTACATGTATCTAAACGTTTATCACAAGAGTCAGTACATCTGCAAACACTTGAGAAATTGGTTCACTTAAATCAAGTAAAGACTTCGAGAGTATCCATTGGCTTAAGAATTCCAGAAAACATTCAACATTTACGCCTATGAACAAAACTTTTATTGGTTCTGTTGCACAAGCACTTGTCAATGTAATCGTTTTAATTTTTAATTCATTTTATTTATCCACAGATACTCAGGGATCTATTCATGTTTTCGAACCATCTCCTTGGACTACCAAGAAACTTGAACCATTTACGTTAAAGAAAAACGGAGAGTTCCAAGCAAAAAAGAATGGGATTTATTTTGTCTATGCACAGGTAGGGATATGACAATCAAGTTTTAAAGTACATCTATTTTGTTAAAAAACAAATTAACATAATTGAAAATTATTCTTTGTCGTTTGTCCTGATTCTTAAGCCAACTCAATATTGTCGCTTCTTTTCAACCTCGAAGTTACAGCATGTTTCAAGCTGTTGATTTTAGGTTTAGGATGACACGCAGCGATATCTTTTTCTCCGTTTGGCACAAATGAAGACACGGAAAGATTATGCAAAGATAGATTGTATATTTATTACATATGTTGTTCTTTCTTTTCACACGTAACACGTACGAAACAGGAACCAATAGCTGTTTACTGTTCTTATCCATCATACTTAAATATAGAAAAGTAGCAAAAAAAAAGAGGAATAACATCTTACTCAGAAGAATAGAACTCTAGGTACATTTTAGCTATTTCCAATACAAGTTTAAATTACTTTGTTTACAATAGAGAACAAAAATAGTAAGCACATTGGTCATTGGTCTTCGTCCTGTTCAACGACAATAAATACATCGAAGCTATCACACTGCAGCACAAAGAAGCGAAAAATGGCGTCAAGAATACGATACTATCATATTACGTCGGTAGCGGTGCTTTAGATGATCGGTGTGAAGGTTTGTACTTTTTTTCGCTTTTTGCAGGATCCCTGCTACGACATATGAAACGAAACCAGAGTAAAAGTGCAGTTACCGTTATAACGAAAATAATAAACATTATTATAAATCCCTGTTTGTTTTTCAGGTCCTTTTCAATGACAATAAATACATGCAAGCTATCACTATACAACACAAAGAAGCAAAAAGTGGCGTCAAGAACACGGTACTATCATGCTACTCGAGTGGTGGTAATCCGGATCAGCGCGAAGTGTTTAATACATGTAGTATGCACGGTCTTGTCTCGCTAAAGAAGAAGGATATTCTGACAGTAGAACTTGATATGCAAGATGTAAAACTGCATATGAGAAAAGCAACAACATATTTTGGGGCGTTTATCATTAAGTAATAGCACCGTTTCATAGTGTCAATATGTGAATTGTCCATATATTTCTAGCGCATATCGTCGATTCTTTGTAAAACTTTGTAACTACAGATTTGTTGATTATGTAGTTACGGGGGTTTTAAAATGAAACGGCGATATGTATAAGTAAATAATTATGTTTCAGGGGAAGGTATATGTGCTCATTTCTTGGTGTAAATACAAACTCCATCTGCTTTGCAGCTTAAAACATATCAATCAACAAAGACACACAATCACCTTGTCGTCCAATATTTCAAGTGTTATGATTTATTCCATTATAATTTGTACCTTATTAGTTTAGTTTAATTATGTTTCTGAAATAAGTTAAAATTCCTATATTCTTGGATCTTGATGGTACTATACTTTAACACAGGCTGATATGGATTCATGGTGTTTTTTAAATACTATTTAGGCCCCATTAACAAACTCCTTTTGGATTTTTAAATGGTGATCGTCTTTTATAAGCGATGTCAAATTAGTTACATATATATTCTTAAACCTTCTATTGTTGAATCGGGATATCTGAAAATGAGCCATTATCTTATGTTAGACCACCAATGATCTATATCTTTTTGTTCCCGACTACCATCATTTTTATCCTAATACATGTACATGTAAATAATGCTCTTTGAATGGTGCTGTTGACAGAGACATCGGAATGCAGCATGGACCTTGGAAAACTGTCCTGGATCCGTGTTGATTTCAAATTCAATCAGGACTTTTATCCATAATCCGTCTCATTTGTAGCATGCTATAAATATTTATCACTTATTCAGAATATAATTGTAATAGTGCTACTTCATTTAAAGCTTCTTTGTAAATAGCAATACATTAATTATATGTTAATAAAACGTTGAACAATTGTAGCAGTATTTCTTCTTAAATCCAGGAGCTCTTGTTTACTTTCGGGGTATGTCCTTCGTGTCATTCTCTTCTCCCAAGGCTTAGTCAATGCTTATTAATGTGACCCGTCGCGCTAAAAGGGACCTTATCGAGTATGTGAAAAATATCGACTCTAGTCAGTCTGCGCAGTCCGCGCAGCCAGACTAGGGCCGACATTTTTCACTTTTACGTAATTTTCCGAATCCGAAATATTTTCCCTGTCTAACTATATGTTCATTTTTCGCATACTGTATCTGGTTAACCTGTGCTGAGTCTGACAAGTTTGTCAAAATTTGGATTTTCTGAGTTCGGATAAGGTCCCTTTTAGCGTGACGAGTCACATTTATGTTCTGGAAACACTTCTCAACCAAGATCCGATTTGACGTCCCCAGTAGAAATGGTTTGGGAAACTTTTTTGGAAAGAGGAAATAGCTGATTGTCAATATTTTCTATGCTGGTTTTGGAAAAGGTTAAACGTACCAACATATCTTTCCGATGGTGTTTTGTATTATAGACCGAGACTATTTTCATCAACATGTCTTGATAGCTTTTCTAAGTCTAGATTCCCTTACAACCCGTTTGATTGACCAGAATATATGTCAGAGAATCCGACCTCATGTATATGAATTTATATGATTAGTCACAATATGAAAGTTACCATTCTAGGCATCCTTGAATACCAAGGGGGCTGCTACGTGCCAATTAGCGTAACAGACTCCGGGATATCCAAGGATGCATCATGGATGTCCAAGAAAAGGACCAGACTGAGCGGAGGATAAGTATCGCACTTGGAAAATGAATAAATAGTGAGATATGAGAAACATTCTAGATTAAGAAACATATTTTGGAGTGAAAAGCTTCGATACTAGTCAGCCTGCGCAGTACTCGTAGACTGACTGGGTCGATTGTCACATCTCCCAGATGGTCCGTTCAACTGAAAAGAGCACCGCATATATGTTACATTACCTGATAAAATAAGTAATTTGCAAACGTTAAAACATACATTGCTTTAAAGCTATTCCATGTTACGTAAGTCATATATGTCCAACTGGACATATTATAAATAAATACCGGAGTCGACTGCTAGAAAATAGTCCAATATGGTATTTAAGACCCAGTAAAATTTCCATATTGACCTTTTGTCTAGCAACCTGTGTCTTGTTTAAGTTTTGTCAGTGAGCATTCTCATCTTGATCCATACTGCTTAGTGCTTCTGAAATATAATAAATAAGTAATAGAACTTAAAGACTTAACTACGTCGGTGCAAACAGTTGAAGCTGATAAATAATTATGTTCTAGTGTCAACCAACGAGATTTCATTTATTAAGCTATTCGTATTGTAGTCATGTTTAGCCTTGTATAAAAAGTATATATGAAATTAACAGAATTATGACAGCGATGAAATGCAAAAATGACACTAAATTCCTTTTTTTAAATCTTTTCCTTCTTTTCTATCATTCATTACAGCAATGAAATCGAGTTTACTATGTAAGGTGTAAACAAAATTGGGAAAAAATGCTGACGTTGCGGGTAAAATTCGGAATTCCCTTGCGCTATTTATAGTTTATTTGGTTTTCACCTAAACTATCCAAATGTTTCAGAACGGTTATATCTGAAAGCTGATTGGTCCAATTTTGGGAAGTTCATGTACAATAATTTCCGCATGTAACAATTTAATCTGGACAAATCTCAAAGCCCAGGACAGTCTTACCATAAAGACAGTTTTGATTGAAAATATATCGTTTGGATTGCAAACGCAAGCGATGCACTGGTTAAAAAGACGGAAAAGGTATGTTTATTTTCTTCAAAGCAATCATGGTATGGAAGAATATTTTTAAAAGAGCGGATGATTATATATTTGTAAATTTAAAAATGATTTTTAATGTATAGGACATTAAAATAAAAAACGGATGAAGATACAGGCTATTTGTAAATTTAAAAATGGCGTCTAAGTTTATATAGGACATGGAAATACAGGAGTGAATATATATAAAGAAAAAAGTCGTCCCGGTAGATTTCCTGTGGCATCTTGCCTTGAGAACAAAAACCGAAAAAAGTGTATATGGAATAATTGTAGAAAATGGGTATTTCCTATTAATATTGAAGTGATACATCACGTTTATTGTTAAGTCAATGAAGAAATCAATTCAGATATGAATCCGGTGTTCATGGATGCCAGGTAACACAAAGAAATATAATGATTTCATCTCTCAATAATTTTTTTCCATCTTTCGCTTTCTTACACTATTTCTGGAAAAAAAAATCGGACCGCCTGTCTTGCATTATCTTTGGAAATAAACGGTCATGCCTTCACTTTGTTCTTTGTAAACGGACATCTTCGGGAAACAAGAAATCATTGACTTGTGAAGGTGTGCGTTCGAAAAAAATTCAGTGAAATATGTATAACGATTGTATCTCCCATATAATCTCATGTTCTTCCTTTCGCTTCGCTTTCTTATCCTTTCTTCAGCAAAGTGGGACTGTTTGTCTTGTATCATTTTTGTAAACCAACGATCCTGTCCTCACTTTGTTCCTTTTAAACGGAGAAGAGAATACTTCGTAAGAAAACATTCAGGGGTACATATAATCCTTGGCTTGCAAAGATGGTCTTTTATATTCAGAAGGATGCGTGACAGTAATATCTAGATGCGGATGAACGAAGAAGGCGGTGCAATATGCTGATAACTACACAAAGGTGTACACAACAATAATCAGCATTTTCTCTCTTTGCCTAAATATTTTTGAGTCGAATCGTAAAGAAATCTGGCTTCTATCAATATCCATTTTGTCTTCTGCAGCATATCTTGAAATGGACCATCGAACACTTGTGGTGTTTGAGAAAGGGTTTATATACTTACCGAGAATCGCGAATTCCATGCAAGCATCGGCAAGCGTTGGTAGGCCTATGATGATAAAAAATTCGGTGTATCAACGACAGATCTGTTACGGAGTTTCATGTACCATATTCAATTGCTCTGACGTGCTACACAATTGATATGTCCCACTATCGAGAGCAATTTTGAAAATAAACAATTTCTGAAATGCTGAAATACTATGCAACCGATAACACGATATATGATGTACTCGTACATAATGTTGTTACATTGTTTAAAATGCAATTGACGCAATTGTCTATTTTTCCATGCGAGTGCACAGACACAAACATGAGCCTAGATTTAGAAAAAAGTGACCCTTGCGGCTTTTGGGACAAACCGACCTTTCAGGTTCTATATAGACATGTGCATTCTTTATGATATGAACTGTAGCAACTGTAACAGAGCAGCATGGATCTGATCAGACGGCACTAAGGCATATGCTGACCTGGACGCAAAATTTAAAGAGCTAACAAAAGAAGAATATATAGCATCAGTTTGTTAACGTACAATCCATGCATTATAATTTGAAAACAATTACATGACGGTAGAAATTGTGCATCTTGGGATTAATAAAAAGTACGAACAAAATAGTCTCGATTCCTATTAAATATTTTGCAATTACTTTCTCAGTTCTGCGTCAAATTTGTCCGTAGATTGACCTACACCATGATGCACAATATCCACCGTGTACATATTGACAGAAAACGTTAGATTTTAGCATTTATCTCTTACTATCCAAGCCTTTCATTTTTCACTATTGACTTAAAAACTGGGGCTTTTATGGAAGAGGGTTAGGTAACACATTTATCTTTGCCTTACAGGACGAACAAGTGATGTTGTTCGGGATCTTCATGATTGGTGACGCGTTTTCAACAAGCGAAGAACTGCAGCATTCTATCGGATTTGAGGTTTTTGTTTTTACGTTAACTAACAATTATTACTTTCCAAACATCAGCCCTGCTGGTTTCGTGGATCGAAATTAAAAAGCGCAGAAAACAATCGGGACCAGAGACTAAATACCGATAACTAGTATTTCCTTCTCTGGCATCAGTGTTTTCTCTGCTACATTGATCCCAAATTCTTTCATTATCTGTGTTTGTCGTTTGCAGCAGCTTTCAAATTTGACCAGTCTGGGGTTTTGTAGTATCGTTTTATTTCCTTAGTTTTTATACCTCCTATAAATTATAAAACAAAGTGACAGTGACTGTTGGGATATGCTCTCAATATCATTCAACTAAAATATTTTGGTTCATCACGCGACTCAGAATTTCAGAAATTAATCAATAATTTTTAGTACTTGACCAATTTGAATCCGGCTTGGAACAGAGAAGGCGAGAAATGCCGGGAATGAGCTGGACGTGATTGGTTTTTGAAACATCAACTGGTATAAAAGTTATTGAAAGTCAACCAAAATTTTGGTTGATCTTCAATAATTTTTATCAGCTAATTTTTCGAAAATCCACCACGTCCATCGAATGCGTGACACCTTTCCACCTCATCTTCTTTAAACCGAATTCAAATCGGTCCCGTTTAAACAAAAAAATGAAGAATTTCTGAAATTATTGTATCACGTCATAATCAACCCTGTAAAACCAATTACCGCTGAGTGAAATGAGTCTTTGACATTTCCGTAGCATTCGAAGACTCGTACTAATTATTGCTTTTTCAGATTATATTGTGGTGCGTTTGGAGCTGTTAACCATGGATTCGAGCCTTTCTAGCTATTTGCACACTAGTACAATTACACAATGCGACGCGAGCCATCAACTGCTCGACATACTAAGACGAAGTACCCATTAGTGAAAAACAAACTGCATTGTCTTGTCAAATGTTAGTAAGTATCTCGAGTTTTGCTTGAGCCAATGAACCTTGCATTGACAGTCTCCAACAATACCAAACGATTTATCGGATTTTATTACTGACTCAAACCTAAGAGAAAATTGATTTTTGTTACTAGGAAGTTATCAAATTTTAAGAAAGATAACTCTTACATTTGAATGTGTGGGTAAAATAATATGATTATCTAATCTTTGTGGGTAGAGTATTCCTATATTGATTCCAATGTTGAAATCATGTCGTGATGCATTCTAGCACAATTTGGACAGAAATATGCATTCTGATCTAATGTTCAATATAAAAGAAAGGTCACATCACCCATTAAAAATGTTTGCAGAGGCATGTGGATAATATACATGTAATGACTTCAAGGGGGTCGTAGTTATGGCTTCTTATAAAATACTAAAACAATCGTTTTGAAAATTGTTTTCTTTATTTTCCAAATTTTCAGGATGTGGCCTTCGAATATAACTTGAATAGAAGACCTGTCAATCATTGACGAACTTTGTCACATATGTCACTACCTGAACAATTCGGTAAGTCAAACAATCAATTAAAATGAAGACATACATGCAACCAAAATTCAAGGATTTTGACCCGTAGACGATATTGCGCTGTAAGATTTCAAAATCACGGGTTCAAACACACGGGATCTTCTATATTTAGGCCGTCCCTGGGCGTTCATGTAATATTTTACGAACCTCTCAAGTTGTAAGGGGTGCATGGGGG
This sequence comes from Fragum sueziense, assembly GCA_963680895.1. NCBI lineage: Eukaryota > Metazoa > Mollusca > Bivalvia > Cardiida > Cardiidae > Fragum > Fragum sueziense. The sequence goes on from OY804607.1 coordinate 25,296,216, forward strand.
GTTGGGTACCCTTAAATGTTGAAGACCCAATACAATCAGCGATAGTTAAGCCAAAAAAGTTTCTCTGGTGAGTCTGTAGCTAGTTGTTAGCACCAATAAAAGAACCACAAGTCTATGTTTCTTTAAGACAAATATGTGAGTCTAAAGATAAAAATCTTAAATTAGCTCAAAAGATGTATACGAGTGCATTCCATCAAAATAACAGCACTGTATAAAGTGATACAAACCCTGTCTATGGCCTCAGTTTGGCCGGGACTGATTTGACAATAACCTTGATATGCCGTATATGGTGTTGGTTCCAAGAATTCATTTACATATTTACATGTGTGATCTAATTTTTTTCAATAATCACTTACGAAGTACATGATCTCAATCTTGAGGAGAACAAACAATTATACCATTGGATCGAAGATGATTTGATTTGATGGCGTTTAAAAATGCAAACTTAAGTTTGAAAAAATAAGTTGCATGTATATGCTATTCTTTGGGCAACGTCATTTGCAATCTAACAGGATGAGAGGGATCATTTTGACGTTCTATGTTATACTCAAAATCTGCATATGATGCTTTCTAGGTCGGACAAAATGTACACGAGCGTTTGTTATGTTTATCCGTTTCTATACCAATGTTATTGTTTATCGTCAAACATAAAACTGAAGTATAATAATGATAGAATGGCCTTATTGTGCGGTCGTCCTTTATTTATATCAAAATTATACATGTAGTCGGCCTTCAATTTTGCTTTGTCATACCAAACGTACAGTATTTGCAACTGAAAGTTGTTTCATTTTTTAAACTTGTGTTGCGACGTTCCAACCGTAATCCAAAGATGTGATACTCGTATGCTATGTGAATTTTCTTCAGTTAATTGAAATTTGATCGACAACACAAGCATTAGGTACTCTAAAAAGCGCAACATGAATTTTCATAGAAATTATTAATACGTTACAAAGAAATGCACGCATATACACGAGTGCTTATTAAATTTCACGACCTGCCACAAGGTTCATCTAAGTTTGATTTGTATGTATCTTCATTCTACTTTTACTTTGTATTCACGGAAAATGAAGAAGTAAACAGTTCTCCTTATTTGATATATAGTTCAATAGGTTGAGTATACGAGTAGAAAATTGTATGCTATTAATAGGAGCAATTTCGGGTTTATCGCCAACCGTCTATTCTATTTTAAATATCGACTCTCTTCCTATGTGCCCCTTTTACAAACTTTGTTATAAGTTTTAACACAAAGGTTTTCTCACATTTGATGAGGATGCTATAAGATCTTGTCCCTCATAACTAGGCATAGGCGTAGCAACCCGTACGCAAAGACGCAATTGCGTACACATCTCAAAATGATTAAAAATGTGTATTTTTGTTTTTGTTTCCCTTAATATAAATACCTGAATCACCATTAAAATGCATACCAAATACCCACCAGGAGCCATGAATGGCTCCAGGTGGGCGTTTGGTATGTATTTGATAAACAACTACATTAAACTTGCAAAAAAACTTCTGGGAGATGCCCGCAAGATCCACCCCAGCAGTATGGAGCCGGCCATCAAACCTCCCCTGATACATAAGGCATGCGTTTTGCAGGCATGCGTTTTGCGTACACTTTATTTTCGGCTAGCGACGCCAGAGATAGTGTTGTTGAAGCAGAGATAGTTCTTAGTTTTGTTCTACATTCTTTTTCGGATAAACATCAACTGTATTGCGTTACTTAAAAGACAAAATAAATGACTTTGCTGATTATTCTCTTAAATCGCTTGAAAATGGGTTTCAGAATAATGCATACTTGGTCATTTCATCATCTTCAGCACCCTTTGTGAATGTAACTAAGCAATGATTTTATTAACTGACAAACTGTTTTACACGTGTTCAATTTAATCTCCAACGTATCTACCGTGCAAGATTTTAGACCTGTCTTTGTGATGTTGTAAAAATGAAATTTCGTTTGTAAAACTTGTCGATATTATGTTTTTATTACTCCCGATCAACAGTGAATAAAGACATGATCAATGAGTTATTCAGGTTTAAGTTAAGATGCATTTGCGTGCATTTCAAAATCGTTAAACGCACGTGCACACGTTGGACGAGGTAAATGACACGTTAAATTAAATTTGTTTGTAACTAAAATTGATGGAAATAGGTCATCTACCGAAGTATGAAAAATTAAAGCGATTGCCTGAGCGATAACTTAGTTATACAAAAAAAACCAAAAGTGGGGAGTTAGCTGTGCGGTTTAGTATAATTCTAAACAGGTTAAGTATGTACCTGTAATTACAAATAAACCAGTGGAGAAGATTCCAAATAAAAGTAACGAATAATGTTCTTTTGTATTTATTACTTTTTACGATATTATAGTTAAGATTTAAAGGTTTGTTACCGCGTGCACATTCGATGCTTTAAACAACAGGCAATGTTTCTGGTCATACTAAACAGTAGTTTGACATAGTATCTTGATGCCATGTATCAAGAATTAGTTAACATACCTAAAACTTTAAAAACCACATATGTGGCTTTAGCATCGAATTGTTAAAAAGTGGGTAGTGCAAAAACGTTAAAAATAATATGTGAACGTGTGCCATGCATTATTTTTACGCATGTTGAGTACAAATCCGTCGAAGAGAAACGTCGAAGCTCTTTTCAAGTTTATATAAAGGTAACAAATGCAATTTTTATTCCGAACGAATTCCATTTTTGCGATTACAATAACTTTTATGCATCGTGTAATCGGATTCCATTATGCAAAAAAACCCAAAAACTAAATGAACATGTGCACACTTGGATCGCTATTTAGATATTCACATTTACTATTGTTAGACATGCTCGTGTAAGGAACTTGCAAGCAACCATTCATCTAAACAGTTGTCCTTATGGAATCATTTCAAAAACAATTGTCAACTGTTAAATAAATATATTGTTGCATCTATATAGATTATTTCTTTTATGTAAATAAGTATAACAAAAATCCTTATTCAGAAAGAAATAGCTTTGCTTAATTTTGCTATATATTGAACATTGTCAAATGAGTCAGTAGACAAATGTAGACAACGGCTTCACTCGGATATGTTTCGATATATCATTTCCATTTGATGTTACACATGGTTGCTTAGAATGAAAATCTACCACCCGCATTAAGGGAAAAAGCATTGGTTAATTGTGCAAAATATTGTCAAATGATCGCAGGCATATAGATTATACAGTATTTATTTTCTTGTACTTTTTTTAGAAAATGTGTAAGGGAGATAAACATGTAATAACAAAACAGAGTATTTCATAATATGCGTTACCATTTCGAATCTTAAATATCTTTAAATTGAGAAATGCTCATTTGAATGAAATTTATATTGTGAAAAAAGACATTTTTAAGTTTTATTTGACATATAACAATAGTATATTTGAATTCGAGATTAACACGAATTCAGTCTCATTCATATGGTACAGTTTTACAACAAATCATTCTAGACGGCGTCATCCATGTTGCAAAACGACGTCAATGGTTTTCTTTCAAATTGTAATGACGGAATTGCATATGTCAAATGCAATATTCCGATTCCACAATGGAATACTATTTTTAACCAACTATGGATATTGCGACATAGTTACACGCACATGCTCTTTCAGCTATATCAAAGAAAAGGTTCAAGCGGACTGAGGTCTAGAGAGTGCAAAAGCCTCACATTATCTGACTTGTATGAAATCCAATGTGTCCCAAATGTTTTCTCAAGCCACGCAATATCTTCCCTGGAAGTGCGGGGCGTATCACCATCCTGTCGGAATCAAAGGGTGTTAATAATAAGTCCGCACCTTTTTGCCTTTATGCTGGAATATATTTCTTCATTAACACATGCAGAAAGCGTAATCTATTGTCTCAGTGTCACAATTTTCGTCCTCAGAAAAAAAAGGTTCCGTTATTACCAATGGACTTAGGGCTGTCTATACTGATAAATTTTGAGAATAACAAAATCATTTCAGACAGTCTCATTTTTCTAAGCATTCGTGTTGAGTTTTCATCGTCAGGACCTTGTTTACTCATAGATCTGACCAGAGTTATTTATACATGTCTGATTAAGCAGTTTTACAACTTCCATGCATGCATCAATTTTGAGAAAAAATTCCATATTTAGTGACGTCTAAAAAGACGTCACGACGTCAATATTTTTGCGCGAAACAACACTTTATTATGTAACCTTAAGAAACATGTATACGATGCCTATATTGTACGTACAATCAATGATCTATATTTATTTGTAATGGTGACAGATATAATGAAACACAATGTACATGTAAAATGTAGCCTGATACCAAAATTATGATTAACAGCAAGAAAGACATGTTTTACATATTCGCATATATTTAGCATATTAAGATCTATGTCACCTTTTTGGCATGGCCTCTGATATGTATAAACGACGCCCTTTTATATAGTAAACAAGACAAAAACTAATAATTTTATACTTTAAAGTAAGTGGGAGACCAGAACCAGGTAAATTACAACTTATGAAAATCTGCAGTTAGGTGGTTTTGATACATCATCGATACTATATCTTCTCCCTTTTTGACATCGGCCAGCCCCTTTCCGAATCTTGAAAGCAATCAATGTCTTCCGGTTTTTACCCTCCATCCTCTGGCTTGAATATGATAAAGACAGTCATCAGAAAGCAACCGTGATGCGGAACGTTACTCCTGGCAGGTCGTATATCAGGAACATTGTTCCTGGAGGCAGATGAGACAGGACACGACGAGGATGATTTGGCATCTAGTGCTAGTACTACTTCCTACTTCTTTTATCAAGAAAATTCTGAATCCATGCAAGTGTCTTACTACTGGTTACATAGCAATGGTAGAGCTTTATTTCTGATTGCATGATGTGCTACTTTACTTTGTTAAATGTCTTGCTGAATTGAGCCAATGAGTTGCCTCCTTTCTAGACTCCGGGTGAAAATGTGTGATCCGTTGTCATTCCCATGACAATCCATGTTGTTGATCAGTGAGTAGTTGGTGGCTGTCAAAGTACTTCATGATATGAGTGTGGACGATCTGTCTTATGGCCATAGAATAGATTGAAGTTAGGGATACCGGGCATTTAGATCACATCGGACAATTCTATAGAATCATTCCTCCGCAAGTCTAAGAAGAAGAACAACAACACAAAACATTTGTCCGTAACTAATAGGCGGGGGGCCAGTGGGGCCTACCATGCACCCCCCCTAGACTTTTTGTCACTGGTGCCAAATTGTTCCTTAGGTCCTACTTGTTGAAAATCAGAGATGCCCCCAAGAAAAAACTCATTCCCGCTATATGAAACAGTGCCGTTTCCATGGCAACCCTTATGCGCTTTTGAGAAAATGACAGTAGTTGAAAAAACATCAATATCTCTGCTTACAGATATAGTAGATCAGTACTTTTGGTATCAAAATGAAGCTTAGACATTGTTCTTGAATTTGGTATGTGCATATGCAAATTAACTAATTTGCATATGGATGATTTTTAGGATTTAATTAAAAAATTGATGAAATTTTCGTCGTTTTTTAAAATATGATACAAAAATAAGCTATTACTCACTTAGTTTGTTGGTTACATTAACAATTTTGGTATCAAATTAAAGCCTAGACATCCCTCCTTAATATACATTAGTCAAATAGGATATTTTTTGCATGCATGATTTTTAGTGATTTTTTTTTAAATTTTGCCGAAAAATTTGCATATTTATGAATATTTGATATATGTAGTTCTTTCAAGCCTTATAGAAGGACTTACTCACTTTGTATATGTAAAACTTCATTTACAAAATAGAATTGGGCATTTTAATGTCATTTTACTGAATCAGAGTGCATTAAATCATATTCTAGGGTACGGTTTCCATGGCAACATATCTTGAAAAAGGGGCTTAGAGGGTATTATAAGAGAAAGAGCTTTTGTTCACTAAGTCCTGGATGTAGACTGACAATTAATGTTTTAGATTGATGTTTAGAGATCCATCTTTACTTTTTAGAATAGTTATGCAAATTAGCTAATTTGCACATGCATTATAATGAAGAATTAATTAGAATAATCAATTTAATTAACATCATTTTTCGCAAGTGCAGCTTTTTCGCAAGTGTAGCTCTCATAGTTCTGAATATATATTAACACTTTTGGTATCAAAATAAAGCCTGGTCATTTCTCTTTATTTTCCAACGCAGTAATGCAAATTATCTAATTTGCATATGTATGATTTTAAAGATTTAATTAGTATTTTTCTTGATTTTTTTGTAATTTCTATTAAGAATAAGACAGAAAAATAAGCTTTAGCTAATTAAGTTGGTGGTGTACAGTTACAATTTGGATATCAAAATGAAGCTTAGACATTCATCATGGTTTTCAGTGATGCAAATTAGCTTATTTGCATATGCACAATTTTTGACATCTTTTTAAATATAAGTTAAGTAAAGAAATATATCACATTTGGGAATACATGTATTTGATACATAGAGTGATTTCAAGCTGTATAGATGAACTAAAACATATTTTTATGTATCACTTCATGTTCACCACATAATTTTTCATTTTAAGGCTGTTTTACAAAATCAGTTTGAATTACAATATGCAAGAAGGTCCATAGAAACATAATATTATCTTCCTTAAAACAGTTAAGAGGGCAGGAGAAATAGCTCATGCTCTCCAAGTCCTGGGTGCAGATTCTCTATATGGGTATCGAAATAAAGCTTAGACACCCATCTTTATTGTTTTGATCACTTATGCAGATTAGCTGACTTAATTGCATTAGCTATCTTGCAAATGAGTTTGAATAATGATATACGATAGAATTATCTTCTATTTGTTAATACTTATGAGATATATGGCAAATTCAACTTTGTTGAAGGACTTCATCATGCTATATTTTGATATCAAATATTCTGGAATTAATAGTTTGTAACCTTTTTATGTTTGCGTGCCTTTCGGTCTGGCTGTATGATTTATTGTGAAAATGAAAGTGTTCGAAAAAAGACGAATTCTGATTAATGTGGGTTTGGCTTTGCTTTACCCAAAAGAGGAGAGCATGGATGGCATTGAATTATCACAATCCAGTATGCAACTTGACATGAGCATTGGGTTAACGACGAAACTTACAGTAAAAGCCAACTATCTAGTGATAGAAGGCAAGTGGAGGAGTGTAGGAAGATATGAGGGGGTGACTTCTCTCGCCTTAGTAAACAAAAAATGGGAAAAGAGACTATTTTCTTGTCACAAGGAAGTTACCTCAATATATACTCTCCATACAAACATGATCCATAAATAACATAATAGACCTGAACCGAAATTCTAATAAACCTGAACCGAAATTCCATGTACATCTTATCACATTGTTTTTCTTTCAATAACAAGTTACCAGTCCTTGCGACCCTCAAAGGTTCAATAAGATAGGTAGAACAGATACAGGAAGGCTAAAAAGCATGTATTGAGTACAAAAGCATTGGTAAGAGCATTCTGGTCTTTAAGGAGAAGGGCTTTGGAGAAAATAATAACAATCTTTGCCTCTCCTACCAAACAGGAGACAAAATATACTCAAGTGTCATGATTAACGCAAGCGAGACCTTTCCAAGCCTAACCTAAAACGCCTGAAGCGAAATGACACCACAATAATTATTCAGATCAGCAACATACAACCACAGGATATCTCCAATACCAGCTCAAGCGAGTTACGCAAACAGCATGGTCTCGAAGACTTAGAACCCCTCTTGGGGGAAAGGAGGATAAGATGGTATGGACATGCTAAGAGATCCAATTGGGCAATAAAACAGAGTACAACATGCAGGTCACAGGTACGCACAGATGAGGGAGGACTTAGATGAAACGGAAGCAACTGTCAGAGAGGTGTCTAATAGAAAGGAATATACTACCCATATGAAAAGAACAATTGGATTGATGTATTGATTGATTGCGGTGTAACACCACTTGAACTGCTATGGTCATATCATAGCAGCTGGAGCACCTTTGCGTGGATTTCAGGTATTTCTTTCCACCAGTACTACCACAATATCGAATCGGAGCCTCAAACTGCTTTCTCACAAAGATGATTAGCACCCATTGGTGAGAGACAAATGTCAGAATGTGAATTGGCCAGGCAGGGATTCTAACTCAAGACCCCTGAATTGATAGACTCGGTTGTTAGCGACTGAGCTATCTCGGCTATGCAAAGTAAATGAAAGAATGGAGTGAGAACAGCCATACATGTGCAGCAAGACAGCAAGCTGGAAGGCAGCACATTGAAGTGGCAATGCTTCTGCACCTGCAAGTTACCGGTAAATGCGAAACTTGGAAATGAGCGAGTGAGTTTATGTGCAGAGACAAGACTGGTGCTCTTAGGAATTTTATAACATGTCAAGGGTATGACTTTTTTCAAGGAACAATGGATTATGTATACAGTTGGAGAAGTCATCCTGTGTGAAAGGAGAAGACAATAGGCTGTATGAGGCAGGAGAATTGGCACCTTTAACTTATTTTTCCCGTCTCGACTATCAAACTAAATCTTAAAAAAGATGTTAGAGATCATAGAGTAATCATAGAGTTTCATATTTTTAGAGAGAAGGGGATCGATCGGCCAAGTAATGGTCTGAGTAGGACTATGATGCAGCTCAGATGAATGGAGATTCCTTATCTTAAATGAAAGAAGGGATGAGGATAAATTGTTCTAGAGAGATGACAGTGTCTGACAATGTAAAGAAGCAGATTTTTCTGAGACTATTGTTAAGTTAGTAGACGGTGAAGACTATGAGTGTGACAATTGCTTAGTCAAAAAGTAGAGTCATTTGAATCACAATACCTATAAAAGATGACTACTGATCTGAAAGGACTAAATCAAAGTCCTACTCGTAGGGGTTGTATTCCAAACCTGGACAAGAAATCATGAATAGTTGAAATATTGTAGCAAAAATGAAAGAGAAGACAGCATTATGAGTATTGTAACTGAGACTGATTATGCTTTTAGTCTTAGACAGAGGATACATTTCATAAGAGACATACAAATTCAGACTAAGAGAGGCAAGAAGTTGAAGTCTGACCAACATTTGAGAGGAAGCCAGAATTACGAGGTTCATGATATTGTAATGTATCACTTTGACATCTGCACTTCATGGATTTGTGACATAAACGAAGGCATCATACAGGAAAGCAATATCGGGTAATCAAGTTGGAGATTTGCATGAGAAGAACACATTCAATATTCTTCTAACGAGAAACCCTATAAAACACAGAAAAAAGACTGAAAGGTTTTATTAAGTAAATTACAGATATTCTTTTATTGCCCCATTATTCTTTCCTTCAAAAAAGAAAAAATGCATAATTTCCATTTTACAGAATGCAACACTGTTGTATCAATGCAGGACCTTAGGGCAATTGTTCGGACCTTGATTTATAACCTTGACAATTGTACCATTTATTTTGGGGCTAAATGGTGAGTGTTTGTGGGATGTACCTACTAAATTTAAGCAAAATAATATGAAAAGATTAATATACGAACTATTAATACTTGAATTTAGGGCTGCATGATATATTCAATATAAAAGTCATTCAACAATTTTAATCTTAAATTCATTGTTTATCTCAGAAGTATTCACAAATTAAAGTCAATTTTATCAAAAAGGGTCAAAATTAATTGTTTAAATTCATTTGAAATATAGCTAATGCAAGTTAGCTTATATGCATACATGCTAAAAAGAAGATGGACAGACCCTTATTTTGATACCCAAATTGTAAGTCTACACCAAGAACGTGGTAAGTTATAGCTTTTTCTCTTGCTACACCTAACTGCTTTTAAATTAAAGAAAACATATTTCCATGGAAACGACACCTTCTTGCATATCCAGGAATAATGCAAAACTATTGTAAATACATTTTTGAGAATTTTCCTTTTTATAATTTTCTGAAGCCTAATAAAGGAATACAATTATTGTGTTCTAATATTGGGTTTCAAATCTGTAAAATTAAAAAGTTATTTAGAATTCAAAAAATCTTTTAAATGTTTAATTTTAAGAAACTTTTTATTTTTCCCCTCTCCAGTAAATTTTTACAAAACATAGTTACAATAGTTTTGCACTAAGCCCTCGGTATTGTAATTCAAACTAATGCTGTAAAAAAGCCTCAAAATGCTTAATTATTTTGTTGTCATGTAATGTTACATGAAAATATGATATAGTCTTTCCATACAGTTTGAAAATGCTGTGTGTATTAGATATTCCCTATTCCCTATTTATAAGTTTTTTTTTAAATGTGCATATGCAAATAAGCTAATTTGCATCACTGAAAACCATGATGAATGTCTAAGCTTCATTTTGATATCCATGTTGTAACTGTACACCACCAACTTAATTAGCTAAAGCTTATTTTTCTGTCTTATTCTTAATAGAAATTGCAAAAAAATCAAGAAAAATACTAATTAAATCTTTAAAATCATACATATGCAAATTAACTAATTTTCATTACTGTGTTGGAAAGTACAGGGAAATGTCCAGTCTTTATTTTGATACCAAAAGTGTTAATATATATTCAGAACTATGAGAGCTACAGCTGATTTTCCAGCTGCACTCGCGAAAAATAATGTTAATTAATTTGATTATTCTAATTAATTCTTCATTATAATGCATGTGCAAATTAGCTAATTTGCATAACTATTCTAAAAAGTAAAGATGGATCTCTAAACATCAATCTAAAACATTAATTGTCAGTCTACATCCAGGACTTAGTGAACAAAAGCTCTTTCTCTTATAATACCTTCTAACCCCTTTTTCAAGATATGTTGCCATGGAAACCACACCCTAGAATATGCTTTAATGCACTCTGATTCAGTAAAATGACATTAAAATGCCTAATTCTATTTTGTAAATGAAGTTTTACATATACAAAGTGAGTAAGTCCTTCTATAAGGCTTGAAAGAACTACATATATCAAATATTCATAAATATGCAAATTTTTCGGCAAAATTTAAAAAAATCACTAAAAATCATGCATGCAAAAAATATCCTATTTGACTGATGTATATTAAGGAGGGATGTCTAGGCTTTAATTTGATACCAAAATTGTTAATGTAACTAACAAACTAAGTGAGTAATAGCTTATTTTTGTATCATATTTTAAAAAAACGACGAAAATTTCATCAATTTTTTAGTTAAATCCTAAAAATCATGCATATGCAAATTAGTTAATTTGCATATGCACATACCAAATTCAAGAACAATGTCTAAGCTTCATTTTGATACCAAAAGTACTGATCTACTATATCTGTAAGCAGAGATATTGATGTTTTTTCAACTACTGTCATTTTCTCAAAAGCGCATAAGGGTTGCCATGGAAACGGTGCTGTTTCATATAGCGGGAATGAGTTTTTTCTTGGGGGCACCTCTGATTTTCAACAAGTAGGACCTAAGGAACAATTTGGCACCAGTGGCAAAAAGTCTAGGGGGGGGGGTGTGCATGGTAGGCCCCACTGGCCCCCCGCCTATAATGTCAACAATGAAGCGACAACCATACTGAATTGCATTGTTTGAATTTCCACTGTCTCTTCTTTTTAGAATGATTACATCCTGCAACACCCGCAAGTTGCAATGGTTATTCATTTGGATGACCTCGAAAAATACGCTATAAAGCGCAATAACTTCCGGCTAAGAAATCGCATTTTTAAACATTTCTTCATACACATGCTTCCACTTGAGGTAATGATTCAATAGAACTTTCCGATGAGTTCCAAATGGGATACCGGTCTGTAATCTCATCACATTAGATCGGCGTTGAAGCACATGCTATTCTGGGTGGTATCTCTTTAAGAAATGATGAGATCTTATTATATGCCACTCGTCGAGCTTACAAGGGCCGTCTTGGAAGTGTGAAACGTATTGAAAAGACTGACTAAGGTCGGAACATATATTCTCACTGTTGATATCTAAATCAGACATAATATTGTATGCTGGTTTGTGTGCACTGTCTGTTTGGCCGTATTTGTATTTACTGTACTTTTAGCATTCGAAACATTGTCCTGGTCGACACAATATCAGACTGACCGCAATTAAAAGAATTTACGGACAACAAACTAAATGTGAACAAGAACTTGAATCCCCTGTTTATGAAGCTAGGGGATATTGATGATAGGCATTTCCTACCTCTCATTTTTGTCTTTTTCTCTTTTTTGTCATCATCTTTATTCCAAGTTTCATTTTAGAGCCAATGAGTTATTTGGAAAGGGTTTAATCTTTTTGACCAGCAACCGTGACAAAACGAGTAAAGTAAGGTCACTTCTTAAAGACGTATTGTAATATAAGAAGATATTATTATAGGTTGAACTCTTTTCTAAACGAACAAGAAAGGTCGGATGGTTTAAATGTAAGATAAATGGTTTAGAATAAGCGTCATTGTTAATAGAAACAACTAATGCATAAGTGTCCTTGGAGTAGAAAGAGAAATTGAAGATAATCAGCATTTTCTATTCTAGTATCATTGTAACCTCTCCTTACAACTTTCAAGGTCGTCAACATCAAACCCTGTTTGGGAAAGGGTTTAAGATTAAAGAGGGTAAGGTTCAATTTGCAAGGGAAAGACGGACATTATTTGAACACCGTGAATCAAGCAAATTTAGAGGGTTTGTAAAAGAAACGGTGAACGATCCAGAATCTTAAAAGAGCCATTGCACATGGCATTTGAGACTACCAAAGAATCAAATCAGCTTGTGGTTAGGTGCAGTCAGACATGGATCATGACTGTTCCCTGACAGTTGCAGTATGTATAATCTATAGGGTAACGAGAACACCTAGGAACACGGCTACATTGACACACATAAATATTTGTATTATTCTCAAACAGTTCATTTTCAATTTCAGAACTAACACCAGTATTGCAAAAAGACCCTCTCCTTCCAGGAAAGGAAGCTAACGGCAACGCGCTGTACATAACCATTGTTGTATTTAGTTTCACTGTGATGATTTCCGCGTAAATCGTCTGCTCGGCCTTTCCTGTAATCTACATACCCCATATAGGTAAGAGTTTACCCTTTTGTCGCTACTTCACGAATATCTGCATGTCTAGACGCCATTTTTTGCTCTTAATGATGCTCAATGAGCAATGTCAAGTTCAGTACTCTGGGTAGGGATAACATTATGCAAATAGATCAATGCTTGTATTTATAATATACCCATTTTACCCTGTATATATTGTGCAAAATATACGAAGTATTTTGCTATGGGTGAATGAAATGTTAAACAAGACGTTCGTATATAAAAGTCCGCATGTAGCAGGGTATTCCCCTATTTAGGACGCGTGTTATGTCTCCACGTGTTTAAAGAACATATTTCTTAATTGCAATTAACTTTATTTGTTTACGTCGCGAATTGTGCAAATGCTTATTGTGCAAGACAAAAATTATTGGAGAGCTTAATTTTGCAATATTGTGCTGCATTGATGCAAGTGCATTGTTCGATGCATAATAAAGATTTGAGTGCTCAGTGACAACAACATTAGGATAATGCAATAAAAGCAGTATGTGACTATCCACCTTTCGGCATCAAAATGGAAACATACGAACACAAGCAGTGTTGTTCACATTGCACGCTAAATCGCAAAGGACTGCAAAGTGTTGCAACGTCCAAACGCAGACTGGTGCGTCTTTCATATCTTTGTGCAGCGATGTCTTTGTTTATCTCAATCATGGCGTTCTGGGTGTGTTATAGACTACAAACAAGATGTGCATCTGATGACGACATTGCTCATTTGCATTCTGTTATCAAACAACTTTCTCAGGAAATAAAACTTCTGAAAAATAATCAAATAAAAGTCAATAGTGATAATTTAATGAACAGCGAAAGTGGACATATTGATGCTGATTATTTTAACAATGAGCCCATAATCAAGGTATGTTTCATGAAATACTCGCTGTTCTTCAAAAGCAAAACGCAGCTACACCTTGTTTAAAGATGTACATAAGATTGTTTGGTAAAAAAAAAGAGCCAAATGTAAGAATACCAACATTTGCATGGAGTTATAAATAGATGTCAGCCGGGGTCTGGAAAACTTCTGACGTTTTAATCCGAGTCTTCTCTGATGAAAATTCGCTCTTTGATATTTAGATGTCGCTATTTACGACATCCAAATATCAAAGAGCGAATTTTCATCAGAGAAGACTCGGATTTCTGACGTTTGAGACCAACACACGTATATTTTGATCAATATCTTTGATGTCCTATTGGTAAATCTTCGATACAATCTGTTATACGAGGGGCTATCAAAAGGTTTTGAGCCTCACATAGAAAGAATGAGATATTTTGATTTAAGCTGCTTAATCTTTCAACATAGACTTTTACAATTTCTTGTGACTTTTTCATAACAGCTAGCATCATGATCCTACATTCAATCTGCATTTAAAATATTGATGTACATGGAGATGTCAAGCAGTATACTATATCTGTATAGTACAATCAACCGAGGCTCAAATCTTTTGGATATCCCTCTTATCTATTTGAAGGCAACAATGACCACAACTATAGACTACACTAATGTTTATAAGTATTAGCATGTTTTCTGTGCATTGAGGTATCAAACGTCTTTACGGACGTCTGTCCAATAACCTGACCTCTGTATTGAACTGTTCTCACTAATTTATCATAAAGCTTATCTGCTCTCAGTGAAAGATGTCAACCTAGGGATTCGTTGTACTAGAGGCTGCTACAAAGTTATTGTCTGTTTGTACTCGTGACAATGCCATAGCTTTTCAACAAAAACCTTGTACCTGCAGCTTTAAACAAGCTTTAGTTTCGAGGTTTTTGTTGAAAAGAAGCAATGTGTTGTTTGTATTGGGTATGCAGATATCTAATCTAATCATGCCCCGGTTTCTCGAAAAAACTTAAGTACGTTCTCATGCTCAAATCTGAGCACCGTGCTCAAATCGCACGAAATCCACGTGAACTTCAATCGAGTACCCTTCAACGTTGGAGAGTTTCTTTTTGAAGTTGAGCATGTTCTCATGAGAATATACTTAAGTTTTTTCGAGAAACCGGGACCAGATCTAGATGAATGATGCCGCCAGTTCTTTTAGCTTATCACCAACTGCTGCAACAACGTTCATGAAAACTTGAATACTAGTACTAAACCAGTACCACACATTGACGCTTTTTTGATGCCCCAAACAGGCCCGTAGGAAACAATTTCATATTGAGGGGGGGAGCTAAAGCCTCAGTGTCTGAATATTGGGGGGGCTAATTTGGATTTTCCCAAATTTTCAGTGTGAAAAAGGGAAAATTTGGTATTTTTGGCCAACTTTGGGGGGCTTAGCCACCCCCCCTCCCGCCCCCAGCTTCCCTTGTTCCTACGGGCCTGTGGGTTTTCTACACAAAAAGACAAAAAAATATAAACTTCAATCACTTGGAATTGTCGTCTGCAATATCTTTGATTTTGGAAAAGCCTTAAATTTTGTCTTTTGGTAATGGGTTAACACATGTCCTCCTTTTGCAGGATGAATCGTTGCAAGGTTTTCAGCGAAATCAAACGGAGCCAACCATTCTGTCACAAAATGAGTTGCAGCAACAAATGCACAAAATTGTCAAACGAAGTAAAAACAACAAGAAGCACAGACGGGTATGTTTATTTCATGATTAATTTTGAGCCGGGATCCGAAATAAGAGCATTGAACCAATTATCAGAGACGGAAAAGGTTTAGACAGGTTTGAATAAGAAATGTTGTCCAAAGCCTTTATCTTGTTTGGCGTCAAAAGGCATCATAATATGAGAATGGTTTAAGAGAACAGAACAGAACAGAACAGAAATTTTATTGCTAGACAAGTACAAAAAGTACATGGCCATACAGATATGCATATAACAAAAAGCAATTTGGTCACTAGAGAGTGATATACAATAACATTTTGAACATACATGAAAAAGATATTGATTTGAACAAACAAAATATCAAACCTTTCCAAAACGTCAAAAATTTTTTAGACTGTCACAATATGAAAGGAACTTGGGATAGCAAAATTATATATGTCAATGGAAAAAAGTGAGTTTGTCTGGACATTGAAAATATTGAAGGGAAAGTAGAAACTGCTGATTATCAACAGTTTGATCTTTTCTCTCAATATTTATACCCAAGTTATTTATACCAAGGAAGTCAAAACCAGGTCTCGTTTAAGAAAGGATTGACAAACAGACATAGTTACATTGATACAATACAAAAATGAATGTTGTGATGTTAAGTAGGCCTAAATTACACATTCTGAGAATAAGTTTGGTCAAAAGATTCTCGAACGTGGAGAGCATTTTGTATATAGGTGGTTAATTGTTTTAACGTGTATTCGTCATTTGTGGAAAGAAGAGAAATAAATTTATAAACTGATGGTCTATCATGATAAACAGAGTCGATGTATTTTCGTCTTAGAGATCTGTATGCTGGGCAGATGCATATGAAATGGAAAAAATCTTCAATTTCGTTTAAGTTACAATATAGACAATATCTCTCGTTTCTTGGAATGTTGTTATTGCTATATCGACCTGTGTGAATTCTGAGAGAGTGAGCACCTATACGCATTCTTGTTAATTGAAATCTACTATTCGATAGTAAAATATCTAAATATGTTTCGTATGTAAATGTTGATTTAAAATGTTTTAATTCTGCTAAAACCGGACTATTGTTCATAGTCCCGTGCCATTCTTGAATAAAGCAGTCAATAACTTTTTGTTTGAATATATAAGGAAATGTTTTAAAAGATATACTTTCCGGATGTTCAAAAGCGTAACCTATTACCACAGTGCGTTGATGCGCAAGGAGAGCCATGCACTAATTGGGGAGAAGAAAACCAGACGCCAAATTCTTGGGCTAGTCCAAATTCATATTTATGTTGCAGGCGATAATTTCAGGTGAATGAAAATTCACAGTTTGTTGTTTGTTGTTGTTTGTTGTTGTCTTTTTGGTTTGGTCTTTCTGGTTAGAAACTATTGTTGGGATTGAAGTTATTGCTTGTCACAAGAAATGTCTTCATTGTCCACAATGCTGTTCAGTCTTTTTTTTTCTTATGGAAAGTCAAAAACGTCATTATGTGGAAATGGGCATTTAAGACTACAATAGAACCAAATCAACTCATGTAAAGCGCAGTCTAATCTGTACCTATAATGCTGTCTAACAGTTTCTACAGATAACTACGAATTTAATAGAGAACAGCGTGGATCGTGATTCGACTGTGTGTATACACATGCTGATCAGGATCTATATTGTTTTCAGATGTGACCCGTCACGCTTAAAGGGACTTTATCCGAACTACAAAAATCCAAGTTTTGACAAGCTGATCATGCTCAGCAGAGGTCAACCAGAAGACGTATTTGGAAAAGGAACACATGCTAAGATAGGTTAAACATTCTAGTTTTAGAAAATTACATACAAGTGAAAAGTGTCGGCCCTAGCCTAGCTGCGATGACTGCGCAGACTGACCAGGGTCGATATTTTTCACACTTCCTATAAGGTCCCCTTTAGCGTGACGGGTGACAAATGCAACAAATGTCTATATCTAGTTGATTGAAACTCCTTCTCAATAAAGATGTGCTTTGACGTGCCTTATAGGAAAGACTATGAAAACCGTGAAGCAAATAAATTTGAAAAGCAACATTTTCTCCTTTTTACTCAATATTTGGGCTATTATATACACACATTCTAAGTTCACATTAAGGAGATCCAATGTTCTAGCCTTTGGTAGATGATTCTGTTGGCTGCGAAAGGCTAGCAAAATGGGTTACCTTAATTTTGCTGTTTGAGAAAAGATTTAACTTTAAAGGCTATTGGTACTATATTTGGTTTTACTTGACCTTGGTTTAATCCGGAAGGTAAATAAAGAAGCCCTTAAAACCCCGTGCTCTACATCCCTATTAACCTTAAAGTGCTAAAATGTGGTTAGCTTGGTGGAATTTTATCTTTTCACCTTGACAAACCATTTTACGCGGTCAAACACCGATGTTATGGTTTCAATATGTGCGAGAGGTGTGGCAATTGAAAGGAATTTAAAGCCAACATTGATCCAGATAAGCCTTTGCGGAGTCTGATCTAGGTCCAAATTGGTATCCTTTTACTTCTTTATTATTCATAGAACTCTTCAGGCCCCTCTAAACATTCCGTATCATTCATTGTATCCAATAGAAATATCCGTTCCTTCTAGGATCTTTGACATAATCATGATCTTGGGGAAACCAACCGGTGGTCTCACATAATATTATAGGTGATCTGTTACATTGTAACGGCCACGCTATAATGAAACTATTTGGAAAAAAGCAATTGGCTTATGTCTTAAGAAGGCAAACATGAGGTGAAAATACTTTTGCACGAGGATCTGGAAAAGGTTCAGGACTACTGGCATTTGAAAACAACATGTATCTTGATCAATATGTACATATGCACAATCTGGTCAAAACATATGATGTTCTTTAGAAGCTGCGTCATGACCTGTCAGACAGCATGTTTGGTCCTGTGCACTTAAGGATTACAACCCGTCATTGAATACCAAACACTTCGTGAATCTCCGGGAGACATCCATCCTCGGAAACCACAGCGGTCATAGCTCACGCTACATGTAGCGTGAGCTATGACCGCTGTGGTTTCCGAGGATGGAAGTCATCCGTGACAACGCTTTAAAATATAGGATACCTTCGTCAAAATTTGGGCGTCATGTGGCACCCGAAGATGCACGAAGAGTTTGTAGATTATGATGGGTTGTAATCCTTAACCCTTTCCTAAACGACAAAATTGTATGGTAATCCACTTCAAAAACTGCCACAAAAGACAAAATGGATGTTATTAAAGATAGGATTTGTGTTGAATATGGCACAGAAAGTATTGAGACAAAAGGAGAAACTGCTGGTTATCAGCAGTTTCTTCTTTTGTTTCAATGTTTTCCCAAGCCTTTTCTATTAGGGACGTCAAAACCAGGTCTTTTTTTTGGGAAAGGGTTAAACAAAGTATGATCCTTTAGCATAATAGTTTCAAATTCTATAAGGGCCTTTTAGCCAGATCCCGGCTCATTATTTATTCAGAATTCATTGAAATGGAGGGATTCCTCAAATACTCATCTAGTCGTCGTATCCTAATATAGCTTACTCGAGTAAAAACCTCAAACTGTTTTGTGTTTATTTTGAGCTTGAAGCTTAGCGTAGACTCTAAAATAGGACATTTTACTTTATTAGGGTACATGTACCCCACGTGATGACCTAGTTTGATTTCATTGGCCAAACGCGTTAGCCAATCAGACAAAACTTCCCGGTTGGCTTTGAAAAACTAGTCCTCTTTTTTGCACTCTAATCATTGTCATATCTTCTTTTTCTTTAAACAAAAAAATATGTCAGGTCGTTAACCTAACATCCATCAGAACATTTTTGACTCAAGCACTATGTTGTGAATACTCATTGGAATCAACTGGTTGAGACAATTCCAATGAGTACCCACACCATAGGGTTTGACGAACAATCAATGACATTTTTACTGTAGCTCTCTGATCAGAGCCTCTCTCTTATGCCTTCAATGACAAACTGCATTTGAAGGCAAACATCGTGGTACTATTGCATATCTTAAGCCTCTCTTACAACCCGTCGTGCGTCTTTTTAGCTCACCTGAGCACGAAGTGCTCAAGGTGAGGTATTGTGATCTATCAATGTCCGGCGTCCGTCTGTCCGTCTGTCCGTCACGGCGTCAACAATTTCTTTAAACGACATCTCCTCCTAAACTACTGGGTCAAATTCAACCAAACTTTGCAGAAATGTTCCTTGGGTGGTCCCTTATAAAAATTGCTAAAATAATTGAAATCCATGAAAAACTCTGGTTGCCGTGGCATCGGAAAATGGGAAATTTCACAAAAGCTCAACAATTTCTTTAAACGACATCTCCTCCTAAACTACTGGGTCAAAATCAACCAAACTTGGCAGAAATGTTCCTTGGGTGGTCCCTTATAAAAGTTGCTAAAAGAATTAAAATCCATGAAAAACTCTGGTTGCCGTGGCATCGGAAAATGGGAAATTTCACAAAAGCTCAACAATTTCATTAACCGACATCTCCTCCTAAACTACTGGGTCAAAATCAACCAAACTTGGCAGAAATGTTCCTTGGGTGATCCCTTATAAAAATTGCATAAATAATTGAAATCCATGAAAAACTCTGGTTGCCGTGGCATCGGAAAATGGGAAATTTCACAAAAGCTCAACAATTTCTTTAAACGACATCTCCTCCTAAACTAAGGGGTCAAAATCAACCAAACTTGGCAGAAATGTTCCTTGGGTGGTCCCTTATAAAAATTGCTAAAATAATTGAAATCCATGAAAAACTCTGGTTGCCGTGGCATCGGAAAATGGGAAATTTCACAAAAGCTCAACAATTTCTTTAAACGACATCTCCTCTTAAACTAATGGGTCAAAATCAACCAAACTTGGCAGAAATGTTCCTTGGGTGGTCCCTTATAAAAATTGCTAAAAGAATTGAAATCCATGAAAAACTCTGGTTGCCGTGGCATCAGAAAATGGGAAATTTCATAAAAGCTCAACAATTTCTTTAAACGACATCTCCTCCTAAACTACTGGGTCAAAATCAACCAAACTTGGCAGAAATGCTCCTTGGGTGGTCCCTTATAAAAATTGCTAAAATAATTGAAATCCATGAAAAACTCTGGTTGCCGTGGCATCGGAAAATGGGAAATTTCACAAAAGCTCAACAATTTCTTTATACGACATCTCCTCCTAAACTACTGGGTCAAAATCAACCAAACTTGGCAGAAATGTTCCTTGGGTGGTCCCTTATAAAAATTGCTAAAGTAATTGAAATCCATGAAAAACTCTGGTTGTCGTGGCATCGGAAAATGGGAAATTTCACAAAAGCTCAACAATTTCTTTAAACGACATCTCCTCCTAAACTAAGGGGTCAAAATCAACCAAACTTGGCAGAAATGTTCCTTCAGTGGTCCCTTATAAAAATTGCTTAAATAATTGAAATCCATGGAAAAACTCTGGTTGCCGTGGCATCGGAAAATGGGAAATTTCACAAAAGCTCAACAATTTCTTTAAACGACATCTCCTCCTAAACTACTGGGTCAAAATCAACCAAACTTGGCAGAAATGTTCCTTGGGTGGTCCCTTATAAAAATTGCTAAAATAATTGAAATCCATGAAAAACTCTGGTTGCCGTGGCATCGGAAAATGGGAAATTTCACAAAAGCTCAACAATTTCTTTAAACGACATCTCCTCCTAAACTACTGGGTCAAAATCAACCAACCTTGGCAGAAATGTTCCTTGGGTAGTCCCTTATAAAAATTGCTTAAATAATTGAAATCCATGAAAAACTCTGGTTGCCGTGGCATCAGAAAATGGGAAATTTCACAAAAGTTCAACAATTTCTTTAAACGACATCTCCTCCTAAACTACTGGGTCAAAATCAACCAAACTTGGCAGAAATGTTCCTTGGGTGGTCCCTTATAAAAATTGCTAAAAGAATTGAAATCCATGAAAAACTCTGGTTGCCGTGGCATCAGAAAGTGGGAAATTTCACAAAAGCTCAACAATTTCTTTAAACGACATTTCCTCCTTAACTTCTGGGTCAAAATCAACCAAACTTGGCAGAAATGTTCCTTCAGTAGTCCCTTATAAAAATTGCTAAAAGAATTGAAATCCAAGAAAAACTCTGGTTGCCGTGGCATCAGAAAATGGGAAATTTCACAAAAGCTCAACAATTTCTTTAAACGACATCTCCTCCTTAACTTCTGGGTCAAAATCAACCAAACTTGGCAGAAATGTTCCTTGGGTAGTCCCTTATAAAATTGCTAAAAGAATTGAAATCCATGAAAAACTCTGGTTGCCATGGCATCGGAAAATGGGAAATTTCACAAAAATTCAACAATTTCTTTAAACGAGATCTTCTCCTTAACTTCTGGGTTAAAATCAACCAAACTTGGCAGAAATGTTCCTTGGGTAGTCCCTTATAAAATTGCTAAAAGAATTGAAATCCACGTAAAACTCTGGTTCCGTGGCATCGGAAAATGGTAAATTTAACAAAGCTCAACAACTTCTTTAAACGACATCTCCTCCTTAAATTCTGGGTTAAAATCAACCAAACATGGCAGAGATGTTCCTTGGGTGGTCCCTTATAAAAATTGCTAAAAGAATTGAAATCAATGGAAAAGTATGGTTGCCGTGGCATCGGAAAATGGGAATTTTCACAAAAGCTCAACAACTTCTTTTAACGACATCTCCTCCTTAACTTCTCGGTCAAAATCAACCAAACTTGGCAGAAATGTTCATTGGTTGGTCCCTTATAAAAATTGCTAAAAGAATTGAAATCTATGAAAAACTGTGGTTGCTGTGGCATCAGAAAATGGGAAATGTCATAAAAGCTGATCAATTTCTGTAAACAACATGTCCTCTGAAACTACATGGCCAAATTCTTCCCTGGGACAACAATGTGTAACATATGCAAAGTTATTTGGCATTATTAAAACATAACTCAGGTGAGCGATTTAGGGCCCTCAGGGTCCTCTTGTTAAATCGTACGTTTTAAAACGCTGCAAAATCGCACGATTTATAAAGACGCACGACCGGTTGTAAGAGTGTGCCAAATTATTGTTCGGTCAATTCTTTGCTGCGTGCAGTATGCGTCGTGGTTGCGTCCACCAAAATCGTACGTTGCACGTGCGTGCATCGCACGACTTAACGTACGTTTTAGACGCAGACCGCACGCAGGAGCACGTACGACCGGTTGTAAGAGAGGCTTTAGATAAAGATAAACTTGATTTTATTAACAAAACTAAATTACATAAAGTTTACGATAAAAAATATTAATGTACTCTTGACTAAAATTCTACATGTTTAAGTTGACTTAGTTTTTCATGTGCAACAAAAGACAAATCAGAGCGTATCAAACCTTACTTCAGATTCAACATATCAATACCCAAAGAGAACGTCATTGAAGCCTAGTCTTTTTTGCAATGGTGACTCTCACAAATGCTTTAGGCTTCAGCATTACAAAATTCCTGGGTACACTTCATACGTTTTACAACAAAGTATAGAAAGGTCATGGGGTCGGCAGTACCTTAGTAGTCCTAATATGGGCTACCAAGATTAACTGACCTGTTAAATCATTTGAGTATGTTAAAATGTGTCCGCTCGCTTTGTTTGATATTACCCTTTTTATTTTACATGTCGTCGCTTTTCAACAAAAACTTTTTAAGCTGTAGTTACGAGGTTTTCGTTGAAAAGCAGCGGTATTTGACGAAAACCCGTTATGTCGTTTCCCCTCCAAATAAACAGTTCATGCACAGAAAATATGTCGACAGGAATTCTATTGTTGTCATTTCGAGTTCTATTTCAATAATCACTTCTAGAAAGTAATTGTTAGCCCTAATCGTTTGAGTTCGATAAGAAACTATCTTTGGAAAAAATCAAATCATGTAGATCTACATTTTATGATTAAAATCAAAATTACAGTATTTAAATCACAATAAAAACAAAAACAGTTAGATTAACATGTTTAGATTGTTTGTTATGTAATGAAAACTCGTGTTAAATCCATATTTTAACTTTCAAACGGCCATGCCTTGTGTTATTAAACATTAATTATATCTATCTTATTCCTTTTAGTCGTTTCAACAAATGTCTATTCTTTTACAAAATATCGTTTATATATTCTAAAGTTGGGTTTTTCACAAAATCATTTGAAAAAAAATCGGAAGAAGAAGGGAATTTCCCGAAGTTTCAAAAAAATATTGCCGCGTCACTTCGACCTGTCACGGTGGTTTAACCTGTTCAGCAAAACTTAAGACTGTTTGAACTTGAAATCAAACGTACATTACAAATTAAAAAAACAAGATGTACAAATGATGTATCAAAGAACCGTCTAGGGAAAATGAAATACTGGTTATAAGCCTCTATTTTCTTTTCTGTCAATTTATTTTTGATTTTGGACTTCAAAACCAAGTCTTGCTTAGGTAAAGCTTAAATGAATAAGGGTAATCCAAATACATGTATTCAACAAAATTTATTAATGCTTTACATAAGTTTAAACTTGTCAAAATATTCAAATCTGCAGATCACAGCGATATTGATGATAATAAAGGAAGTAAAATATCTCATAAAACTAAAAAAAAAAAAAAAAAAAAAAAGAAAGAAAGAAAAAAACAACAAAAAAAAAAGAATAAGAATAAAATGCCTTTTTAATTTTTAGTGCTTATTTTGGCTTTCGTACATGTAATGACAATTTCCACCAAAAATAAGGAACATTTGGTAAATGATTAGGTTATGAATACTATTACAACCTTTGACTTTAAACTCACACCAAGATGTTATTTTGTAAAAGTTCTTTTCATTCTGCCTCGTTCGTTCTGCTTGTAAATCTATTGAACACGTTAGAAAAAGTTCGTGGTAAAATTTTTGAAGACTTTAGAAAAAATACGTCTTAAGAATTTAAGCACGTTAGAAAAAGTATTGAACATGTTCGAAAAAGTATGTTGTAAAAATATTGAAAGCTAAAGAAAAGGAACGTTGTAAAACTTTTACACATGTTAGAAAAAGACGTTAGAAATGCACGTTGTACCACTACTGAACACGTTAGAAATGTAGGTTCCATGTGCATGTACGTTGCATTTCTTTGTAGGTAGATCATCTGTGTCATGTATTTCAGTTAGAAAAATGAATAGATATTTTTTGATAAAAATTGCCTCACAAAATTACGATCAATCTGTAAAAATAAATCGCGCCAAAGTTGCAAGGTGATTTGATCCATCCGAAAGCCGAAGGGATAACTTGGCAGGACGGGTGATGGACAAAACGACCACAACCTATAATTGATCATTTCGTCGCTTTTCAACAAAAAACCTCACAACTGCAGCTTGAAATAAGCTGTAGTTACGAGGTTTTTGTAGAAAAGCAGCGATTTACAAAGTCGAGAAACATACCGACAATATAGAAACCACAAACTGCTCTTGGTGGTAGTCAAGGCAAAACATTTTGACCCGTTTCGTTGTTTACTTTTAGAACCACATGTCTTTCATCCAAATCGTTGGATCCGGCTCCGAAGTTCACAGAGAAAACAAAAATGGTAATTATCTTGCACTTTAACATTTGTTTGATTGTTGTTGGTTCTTTTTCATTCCTTTTGGCGGAGCATTGTACACTTTACTAATAGTTTGGACTCTTTCTTAAACTCTATCTCTTTTGATATTTAATCTCTTTTCTAGCTTAAGAAATCAGCTTAATATTCAAAACATAAGGAAAAGCAAATAGTAAAGAATTATATGTACAATCGTCATTTTCATTTTCTTTTCAGAGTGATGTGTGTGATAAACATTTGACACATATATCATTTTTCGATGTAGTTTTATAGAAACATATCATTTTTGATTTTACCAATTTCGTAACCGATGCAGAACCTGACTGATGGTCAACAAGGGTCATGAAATCAGGCGATTTGTTTAGCAATACGAATATACAAAATTTTCATAAAAAATATTTCAATCGACAACATTATGATATCTTAGATTTTAAAAATGTGACCTTGTACATGCTTTATTCCTTGTTACAGCAGTCACGGGATTTTGGACGTTACCCACTTGGTTGAAAAAGAAACGACTGCGGGCTGCACGTAAAACATTCGAATTTAACCAAATAAATAGATCCGGAAAGCTGAAAGTAAAGAAGAAAGGATTATATCTCGTCTATGCTCAGGTATAAGGTTCAAATCAATAAAACTTTGACAAGCTAAAGGAATATTTTTATTGCTCTGAGATCGCAAGCTCAAAAGAACGCTTAAAACTTTAAAACGACTATTTTGTGGCCAACGACGCTAGTACGCTAGTCAAACGTTTGTAGTACATAGTATCATAGCCATATGTTGTCTTATTCCTGAAACTAATTACTTCATCGCCAAAACACATACCAGTATACATGTAACAATCTTTAGAATTTAATCTTATCAAAACGGGTTTTATTATTATTCTTTCAGTTTACCTTGGTCGGTACCCCAATTACTGGATTCCATGTTAGCCTTGAGCATTCAGCGAGTAACACAGAAAAGATACTCCAATGTACACAGTTCGTTAACACCAGGTCAACAGACGGAACTACTCCAACTCAATCATGTTTTACTATGGGTATTGTGG
The DNA here is from genome assembly GCA_963680895.1 of Fragum sueziense. Classification (NCBI taxonomy): domain Eukaryota; kingdom Metazoa; phylum Mollusca; class Bivalvia; order Cardiida; family Cardiidae; genus Fragum; species Fragum sueziense. The sequence continues at coordinate 25,322,340 of OY804607.1, forward strand.
AACTAAAGACAGACCAACAAATTTTCATTCAAGAAAGTCAAAACAATTCTGGAGCTAACTATTCAAATATTTCATATTTTGGACTTGTAAAAATTGGTGACTGAAAGGAAGGTACAAAACCAGGAGCACGTATTATCAATGGTCGTACGACATTTTCACCATAAAAATGATTATAGTTGCTCGTAAAATAATTGAAAATGCTAACCAAAAATGTGTACTTGCAAATGGTGTCCGCGTATTACTGTAGAAACGCATGTCTCATAAAAAGACACTCTGTGTATGAGCAAAGAATGTGAAAGGACGGTGTTTTCAGTGTGTTATGGAACTTGTAATTCTGTGGAAATCTAGAGCAGATAATTTCTGTTGTAGTACCGCTAATGCTCGTATAAGTGAAACGTAGATCAATATAAAGACTTAAAGGGACATTTCATTCCAATTTCAATTTTTTAAAGTATGTCTTGATGCCAAGATTGGTTATTCTAATGAGTATAAATACTATTGGTTTTTTGAAGTTGTTGCCAATAAGCGAGAAACACGCATTTAAAGTTGAGACATAATCGATAAATTGCATATAAATCCGAACTGTTGTCCACAACAATTTGCTTAATTTTAACACAAAAATATATATTTCTCGTAAACGGCGCAATATTTTGGCTCGAAGTTTTCAGAATTTTCATAAGGAAATATGTTCTTTGAGATAAAAATAAAAGTAAAATTTATGTCAAAAAATTCTGAAATGTCACTTTAAATCGTCAAAATACAAACTATATCTTTTTGACTCATGACTTCTTTGTGCACTGTCTGGTGCAAAAGAATGTTTTGTGCAATTTTAAAGTATTTGTCGCGTTGAAATGTTCAACTGACTATCAGTATTCGTAGAGGATGAAAGCGTAAATATGCACTCTCTTGTACATACTTCATTAGTTACATTATTAATTTCTGTTGGAGATTCAGAAAGTATGGCGTCATTTTGGTGTATCCGGAGTCATATTGTCGTTGTTTCCTTTATTATATTTAAATACAAGTATCGTTATAAATTAAAGAAAAAATACACTTTTGAAGGATGTTGTTTTTATAAATTCCCCATACAGATACCCCTTTTTATGCTCCCCGAAAAAATTTCGGGGGAGCATATAGTCGCCATGCTGTCCGTGTGTCCGTGTGTCCGTCCGTCCGTCCACAGTCAGATCTCATCAACCCTTGGACCAAATTCAATGAAACTTCACATGTGAAACCCCTGGGTTAATACCTAGATCTAGACTATTTTCTCCGTTTCTTAATTTGAGGCTGCGTCATGGAAAAAGGGGCTTAATGTAAAAATTAGTTTTTCTCTAATTTCTCTTCATCTAATGGGCAGAATTTATTGAAATTTTGTACTTATGTAACAAATAGGATGTTCTAGACCATATTCTTTAAATAATGTGGGTACAAAATAAGCTGTCATGGGAAAAGGGAGCTTAATGTATGATAGTTTTTATTTTGTGACAAGCACTTATTCGGGGAGCATAATCCGTCTATGACGGCTCTTGTTATACGTGCAGAGGGAACCACTTCAATGAATTTTTAGTGTCCCTTGTCAAAAACAAAACCTTGATTTCTCCACCAATTTTCAACATGCTTTTTTGCCTGTAAAGCGAAAACAAAGCCCTATTCTCACTTATATAATTTGATAGAAAACTGAACTGCAAAAAAGATACATGTACGTTTTGAACTTTTTCTCGATTAAGTTGATTTTCTAGTTCTTGGAAATTAACCCATTACCACAAATTGACGCCTTTTGACCCCCTCACAAGAAAAGGCTTGGGAAAACATTGTTGAAAATGAAGAAATTGCTTGTGACAAGCAATTTCTCCATTTTCCACAATGTTTTCCAACTAAAAATGGGAATAGTTTTAAAATTTCATCAACTTGAAATTGATGTCTGCAACATCTTTCAAATTGGAACAGTCCAAAATTTGACGTCTGGTAATGGGTTAAAGTACACGAAAGCAAAAAAGACATTCATGAAGACTAGGAGAGAGCTTTGTTTAGTGTGGTACAAGCAGAAACATTTTTTGGAAATGGACACAGAAATAGAAAACGAAAAGAAATGATATCTAAAGCGGGGATAATGTTGCTTTTCATTTTTTAAATCGCATGATGCAATGTATGATTCTCGTTTAGAATTTTAGAATTTTCTTTCTGATAAGTGCACATCTTTTGAATGGTTGGTCATGACCCTTTAAACCATTACCAAGCGGCAGAATTTTAGACTAGTCCAAATTTAAAGATGATGCAGACAACAATTTCAAGTGAATGATATTTTGCATTTTTTGGTCTTTTTTTTTTCGTAGAAAACATTTTGGGAAATGAAGAAATTGTTTTGCCACAAGCAATTTCTTCATTTCCAATGATGTTTTCCGAAGCTATTACCCAGCTAGCAATCTATATGGGTCCCAAATGGGTCCCATAAGGGCAACCCATATGGGACCCATATAGGATGTGCAACCGGGGGCCATATGGGTCCTATCTGGGCAGCCCATATACATGCAATATGGGACCCATATGGGTCTCAGATGGGCAGACCCATATGGACAGCCCTGATCAAACCCATTTCTATTGACATTCATTTAATGTTGATCGAAGTTGAATACCTTCCAGAGCTTCACGCTCAGAAAGGGGTCACTATTCCCCGTCATTGAGGATAAAAGGTCTCGTCAGGTTTGTCTGACGACCTTGACACTACTTCTTAAGGTCTGATACCTAGAAATTCGGTCTTAGAAAGTATAATATTTTCGATATAACTATCTATAGGTTCTTGATATACGTTGTATTTATATTTCTAGATTTATTTATATCTTTTTTTTAAATGTCTACACAAAAATAATTTGTTTTAACAGAAATCATATAGGATTATCAAGCCAAATGCTTTCTTTACGTAAACGCTTTGTGAAAATATGATTAATTTTCAAGATTTTAAATCATTTCCCTTTAATATACATACAACTACATGCAACACACTAATTGATAAGATTATTTTAGTAATTTGAACAGTCTAATTACAGTTTAAACACCATTAAAACGACAAAATATTCGGATGATCCAACATGAAGGCCATGGTTAAAAATGTTATTGGCAAAGAATTTACTTCTGTACAATATAGCGCGGAAAAAACTTAGGCAAAAAGAAGAAAATGCCGATTATCAACTTTTGCTAATACATGTAGCTCTAGGCCTATGTTTTTTGTGCAATCTACCTTTCTATTCGAGAAGTCAAAGCCAGGTTTTGTTCGAGAAAGGATTAGATATGTCTTATTGATGTTGCTTTACTTGTCTTACTGAATCTAATGTTGTTGTTTTTCAATTTGTATTGAATTGATGGTCATAAATTGATGGCTATAAATAAGATCGCCATTCAAATTGAAAGCTCATAATTCTATAGGCTACATGATTCAGATTATGGATATTTTAGATATGCTCATGTATACATAATTATTCTGTTGTTCATGAATGGGTGCAAGTCAATTATTGTAACTGTGGCCCTTATTGTCCAAACAACATGGGCTTTCCTACAAAGGTCCTATATGAGCATACCCATATGGGCTTACCCATACACAGTCCATATGCAGGGAATATGGGACCCATCTGGGTCCCCTATGATCAAACCCACATGGGCTTGCCTACATAGGTCCTATATGGGTCCAATATGGGCCTACCCATATGGGCTTACCCATACACAGCCCATATGGGGCCCATATAAGCATGTTTGCTGGGTATCTTGTTGGGAGTTAAGCACTGGAACCTTTATGCCCCTTCGTCACTACCGGTGTAACATTTTTTGCTGATCAAAATTGAAAGATGTTGCTGACGATAATTCTAAGTTGGTTAAATTTGAAAAAAATCTTTGTATTTTGGGTTAGATAACATTGTGGATACTGTAGAAATTGCTTGTCCAAGCACTGTTCTTGATATGAAGGGCATCAAAGAGCTGTGTGAGAATGGGTTAAAATTACAAACGAATTCCTCAATATTTGAATGATATCGTATTGTCAAATAAAGCCGAAAGAGTTCTCTTTCTTTGAAAGGTCACTAAAATAGTCACGTTAGAAAGAAATACAAATAAATATAGTTCATCAGAAGAATGATTTACAAAAAACTTGAGTGTGTGCTTATTTTGATTAACTCGTTACCAAATGATACATATCTAGATGGTTCAAATCGAAAGTTTCTGCAGACGACTTGAATATTGCTTAAACAGCGGAATTTAAACCTGAAAGTTGGAATTATATTGTGAAAAACAATGGAAATAGTTAGCAACTACCATTTACTTTATTTTTCCTGAATGTTTTCCATAACCATTTCTGGCTGATGCAATCTTTCAATGTGCGGTAAATCAGTTTTAAGGTCTATGTAAAGGAATGTTTTGTATTGAACAAATCATTTGTGCCAATGTTTACATGAAGACGGATTAAAAAACAGCGTTTTAGCCGACCTGAATAGTGTTTCAGCTTTTTTTTTTTTTTTGGATTTGCAAAAAATGGAGTACATGGCAGTTCTCAAGCGCCCGGGTGTTGACTTCCTCAATACTATGGAAAAAGGAGCAATTAATTTCGAATTAGGACAGAACTCCTGGAAGGCCCGGCTCGCTGGTAGAAGGTTATGTAGCCAGGCGCTGTTCATCGTGGTGATGTTGTTTCTAATGTTTGTAATGTTCGCGTCTCAGTTAATTGTTCATGTGCAATTGCAACAGCTAAGGGATCAAAATAGAATGAACGAAGACAAAATTAACGATATGCTGGAAGCAGCCCTTCTACAAAAAGAACAAATGGATCATCGTATCGCAAGGCTTGAACTAGAGGTAACATCCAATGAGCAAACTCGACAATTACTAAAGATGCGTTTAGACAGAAACAGAACAATAAATTAAGAAAATGCTGATAACCAACAACTTTCGCCTTTTTCGCGACATTTTCATATTTGAAGAGTAAACCGTTTTGATCTGTTTCCTTGTCTGCAACTAAATGTGGACAAATCATTGTTGGTTTTATTGTAATGGAAAGAATATAGTACAATACTGCGATGTAAACGTCTTCAGAGGTTAGATACATAAGGAGCGGGGCACTATGATATTTCAAGCGCGGGTCCGGGAAACATGGCACAAGAGGCCCAACATGCATTCCCCCGCCTGCCCCATAAAAGTGGGATGGCTGTCAGACCAAGCTCGGTCCAGGAAAATGATCATCACTTGGATAAACCTCTTTTGCTTCGTAAACCCCACTCCCCCGAATCCGCGCATGCATTTGCAACCTAAAATGTTCTCCAAACGTATGATGCTACTCGTAACAACATTGACAATGATAAGACTGAAAACATTCACAGATGAATAATTAGCTCCTTACCAAACGGCACAGTCTGACAGGAATTGCATAAAAGGTCTTGGCTAATTATGGAAAGGGATGAGACCCATGCTGGTCTCAAAATGCAATGTCATGTAGGCCCTTTTACCATATTCGGCGCTATTTATTACCGTTTATTTCGTAGAAAATGGATATAAAAATAAAAGAAGTCGCTATTTATAAATTCCAATAAATAGTATATTGTAACGCATTTGTTCTATTTTGGGACCAAATCGCTTTCCTATTTTTTTGTCATTAAAAGTATTGCTGAAATACGACATGATTATACAAGTCATACAATGTTCAACATCAACAGTTGCAGAAAGCCTTCAATAAAACTGTTAGAAATATGTGACCAATTTGAAAATGGTAGGAAGCAGAGAATAGAAATTTTCTGTTTAAAGTGACATTTCATTCTCATTTCATTTTTTAAAGTATGTCTTGATATCACGATTGGTTATTCTAATGTGCATAAGTGCAATAAATTTTCTCAAGTTGTTGCTGATAAACGAGAAACACACCTTTAATGTTGAGATAGATAGAAATGACAAATTACATATACATCTGAACTGTTGTCCACAACAATTTGTTTAATTTCAACACGAAATATAATTTTCTCGTAAAATATGAGATATTTTGGCTAGAAATTTTGAGAGTTTTCATAAGAAAATGTACTATTTTAGATAAAACTATGAGCAACATTCATGAAAAATGTCTGTGAAATGTCACTTTAAGTCAGATCTTCTGAACGGCGCTATTGAACAAAAGTTATTGTGGAACAAAAATGTTTGCTCGCAAAAAACTTTCTTTTCAAGTGTTGTCTAAAAAACTTAGCACATCCAACAAATCGCGTATATTTTTACTACGTCACTGGTCCAAACCAAATTCAAATCGGTCACATATTGACATATTTCTTTGAAGATTTTCTGCAATCATTAGTTTTGTTGTTATTGTTGACGTTGTGTCATAATATCTCCTTGCAACTTGATGTGGGTTGAAACATTTTGCTTCTTAGCTTGTTTGTGCATGTTTCATTTGCGCTTTAGATGAAATATGAAAATTTTGAATCATTTTTTATCCTAGCCTATAAGCATAATTCTATTTGAAGCAAATCCTTAATATCATTTATTGTGATTTCTAGAACAACTTGCATATTGTTAATATTATAGTCTAATTCATTATTGTTTGTTGTTTTGGAAAGTATTGATTAAATAACCAATTACCACACAGTGACTCTTTTTGACTCCCCACAAGAAATTGGCTCGGAAAAACATTGTCGAAAATAAAGAAATTGCTTGTGACAAGCAATATCTTCATTTCCCACAATGTTTTCTAAACAAAAATAACAAAGAATGAAAAAAAAATTCACTTTAAATTGCCGTCTGCAACATCTTTGAATTTGGACGAGTCGAAAATCCTGCCGTTTGGTAATGGATTAAAATGATTCCTTTATTTCAGCAAAGAAACAACAGACGGAGAAGAAGACATCGTAAGTTGCTTTTTTCAAAATTAATTAACCTTTTCAAAAACGAAAAAATGTAAACAAGTCTTATTTGAAGGGAGTTGCAAACGAATATTGTGAACGAAAACTGTAAATTCTTATCCGAACAGAAAAATTCATTTAGGGAACAGGGAAAATATCAGCATGTTCTTCTTTTCTTCCAACAGTTTCTAAAGACGATTAAACCCGGTCTAGTTTTAGAAAGGGATGAACCCCTTCACTACATGCTATTTCCCTATTCCTGCAAAATTTAAGCAAACCGTTTTGAAGGCATTGTGCAAGTCCGAATTTACAAACATTGAATTGGTAGTTGTAAAGGTTTTACTCATATTTGAGAACAATTTCTAGAAATCGCATATTACGTCTATAATGAACTTGCTGGGTACGTATAGCAAATGAGACTTTGCCTTTTCAGTGAATTGTTTGTTGTTTGATAAAATGCCGGTTATCATTGAGTGTCTCATTTTTAATTGGACGTCCGAAAGGACGTCCAATTCTTATAACCACTTTTCGACAGGCGAAATGAGTTTTCATTACCAAAAAACCCTTTCTCACACTCAATTGCCAGTTGACCAAAATTCAAAACAGATTTTGCGACCATACAGGAAAACTGTCGTATCTTTTCCTGCTTTCTATGTGTTCTCTTACAAACACTATAAGATTCATTTGCCGATTCAATTCAAGCCACGTCTTAACCAACTTTACGATCTTTTTTCGATTTAACCATTTTCTTGTAGTGATTTGACTTTCGTAATATTGTGTAAAGGGTAAGATCTTAAGAAAGCGATACGTGCATATGTTGTATACCGTTTTGAAACCCGAGCAGTTTTAAAACTGCATGTACGTAACTTTATTCATTCTCGAAACTGCACGTGCAGTTTCGAAACTGCTCATGCAGTCTTAAAACTGCATATGCATGAGTTCTGTATGTCATGCAGAACTCTTCAGACAGTTAATTTTCACTGAATTATTGATATTCAAATCAAACAACGACCTGAAAGGACTTTTTACGGGTAAATTTTGATTTTTGATCGATTCACTTCTGACAAAGACATAATAATAACAACAGAGATTGGAAACTCCGCGAAACATAGTCTGGTTCCCGTACCTGAAATCTACTATGAAATGAAATCAAATAACGTAGTGTATTAGAGGCGGGAACCAGACTACGCGAAACAGTAACGTGGAGTCTCGTAAGCCGAGATTTTATTGCGCACCTGCTTATCTATCTACCTGGCGTTACGTTGCTAGGCAATGATCCCCAAGTCAGAATTGTTTGTTGATGAGATGGCTCGGAAAAAGTTAAACATCGTAGATAATGAAGGAATTACTTCCGACCATGAGCATTTTCTTTATTTCTCACGATGATTTTTGTCCCAAAAGACAATATTTTTGTTCACTTAAAATTGTCGGTACAAGAAATTGTTACAAACTTTTGATAGATCTAGATCTACGTTAGCCAACATTGACAAATTTCAATATTAGCGGGATCGGGGAACAAAAATTCAGATGAAATTTTGTAGGCCCCAGTAATGGATCCAAAGTGGGTTAGGGGGGGGGGGGGACGAACATTTTATTTCAATTTCATGTAGAAATTCAGTAAAATTTGTGTGATATTAGGAAAACGAACCTCCCCTCCTATACGTTCGAACCCCGTCCACAGAAACCCTGAATCCGCAGCTGGGCCCAGATCTACCTAGGCCTATTTGTTCGCGTATACTGACCGACATTATAGGGTGAATGATTTAGCTCAACCGAGTAGTTCGCGTATACAGACTGACATTATAGGATGAATGATTTAGCTCCATCGGGTAGTTCGCGTATACAGACTGACATGATAGGATGAATATTTTAGCTCCATTGGGTAGTTCACGTATACTGACTGACATTATAGGATGAATTATTTAGCTCAACCGGTAAGTTTGCGTATACTGACCGACATTATAGGATGAATGATTTAGCTCCATTGGGTAGTTCGCGTATACTGACCGACATTATAGGATGAATGATTTAGCTCCATTGGGTAGTTAGCGTATACAGACCGACATTATAGGACGAATGACTTAGCTCCATTGGGTAGTTTGCGTATACTGACCGACATTATAGGATGAATGATTTAGCTCAACCGGGTAGTTTGCGTATACAGACCGACATTATAGGATGAATGAATTAGCTCCACCAGGTAGTTCGCATATACTGACCGACATTATAGGATGAATGGTTTAGCTCCATTGGGTAGTTGGCGTATACTGACCGACATTATAGGATGAATGATTTAGCTCAACCGGGTAGTTCGCGTATACTGACCGACATTATAGGACGAATGATTTAGCTCCATTGGGTAGTTCACGTATACTGACCGACAATATAGGATGAATGATTTAGCTCAACCAGGTAGTTTGCGTATACTGACCGACATTATAGGATGAATGATTTAGTTCCATTGGGTAGTTCGCGTATACTGACCGACATTATAGGATGAATGATTTAGCTCAACCGGGTAGTTTGCGTATACTGACCGACATTATTGGATGAATGATTTAGCTCCATTGGGTAGTTCGCGTATACTGACCGACATTATAGGATGAATGATTTAGCTCCATTGGGTAGTTCACGTATACAGACCAACATTATAGGACGAATGATTTAGCTCCATTGGGTAGTTCGCGTATACTGACCGACATTATAGGATGAATGATATAGCTCCACCGATTGGTTCGAGTATACTGACCGACATTATAGGATGAATGATTTAGCTCAACCGGGTAGTTTGCGTATACTGACCGACATTAAAGGATGAATGATTTAGCTCCATTGGGTAGTTCGCGTATACTGACCGACATTATAGGATGAATGATTTAGCTCCATTGGGTAGTTCACGTATACAGACCAACATTATAGGACGAATGATTTAGCTCCATTGGGTAGTTCGCGTATACTGACCGACATTATAGGATGAATGATATAGCTCCACCGATTGGTTCGAGTATACTGACCGACATTATAGGATGAATGATTTAGCTCCACCAGGTAGTTCGCGTATACTGACCGACATTATAGGATGAATGATTTAGCTCCATTGGGTAGTTCACGTATACTGACCGACATTATAGGATGAATGATTTAGCTCAACCGGGTAGTTTGCGTATACTGACCGACATTGTAGGATGAATGATTTAGCTCCATTGGGTAGTTCGCGTATACTGACCGACATTATAGGATGAATGATTTAGCTCCATTGGGTAGTTCACGTATACAGACCGACATTATAGGACGAATGATTTAGCTCCATTGGGTAGTTCGCGTATACTGACCGACATTATAGGATGAATGATATAGCTCCACCGATTGGTTCGAGTATACTGACCGACATTATAGGATGAATGATTTAGCTCAACCGGGTAGTTCGCATATACTGACCGACATTATAGGATGAATGATTTAGCTCAACTGGGTAGTTCATGTATACTGACTGACATTATAGGATGAATGATTTAACTCCATCGGGTAGTTCGCGTATACTGACCGACATTATAGGATGAATGATTTAGCTTCACCGGGTAGTTCACGTATACTGACCGACATTATAGGATGAATGATTTAGCTCAACCGGGTAGTTTGCGAATACTGACCGACATTATAGGATGAATGATTCAGCTCCATTGGGTAGTTAGTGTATACTGACCGACATTATAGGATGAATGATTTAGCTCCATTTGGTAGTTAGCGTATACAGACCGACATTATAGGACGAATGATTTAGCTCCATTGGGTAGTTCACGTATACTGACCGACATTATAGGATGAATGATTTAGCTCAACCGGGTAGTTCGCGTATACTGACCGACATTATAGGATGAATGATTTAGCTCAACCGGGTAGTTCGCGTATACTGACCGACATTATAGGATGAATGATATAGCTCCACCGATTGGTTCGAGTATACTGACCGACATTATAAGATGAACGATTTAGCTCAACTGGGTAGTTCGCGTATACTGACCGACATTATAGGATGAATGATTTAGCTCCATTGGGTAGTTTGCGTATACTGACCGACATTATAGGATGAATTAGCTCCACCAGGTAGTTCGCGTATACTGACCGACATTATATGATGAATGATTTAGCTCAACCTGGTAGTTCGTGTATACTGACCGACATTATAGGATGAATGATTTAACTCCATCGGGTAGTTCGCGTATACTGACCGACATTATAGGATGAATGATTTAGCTTCACCGGGTAGTTCACGTATACTAACCGACATTATAGGATGAATGATTTAGCTTCACCGGGTAGTTCACGTATACTGACCAATATTATAGGAGGAATGATTTTTTTTCAATTGTTAATAACATGTAATTTCAACACACAAAATATAAATAAATTCTATTATTGGGAAAAGATTTAGGAATCTGGAGCATTCCCCCTTAAAGGGTGAAATGTTCCGTAATAAAACTTGCTTACTTTCAAGGAGTTTTTTTTTTTTTTTTTTTTTTTTTTCAAAATGCCAACTTTGTCAACTAAAATTTCCTATTAGACCTGATTACATAAATTTCATCTTATTTTTTAAAAAAAATCCTATAGATAGGACTGATACTGATTAATTTTCGTGTGCAAAGTCCGTTAGTTGAGTGTCTTAACAAAACATTGCCGAAGTGGGGTCATTACATATGCAGATGTACCGGGTAAATCTCGCTGGATAATAGTTCACAAACAGAATAGGCCTACAGACATTTACAATCTGTAAATAATGTTACGAAATGGAATAGTACGACTTACTACATCATTTTCCAATATAATTAATCAGAATCGAGAAACCATATCACCATTATGACAATATTGTCTATAAATTGGACGATATGCATTGTTTTGTACATGTAGACGAACTAGTAAAATTAAGGTACGAAATTTCTAGGGTACGAATCATTTTCGGTAAACCGGAAGCTGTTTTTCGGTTCGATGCAGAACTTCGGCTGTTCGGTACCGAACATGTTTTCAAATAAAAACAGCCTAATATGGTTTGTTTTGTGATCTGTTAAGTTTCCTTCTCAAAAGGAATATGTTTAAGATGAGTTCTGCATCGAGAGAACGCCGTTATACATCAAAATATCAATATAATCGCTATATTACGCAGTTTCGAAACTGCATAAAATGAGTTCCGTAACATCTGTGCAGTCTTAAGACTGCATAGTTTCAAGTTTGCATACGACACATACACTATGTTTATAAAGTAAACAAACGCCTTATATCATCATCAGCAGCGATAGCTCAAACGGGAAAGGATTAACCTCGCAACCTTTTTACGTATGAAATTTGGAACGCCGTTGGTTCGAAACCAGTTCGGATTATTTTTTCTGTATAACGTTTGTTAAAACGCTCGTTTTTCTTGATGTCTTTTCTGAAAACAGACATTTTAGGATGGTTACTCAGTTTAATGCACGTATTATGTATTTTTTTTATTTTTTCTTTGATCATTGTTGTTTAAGTCTTTGACATATTTAAAGGAACGGGGTTTCCACGAGACATATTTTTGAAACAGGGTTTTAAAATTGATTCTCGGGGAGTGAATTCATTTCGCAACTCGGGTTCGACTCGATGGCAAATCGGGGTTCCATCTGAACAGCCTTAGATGAGACGCTAGTGATATCCACCTATTCAGAAAAATAGTTGCTCTTACGAGTTTTATTTTTTTTTCTCCAGCATCTGTATCACTGATATTCGACAGTATCATGACCTATTTACATACTGATCAATGATCATGACAACAATGATTATTACTAGTCTATGATCGAGTGACAGCGATCTGTATTTATTACGTTTAAGTGAACCGTTTACGTGTACTGTACCAAGAAGCTTAAGCAATAGGTCTGCAACAATGACAATGGAACATATATGATCGTATGAATATGTGTACAGATATGGACATTGCTATTCTAAAATTTTCGTTGATAATGATATGAAGATTTAAATTGCGTATTGAACTCCACTGCCATTTTCCCGACGGCACGTTCCCAATTTCTTCTTTGTATGCACATCTGTATATGTAAGGATGTTGCGGTAGTACTGGTATGAGGAATCCATGATTAGGTGCTCCAATTCATCTGGTATTTGTTTCAGGAAAAGTGTGAATTGAATTTGTTTTGTAACCACAACCAGGGAAAACTGCTGCAGTGTTTCTTTTTTTTTTCCCTTTTTTTACTCTAAACACAGATAAAAATCAAAGTGCTTGGAGCACTATATTTAGACGTCTCTGATTGATTGAGCGGAATTGTATGTAAATGATTATTAAGTACCGCATTTATATAGCGCTTTTATCATACTAAAGTACGTTCAAAAGCGCTTTACAAACATAAAATCTACTAAAATATACATCATACTAGATCTAAAAAGAAATATCATACATACGTTATAAGAATTATATGAGTATAAAATTATGAACCGTGAAAGACGACACACATTAAAGGAAAATCAGTGTTTAATTTCCATAAATCTGCTTAAACAAATAAATCTTTAAGTATTTCTTGAAACATGAAACAGTAGAAGCAGCTCTTATTTCGGATGGGAGAGAATTCCATAATACTGGAGAAGCACTCATAAAACTGCGGTCCCCATACGTTTTAGTACGGCGTTTCGGTACTACAAGTGTTGTGCCATTTGACCCGGATCTAAGTTCACGAGATGGTTTGTGTATCATTAAAAGTGATGTGATATATTCTGGGGCTTGTCCATTGAGAGCTTTAAATGTATAAGTCAGTATCTTAAATTGAATTCTGTGCTCTACAGGTATCCAGTGCAACTCTTTCAATACTGGTGTTATATGATGACGTCTCGGTGATCTGGTGATAATACGAGCTGAAGTATTTTGGACTACCTGTAACTTGTTCAGGGTTTTTGGGGTATTCCAAAGAGTAAAGAATTGCAGTAATCCAACCGCGATGTAACCAAAGAGTTAACAAGAGACTTAGTAGCGTCATCATTTAGATATTTTCTAATATGCCCGATTTGGCGGAGCTGGGAATAACAGGATCTACAAACACTGTTTATATGCGATTCCATGTTCATATGGGAGTCAAAAAAGGCACCAAGATTTCTGACAGACTTCACCGATTTTACCTCGGAATTGCCAACTTTGATTGACATGTTTTCTATTTCATTCGAGTGTTTTTTGGGTGCAAAGACAATAAGTTCAGTTTTATTTGCGTTGAGCTTGAGCATGTTATGGTTCATCCAATCAGTGATTTCGTTCAAACATAACTCAACACGCCGGACAGCTTCGTCTCTCGAAACATTGTTATTTGGTTTGAATGACAGATAAAGCTGAGAGTCGTCCGCATAGAAATGATGTTCAAGGTCATGCTTTCTGCAGATCATACCGACTGGCTTCGTATACATGACATAATTCTTGACCCAAGCACAGAACCTTGGGAAACACTGTATTTCATGAGTACTGGGTCTGATAAAACAGCGTTTATGTAAATGAAATGATCGGCGTTTCATTACTTTATGTCGTTGAATTTGTGTTTAGATCGATTCTAAATCACTGCGGTCGTTTTATCCCTAACGATGGTGGAGATAAAAGTCGAAAAAAAGATGATAAAAAAGAAGAGGGTCTGAGTAGAATTCGAACCCAGGGCCTTCCAGATATAGACATGTGTAAAGAGTACAAGGTAAGTGCTCTGCCAAGTGAGCTATCGCGGCTTTCATTTATGTAGCGCGTTGGCTTACATTTTGAATAAATTTTGTATCGTCCTTTATAAAATCAACGAAAGGTGTAACTGACGACAATACTCATAGTTAACCGAAACAAGAAGACAAAAGTGCTAATCACATGACCTTAATTGAATTGGGTAATCAAATTAATAGTGATTATCCATAGAGACAAATCAGTTGTCTTGAAACGGCAATCAAATCATTTGAAGCCTGAGAAGGGTTTTCTGGTAATAAAGCCGATTTCGTATGTCCGAAACCGATCTTATAGAATTAAACACAGACGAATGAATAAAATATCTTTCGTTCATGTACAATCCCGCTCAATCAATCAGAGATGTCCAAGTACAGTGCTCTCAGCACTTTGATTTCTAAATGGTTTCGCAAGCCTGTTCTATTGCAGACCTCAAAATTAGGTCTTATGTAGGAAAGGGGCAAGAAACATACAATACAAGAGTTCATAATCCGCCCCCTTGTACAACCCTTTTTGTTCAGGGACCTTGACCAAGTTGGCATTGTTAAAGTGACCTTGATCTCAAAACCGCGTTTGCTTTATTTAGGCATAATCAAATAGTTCAATCTTTGATGAATATGGATAAGAAGGATGTTGAAGCGGCACGAAAATAGTTGCCGTAGTGTTAATAAGGACCTACTCCTTACTTATTATTCACATGACCTCAAAACTAATACTTGTCCTTTAATCCCAAACAAGCATTTTGGCATTTCAGACCAGCGTGGGTCCAGATCAGACAGCGCATACGTTTGAGAAGCTGTTATTATCATCTTCATTATATGTAAAAAACTAACAGAAAATTAATTCATTTTATCATTATCATTGATAAAGAATGGGCCAGGTTTTACTTCGACACAAGAAATTACGGTATTCGAGTTTACCAATGTCAATCGTTGTGTCGGAGTCAGAGGGGCCGTCAAAATATCTCGACTTGTCCGTACTTCGACTCATCTGACTTTATTTAATTTCGATTCAAATCACAGTTGACCATATTTGTTCCTCATCAAGTGTGCGGAAATAATTAATAAATTGTAGAAAAGGGCAAAAAATTGTTCGAAACGAGCAGTTTCTATCCATCTCTTACTATTGTTCAATGGCTATATTTATTATAGGGAATGTCTAGGCCTATTTCGTTTGAAATGTTGTATATCTGTTGATAAGGATAATTTGACTTATCCGGTGTCGACATAATGAGAGACAACAGAGTATTTGTTTTTCAGACGAAAGTCCGACCTACGCTGTTTTACGTGGTGGTGGAATCCATAATAGCAGTAAGTGGTCTGTATTTTGTTCCTTCAAAATCACCTCATTCACGGCGGGAATAACCACTGGTGGTGAACTCGGCCAAAGCGAGGGATGTTTTTTTGCGAACAATACATTCCTTCGGTGTTGTTATAAAATCTCGTAACTACGGCTTCGATAAAGCCTTAGTTACGAGAATTTATAACAACATCGACGGTTTGTCAATACATAACGATGCACCCGGTCTATTTTTAGGCAAAACTCATTGCAATTAGAGGTAAAAATCTTTAAACTCACATTCAAACGTAAAATATCTATACCTTGTTGTAGCGAAAAACGTCCCTCGCTTTGGCCGAGTTCACCACCAGTGTAACTGGACACAACCAATTTCAGGAAATTATTATTGATTTTGTTAATGCTAGACAAATTTGTCTTCAGTTTGAAGCAGAGAATGTTGGAAAACGCCAGGTATAAGTTTAATTTGGTATATCTTTGAAATATCAGCTGATAAAATGTTATTGACGACCAATCAAACTTTTGGTTGGTCGGCAAATTTTTTACAGCTTTTTCTTTACCGTTCACGACTAAACAAAAATTTGCATTTCAATGTTAGTTTCGTCTTTCCTATTTCGAACCAAATTAGTCAAATATTCAGAAATTTATTGCAGGTTGTTGTTGTTGTTTTGTCACGTGGTTCATCGCCTTGTTTAACCCATTCCCATACGAAAATTTTTTAGGGTGATCCAATTTGAAAACTGCTGCAGACGACAAAATTGATAATAATCAAGGCATGATTTGTGTAAAATATGGCACAGAAAATATTGAGACAAAAGGAGAAACTGCTGGTTATCAGTCAGATAGTCAGAACCTGCAAAAGAGACCCTTATGGCATTGTTGATAGGCCTAACCATGTTTTCAGATCAGCAAAACCTCTTAACCCTTTCCCAAACGGCAAAATTTAATGGCGGTCCAATATGAAATATACGACACAATGAATGTTGATAGGATAGAGATTAGATTTGTGTATGATATAGCTCAGAAAATATTGAGACAAAAGGAGAAACTGCTGATTATCAGCAGTTTCTTCTTTTGTCTCAATGTTTTCCAAAGTCCTTTCTTTTATAGACGTCAAAAGCAGGTCTTGTTTGGGAAAGAGTTAAATGAGAATTCATCCTAATAACTTACAGTTGTTACACTTAAAGAAGCAGCTTTTGTTGATAACCATGTTTTCAGATCAGCAAAACCTTTTTTTTCAGAATTCATTCTAATAGCTTACCGTTGTTACATTTAAAGATGTAGCTTTTAGATTACAAGAGAGACAGAAAATGCGCTTGTTAATCTGGATTCAGAAAATCATCAATATTTTTGTAAAAGTGACATTTCACATTTATTTCATTTTTATACGCCGCCGGAGGCGGACGTATATTGGCGACATCTTCTCCGTCTGTCCGTCCGTCCGTCCGTCCATCCGTCCGTCCGTCCGTCCATCCGTCCATCCGTCCATCCGTCCGTACGTCCGTCCACTTTTCTTGTCAACGCAACTCCTCCTAAGTTTCTGGCTGGATCTTCTTGAAACTTGGTCAATGTTATCACCTCAATTGGTAGATGTGCATGAAGGAAGGATTTTATGGTTCGTTGATTTTTGCCTGAGTTATGCCCCTTAAAAACTTAGGCTCTGGGGCTTATTGAAATTGAAGCCTTGTCAACGCAACTCCTCCTAAGTTTCTAGCTGGATCTTAATGAAACTTGGTCAATGTTATTACATGGATTGGTAGATGTGCATGAAGGAAGGATTTTATGGTTCATTGATTTTTGCTAGAGTTATGCCCCTTTAAAACTTAGTCTCTGGGGCTTATTGAAATTGCAGCCTTGTCAACGCAACTCCTCCTAAGTTTCTAGCTGGATCTTAATGAAACTTGGTCAATGTTATTACATCAATTGGTAGATGTGCATGAAGGAAGGATTTTATGGTCCATTGATTTTTGCTAGAGTTATGCCCCTTTAAAACTTAGTCTCTGGGGCTTATTGAAATTGCAGCCTTGTCAACGCAACTCCTCCTAAGTTTATGGCTAGATCTTAATGAAACTTGGTCAATGTTATCACCTCAATTGGTAGATGTGCATGAAGGAAGGATTTTATGGTTCATTGATTTTTGCCGCAGTTATGCCCCCTTAAAACTTAGTCTCTGGGGCTTATTGAAATTGCAGCCTTGTCAACGCAACTCCTCCTAAGTTTATGGCTGGATATTAATGACACTTGGTCAATGTTATCACCTCAATTAGTAGATGTGCATGTAGGAAGGATTTTATGGTTCATTTATTTTTGCCACAGTTATGCCCCCTTAAAACTTAGTCTCTGGGGCTGATTGAAATTGCAGCCTTGTCAACACAACTTCTTCTAAGATTCTGACTGGATATTTATAAAAACCTTTTTGTGAACACAACTTTTTACAGGTTTTTGTGTGAATATTTATAAATCCTTGTCAATGTCATTTTTTTGTCTCAAGTTTTATAAGTGGCGGCGTATATTGTGACCATGGCACTCTTGTTTAAAAGTATGTCTTGATGCAAAGATTGTTTATTCTAATGCGTAGAAATGCTATCAATTTTTTGAAGTTGTTATTTATAAGCGAAAATTACACATTTAAAGTTGAGACAGAAATGACAAGTTCTATATAAATCTGAACTGTTGTCCGCAACAATTTGTTTAATTTTAGCACAAATATATATATTTCTCGTAAACGGTTCAATATTTTGGCTTGCAATTTTCAGAATTTTTATAAGAAAACATGCTCGTTCAGAGAGAATAAAAGTAAAATTTATGTAAAAATAGTTGTGAAATGTCACTTTAATACTTGACCAATTTGAATTCGGTTTGAAGCAGACGGAGAAAACAGGAAGATACCACGAATAAGCTGCACGTGATATTCTTTGAAAAACTACTGATAAAATTGATAAAATTATTGAAGATCAACCAAATTTTTGGTTGATCTTCAATAACTTTTTTATCAGCTGTTTTTTTTTTTCAAATTCAAATCGCCCTCATATTAACTAAATTATTAAAGATTTTCTTAAATTGTTGATTCACGTAATTATCCACCGTGTTCATGTAGGTCCCTCTTGCTTTTACAGATCTTTTTCAGATTCCAACTAAAATGTTTCAGCCTAATTGTGCTGTTTTACACAAGCCAACCAAGCCAAAGTCTTACTTGCTTTTAAAAGGATTATGCCCGCACAATCAGATCATGTTGGCATAGTCCTTTCAAAAACAAGTACAGTCGACACTCGTTGTGTCGGAGGGCCGTCAAAATATCTCGACATATCCGGAGTTCGACTCATCCGATTCTGATTATTTTTCGATGAAAACGATATTTAATCATTTTTGATGGGCATCATATGTGTCTATGATTGAATTTCTATCCTTTTCCTACTATATTTCAATGACTATATTCAGTTCGAAATTATTTTGTTTTGAAAAAAATATGTAAATAGATGAGGACGGGACCAGATTTGAACTTCGACTTAAGTTAAGCGAAAATTCGACTTAACCGATGTCGACATAACGAGTGTCGACTGTAATGCATTCAACAACAGTTCGTCGCTTTACAACAAAATCCTCGTAATTGCAGCTTGTTTTAAGCTGAAGTTACGAGATTTTCGTTTAAAAGCAAGTATTTATTTCTCATTAACAGGCACTGGTATTTTCGAATGGACGACATCCAACAACAGCCGGACTTGGATCAGTCCTAACATGCTAGGATTGGCTTCAAGAGAAAAGTTGGGAGCGCCTATTTCTGGCCTATACTCCATCAAAATACAGATAACAGTAAAAGGACGAACGTATGTATTTCCAATTATTTATGACTGTATTTTGCCTTTGTTAAAACATGTTAGGGGCATCAATTATCATGCAATTCCATACAATTATCCAATAAACTCTATACGCCCGACTAGTCTGTTGGACAGTAGCCTATGCTATCCTACCAATTAGCTTATTTCCACTAAGACACCCCACAGACACACAACAGCCACCGGAAGTCGTCCTTTGATGACAATTATGGCCAATCACCGTTCGTTGCCATTGCACGTGGGATGCTTTGATCTGAATTGGGTCAGAGCCTCGATCTGGCATAAAGAAACCGGCCGATGTGTTGCTATTTGCTATTTTTAGTAACAAATTGGAACCGTGTCTGTGTGTATACAATGTTAATTTCCCATAAACGCATTGTTTGCCACCGGAAGCGGCTCATAGGTACGGACAAAAACTATAATTGAAAGGGGCCAATTAGGTCATGACCGGACAACATGTACGTAGTACCATCGGGAGCGCGCTTATGCAACGAAGAAGAAGTGCATTTCAAGCTTTTTACTCTTTTCTGCACGCAGAAACATCGAAAGTAATCAATTTTTACAAGTAACCTATTCTAGGTACTACGGCCAGGAATTATTTCCTCGTCGTGAATCTTCATAATTTATAGATCTAGCAGCATAAATCTTGAAAGAACTGTGCGTTGGCGTAGGCTTTTCATGACCAATACTGATCGAAACTGGTTTAACCCTTTCCCAAACAAGACCTGATTTTGACGTCCTTATTAGAAAAGGCTTGGGAAAACATTGAAACAAAAGAAGAAACTGCTGATAACCAGCAGTTTCTCCTTTTGTCTCAATATTTTCTTTGCCATATTTTACACATATTCTATCTATAATAACTTCCATTTTGTTATTTGGGACAGTTTTGAAGTAAATCACCCTAAAATTTGCCGTAAGGTAAAGGGTTGATGGGTCTTTTCTGAGATAAATGGCAATCCCTGGTTTTCTATTGTAGGGACTATGACCCCGTGTTCAGACCCGTGGGTATGTGGATATGTGAAGAAATCACTCACATAAACGGCAGCACTGACACGAAGATTCTGGATAGAGTCTACGTTACACAAGATGACGGGTGAGGTCATTCTTTAGGATTGTGTGTGTTTGTATTTTATCGCTTTCATTAAAAATCTACATTTAAGTTTTTTTGGGGGAAAAGCAGCGACATGTTTTGTTGTTTTACATTCCGTGTATTTCATTTTTTTTCTTTTTTCCATGTGTGAGAAAAATTCAAGAAACACATGGTTATTCGTTCCAGCCAACAAAATACATGTATGACTGATTGATTGTTGAAAACGGTGTCAACCTAACTTATTCACTAAGAAAAAAAAAATAGAACTAACCGAAGACAAAACTATAGACTAAATAAATATCTATTCAGGAAATCAAATATGAATACATTTTATTTACATAATTTTAATGGGTGTAACACCAATAATTACGTAGATACAAAAAAATGCAAAATTCGGCGTCGGCGGATACCCTGATAAATATCCGCTCTCAATGGAAACGGCTAAGTTGTTGGCGAAATTGCACGACGTGCTTGGTAGAAACACCACACAGTGACGCCTTTGTACGCTCTACAAGATAATGGCTTAGAAAACATTGTGGAAAATGAAGAAATTGCTTGTGACAAGCAATTTCTTCATTTCCCACAACATTTTCTACACCAAAAGACCAACAACGTTAAAATTTCATTCATTTGAAATTGTCGTCTGCAACATTTTTGAATTTTGAAACCCCTAAAATTTTGTCGTTTGGTAATGGGTTAATCTTTTTCAGTGGCGAGATCAGACAAGTCCGAGGGGGTCAGGCAGAGGACGCTCCGGTGGACATCCTAACATACACGAACGTGATCTATCTCCAACACAGACACAAGATTTTTGTTAAAATACCCACCGAGCACAGAAATGACCACACAATACAATATGACAATAGTGCGGACAGTGCACACTTCTCAATGCATTTAGTGTATGCGAATTGACAAATCACAAGTAACGAACACTTTACTGTCTTTAAAATGACCTTCTCCAAAAACGTCAAAATTCTATACTTAGAAAGCTGCTGTAGACATCTAAATATATTGATATTCATATAATTTGACAGTGAATATTGGGTATTATTTATGTACAATATTGACAAGAAAATCTTGAAGACAAAAAAAGGAAAGAAAATGCTGGTCATTTAATTTAGCATTTTCTTCTTTTGTTTCATTTTTTCAAATGTTTTTTCTAATAAAGACGCCAAATTCAGGTCTTGCTTGGAAGAAGTTTTTGTTTACTTGTTTCATTTATGTAAATAATTTACTATGGTCTTCATTTTCTAGCACAAAACGACCACTAATTTCACCTTACATTCTGTTACATGTACCATGATCCATTTGATAAATATTTCATCTTTTTTATCTTTTCTTATGCTAACTATAACTCCACATTTTGTTGAACGTTGCTTTATAATATAATCAGAAATTGTATATAATTTAAAACCATATGGGCCCGAATGAGCACGTGTAATGTAAGGACAATGAGTAAACCTACTAGTAAGATTGAGGTATGATCATAAAATGGGAGTCATCAACTATATATCTCTACTCCAAAGGCACTGTGTGTCAAGACTCCGAAATTTGCGCAATTTTTCTAATTTGGAATCTTAAATTTTATACACAGACGGACTACATTAGACACGGTATTGACGTCTGAAGTAACAAGAAATTGCTCTTGAAACAGTGGGAATCTTATCGACTGCTGCTCATAGAAGATATAGCATTTTAACCCTTTCCCAAAAAACAAAATTTTAGGGTGATCCACATCAAAAACTGTCACAAAAGACAAAATGGATGTTATTAAAGATTGGATTTGTATAGGATATGGGACAGAAAATATTGAGACAAAAGGAGAAACTGCTGGTTATCATCAGTTTCTTCTTTTGTTTCAATGTTTTCCCAAGCCTTTTCTGTTAGGGACGTCAAAACAAGGTCTTGTTTGGGAAAGGGTTAAAAATTAATTTCAATAAATAGCAGAATTTCAAACTTGATTTCAGTGTACTTATTAGTTAAAAGAAACAAACTTAATTGCATGAATTATCGCAACATCTTTTAAAATAGTCCTTTATGTTGTCTTTACAATTTGCGGTTACACGACGGTGCCATTTTTATATTACACTAAGTTAGTACGAAACTGTTGTAAATGCACTTTTTATTACATTCTTAACCCTTTCCTAACTGATAAATCTATAGATAGGTCCCAAATCAAACTTGATGCAGACAATACAAATAATCACCTACTTATTATGTAAAATATATGAATTGTAGCATGGAATGTATTATTACAGAGTTGTCACTTGTAAGAGAATATAATATACCCTGACAATTCCCTGACAAAATTCGAAAATTCCGTGACATGTTTCATCGTGGTAATTTCGCGGTAACTCGCGATGTCTTGAGACAATAATTCTTAACCGCGATGTTGAAATTATTAATTTATGGAACTGGATCTATTTAAAAAAAAACACCTGACATTTGCCAGTATTTTCAATTTTCCCTGACAATTCCCTGACCCTGAAAAAATAGATTTCCCTGATTTTTCCTTCATGCGTCACAACCCTAATTAGGTGAAAAGAAGAAAATGCTGGTTATCATATTAATATTTTCTTCCTTTTTCTCAATGTCTATTACCGAATTCTCTGCTACGGACGTATTAAAAGCCATTGCTCGTTTAGAAAAGGGTTAAAATAGTTTTGTACTAAGTCGTCGGATAGTTTTGTAACGTATATATGTAACAAAACGTAGTAAGAAAAATAAAAAAAATCTAAACAATAACTGGCGTGTTTTTGTTTTCTCTCCATTTGTTCTACGCGATTACAAGTTTGATAACATTCTCTGTAGTCAAACCAACGTATCGCTTTCACGATGTAAGAAAAGAATGTATGTGGAAACTGGAAAGCATTGTGAGAAGAGGACGCTGACCTGTGATATTCGGCATTTGTCGGCTGCAGACGACAAAATGAGTGTTAATGGGGACAATATTATGTCGCTTTTCGTTGAAAAGCAGCGATTAGCAATACAGGTCAAGGAGAAAATGTTGAAAATGTTTTTTTTTTCTTTCCATGCTCATTATACCTGGGGCGTCAAAACAAATTCTTGTTTGGAAAATGTTTAACCCATTACCAAACATTGACCCATTTTGACTCCTCTAAAGAAAAGGTTTTACAAAACATTGTGGGAAATGAGGAAATTGCTTAAGAGAAGCAATTTCTTCATTTTCCACAATGTTTTCTACCAAAAGGACTAAAAAATGTAAAATTTCATTCACTTGAAATTGTCTTCTGCAACATCTATGAATTTGGACCAATTTGGAAAATTTTGTGGTTTGGTAATGGGTTAATGGTGTTTTTCGGTAGAACACCGACCGAGTCACATCTCTCTGAAGCTAGCATTAATATAAATGGGCCAAAGTCGTGAAAAGGACCCTCGAGGACAAACATGATTCCAGATAAGCACATGCAAAAGTGCTGACCAATCAAAGATTCGATTGGATTGAAAGTTGTTTTACGTCCCACTGAACAGATATGGTCAAATAGAGACATGATCACAGTTTAACCCTTTCCCAAACAAAATCTGGTTTTGACTTCCATAATAGAAATAACTTAGGAAAACATTGAGGCAAAAGAAGAAACTGGCTGCTGATGACCAGCAGTTTCTTCTTTTGTCTCAATTATTTCCTAGTTATATTGCACACAAATCATATCTTTATAATCGTCATTTTTTGTCTATAGCCCTAAATTCTGTTGTTTATGAAAGGGTTAAAGACTCATTCGAAAGAATGGAGCGACGGGGATTAAACCTGCGACCCCCTGTGTAACAAGTCCAGTGCGTTACCACTGCACCAAATCCACCCCTGGACCAACCAAAGAAGTTCATAAGAGAACAGCATGGATCTTGAGCATACAGTGTATACCCAAGCTGATCAGGATCCATGTTGGTCTCAACTGCAACAAAGACCCATTTTTCCAGATTGTTTTGATTAAACAAACAAGGCCTGGTTTTGACGTCCCTAGTGTTTAAAGCTATGGGAAACCTTGAGACAAAAGAAGACAAGAGATGTTTGTAAAAATTATATGCCCCCTCAAGGGCCTATATTTGATGTAGGTTAAAGTCCAAGGTCAAGTTAACAAGGTCCAAGGTCATGGTCAAATATGAAAGGTCTTGGTAGGAGGTGTCTATGTGTGAAATATCAAGGCTGTATATGTAAAAGTAAATTGAAATATAGGCCAGGTTAAAGTTTTTAAAAGTAGGCCAAATGCCAAGGTCAAGGTCAAATGTGAAAGGTCTTGGTTGGAGGTGTCCATTTGTGAATTATCAAGGCTGTAGGTGTAAAAGGACATGATATATTTGCCTGGTGTAAGTCTTTTTAAAAGTAGGTCAAACTCCAAAGTCAAGGTTGCAATATTCAAGGTCATGGTCAAATGTGAAAGGTCTTTGTAGGAGGTGTCTATGTGAGAAATATAAGGCTGTAGGAGTAGTAGGACATAAGATAAAAGTTAGGTTAAAGATTTCTAAAAGTATGTAAAAATCAAAGGTAAAGGTCACACAGGCCAAGGTCATGGTCAAATGTGAAAGGTCTTGGTAGGAGGTATCCATGTGTAAACATCGAGACTGTATAGGTAACAGGACATGAGATATAGGCCTAGTTTAAATTTTTTTAAAAGTAGGTCAAACTTCAAGGTCAAGGTCTAAGGTCATGGTCAAAAGTGAAATGTCTTGGTTGGAAGTTACCATGTGTGAAATATCAATGCTGTATGTGCAAAATGACATAAAATATAGGCCAGGTTAATGTATTATAAAAGTAGGTTAAACACCAAGGTCAAGGTCACAAGGTCAAGGTCATGGTCAAATGTGAAAGGTCTTGGTCGTAGGTGTCCATGTGTCTAATATCAAGGCTTTATGTGTAAAAGGACATGATATATCAGCTAGGTTC
The DNA here is from genome assembly GCA_963680895.1 of Fragum sueziense. Taxonomy (NCBI): domain Eukaryota; kingdom Metazoa; phylum Mollusca; class Bivalvia; order Cardiida; family Cardiidae; genus Fragum; species Fragum sueziense. The sequence continues at coordinate 25,348,024 of OY804607.1, forward strand.
AAGTTTTTATAAAAGTAAGTAAAAGTCCAAGGTCAAGGTCACAAGGTCCAGAGTCATTGTCAAATGTGAAAGGTCTTGGTAGGATGTGTCCATGTGTGAAATATCAAAGCTGTATGTGTAATAGCACATGAGATATAGGCCCAGTTTATTTTTTTTTAAAGTAGGTCAAACTCCAAGGTCAGGGTCACAAGGTCCAAGGTCATAGTCATATGTGATAGGTTTTGGTCGGAGGTTTCCATGTGTCAAATATCAAGGCTGTATGTGTAAAAGGACATGATATATCGGCCAGGTTAAAGTTTTAAAAAGTAGGTCAAACTCCAATGTCAAGGTCACAAGGTCATGGTCAATTGTGAAAGGTCTTGGTAGGAGGTGTCCATGTGTGAAATATCAAGGCTGTATGTGTAATAGGTCATGAGATATATGCCCAGTTAAATCTTTTTTAAAGTAGTCAAACTCCAAGGTCAAGGTCACAAGGTCCAAGGTCATGGTAAATTGTGAATGATGTTGATAGGAGGTATCTATGTGTGAGATATCAAGGCTGTATGTGTAAAAATACATGAGATATAGGCAAGGTTAAGAATTAAGTGTAACAAGAGTTGTCCGCGGACAACATAGCTCGCCTATACAAGAGCTTGTCACAAAAAGAAAAGTCAAAGGTCAAAGGTCAAGGTCACTGGGTCAAAGGTCATAGTCTCAAGGTCAAGGTCATTGTATGAGGTATCCATGTGTGAAATATCAAAGCTCTATCATCAATAGTGCATGATACATTGGCCAGGTTAAAGTAGGTTAAACTCCAAGGTCAAGGTCACTAGGTCAAAGGTCATGGTCTCAAATGAAAGGTCTTGTCGAGATGTATCTATGTATGAAATATCAAGGCTGTATCTCTAATAGTACCTGAGATATAGGCCAGGTTAAAGTTTTTCAAAAGTAGGTCAAACTCCAAGGTCAAGGTCACTAGGTCAAAGGTCATGGTCTCAAATGAAAGGTCTTGTCGAGATGTATCTATGTATGAAATATCAAGGCTGTGTTTCTAATAGTGCCTGAGATATAGGCCAGGTTAAAGTTTTTCAAAAGTAGGTCAAACTCCAAGGTCAAGGTCACTAGGTCAAAGGTCATGGTCTCAAATGAAAGGTCTTGTCGAGATGTATCTATGTATGAAATATCAAGGCTGTATCACTAATAGTGGCCGAGATATAGGTCAGGTTAAAGTTTTTCAAAAGTAGGTCAAACTCCAAGGTCAAGGTCACTAGGTCAAAGGTCATGGTCTCAAATGAAAGGTCTTGTCGATGTCTATGTATGAAATATCAAGGCTGTATTTCTAATAGTGCCTGAGATATAGGCCTGGTTAAAGTTTTTCAAGTGAAGACGGGACGGGAAGCGACGCGACGCCGACACTAGGGCTGTGACATTAGCTCCCCGGACATAAAGTCCTGGCTCGCTAAAAATCAACAAAGGGCAATTACTCCAAGAAGTTGATCGGCAAGGTTATGGTTCTTGTGCACTGCACCTCTCCATAATGAGATCTATCCACCTGTAAAGTTTCATGATTCTAACTTACATACTTTTTGAGTTATGCTCCGGACAAGAATCAAGTTATAAAATCAACAAAGGGCAATAACTCAAAAATTTTGATCGGCAGAGTTACGGTTCTTATGCACTGCACCTCTCCATAATGAGATCTATCCACCTGTGAAGTTTCATGATTCTACCTTTAATACTTTTCGAGTTATGCTCCGGACAAGGTTTTGTCTACGGACAGACCGACCGACCTACCGACCGACCGACACTTGCAAAACAATATACCCCCATTTTCTTCGAACGGGGGCATAAAAATGCTGATGATCAGCATTTTCTTCTTTTGCCTCAATATTTTCTAAGCTATTCTTTACATAAATCCTATTTTAATCAACATCCATTCTGTTTTCTACAACAACTTTTGAAATGGACCATCCTTAAATTTCTTCGTTTTGGAAAAGGTTAGAATCTGCACAAGACTGTTCTTTTCTTCAAACACCTCATAACTGCAGGTTTGTAAAAACACAAAAGAAAATATCAGCTTTTCATTTCAAATTTATTTGCACTAAATGATTGTGTCAACAAAACAATTATCTTTTAAACAAAATACTTTGGAATTTGAAGGAAGAGTTTGGGGGTTTATTTTACATCAAGCAGCTAGTAAATGAAATAGTGCACATAGGCATTCCACATACACAAACCGTAATCATTCCAATATAATAGAATTTGACTGGTTTAAATTGTCAATGGGTGTTAAACACAATAATACAAGAGGACCATGATGGTCCTATATCGCTCACCTGAACCAAAATAATATGAGCAACACTTATGTTCAATTCAATTGATATTTATGACTTTAAGACTGAATATGGCCGATAACGTTGTGAAAATCAACCTCATACGAACTCTTATGGTGCCCAACATGTTTTTTTTTTTTAAACAAGAGATGTTTGTAAAACATATATGCCCCATCAAGGGCCTACATTTGATGTAGGTCAAAGTCCAAGGTCAAGTTAACAAGGTCCAAGGTCATGGTCACATATGAAAGGTCTTGGTAGGAGGTGTCTATGTGTGAAATATCAAAGCTGTATATTTAAGAGTAAAATGAAACATAGGCCAGGTTAAAGTTTTTAAAAGTAGGCCAAATGTCAAGGTCATGGTCAAATGTGAAAGGTCTTGGTTGGAGGTGTCCATGTGTGAAATATCAAGGCTGTAGGTGTAAAAGGACATGATATATATGCCTGGTTTCAGTCTTTTTAAAAGTAGGTCAAACTCCAAGGTCAAGGTTGCAATATTCAAAGTCATGGTCAAATGTGAAAGGTCTTGGTAGGAGGTGTCTATGTGTGAAATATCAAGGCTGTAGGTGTAATAGGACATAAGATAAAGGCTATGTTAAAGATTTCTAAAAGTATGTAAAAATCAAAGGTCAATGTCATACAGGCCAAGGTCATGGTCAAATGTGAAAGGTCTTGGTAGGGGGTGTCCATGTGTAAAATACTGAGACTGTATAGGTAACAGGACATGAGATATAGGCCTAGTTTAATTTTTTTTTAAAAGTAGGTCAAACTCCAAGGTCAAGGTCCAAGGTCATGGTCAAAAAGTGAAATATCTTGGTTGGTAGTGACCATGTGTGAAATATCAAGGCTGTATATGTAAAATGACATGAAATATAGGCCAGGTTAATGTATTATTAAAGTAGATTAAACACCAAGGTCAAGGTCACAAGGTCCAAGGTCATGGTCAAATGTGAAAGGTCTTGGTCGTAGGTGTCCATGTGTGAAATACCAAGGCTGTATGTGTAAAAGGACATGATATATCAGCTAGATTAAAGTTTTTTAAAGTAGGCCAAAGTCCAAGGTCAAGGTCACAAGGTCCAAGGTCATGGTCAAATGTGAAAGGTCTTGATAAGATGTGTCCATGTGTGAAATACCAAGGCTGTATGTGTAATAGCACATAAGATATAGGCCCAGTTTAATTTATTTAAAAGTAGGTCAAACTCCAAGGTCAAGGCCACATGGTCCAAGGTCATAGTCATATGTGATAGGTCTTGGTCGGAGGTTTCCATGTGTCAAATATCAAGGCTGTATGTGTAAAAGGACATGATATATCAGCCAGATTAAAGTTTTTCAAAAGTAGGTCAAACTCCAAGGTCAAAGTCACAGAGTCCAAGGTCATGGTCAATTATGAAAGGTCTTGGTAAGATGTGTCCATGTGTGAAATATCAAGGCTGTATTTGTAAAAGGTCATGAGATATTTGCCGGGTTTAATTTTTTTAAAGTAGGTCAAACTCCAAGGTGAAGCTCACAAGGTCCAAGGTCATGGTTAAATCTGAACGATGTTGATAGGAGGTATCTATGTGTGAGATATAAAGGCTGTATGCGTAAAAGGACATGATATATAGGCAAGGTTAAGAATTAAGTGAAAAAATCAACAAAGGGCAATAACTCCAAGAATTTGATTGGCAGAGTTACGGTTCTTGTACACTGCACCTCTCCATAATAAAATCTATTCACCTGTACAGTTTCATGATTCTACCTTACATATTTTTTGAGTTGTGCTCCGGACAAGAATCAAGTTATAAACTCAACAAAGGGCAATAACTCAAAAAATTTGATTGGCGGAGTTACGGTTCTTATGCACTGCACCTCTCCATAATAAGATCTATCCACCTATTAAGTTTCATGATTCTACCTTACATACTTTTTGAGTTATGCTCCGGACAATAATCAAGTTTGAAAATCAACAAAGGGCAATAACTCAAAAAATTTGATCGGCAGAGTTACGGTTCTTGTGCACTGCACCTCTCCGTAATGAGATCTATCCACCTATTAAGTTTCATGATTCTACCTTACATACTTTTTGAGTTATGCTCCGGACAATAATCAAGTTTGAAAATCAACAAAGGGCAATAACTCAAAAAATTTGATCGGCAGAGTTACGGTTCTTGTGCACTGCACCTCTCCATAATGAGATCTATTCACCTGTAAAGTTTCATGATTCTACCTAACATATTTCTTGAGTTATGCTCCGGACAAAAATCAAGTTTGAAAATCAACAAAGGGCAATAACTCAAAAAATTTGATCAGCAGAGTTATGGTTCTTGTGCACTGCACCTCTCCATAATGAGATCTATCCACCTGTAAAGTTTCATGATTGTACCTTACATACTTTTTGAGTTATGCTCCGGACAAGAATCAAGTTTGAAAATCAACAAAGGGCAATAACTCAAAAATTTTGATCAGCAGAGTTACTGTTCTTGTGCACTGCACCTCTCCATAATGAGATCTATCCACCTATGAAGTTTCATGATTCTACCGTAAATACTTTTCGAGTTATGCTCCGGACAAGGTTTGGTCTACGGACAGACCGACCGACATACGGACCGACCGACCGACCGACACTTGCAAAACAATATACCCCCATTTTCTTCGAAAGGGGGCATAATAATTGTAGATTCTAGAGTGTAATCAAGGCCAGCCGAAAATGGCAATTTTATCAAATTCAAGGGCAAATAACTCTCGTCTTTCTGGTCAAATCAAACTGAAAATCATACTCATCTGAGATCTTATGGTCTCCAACATTTGTCCAAGATTTGTCTTGATTGTTTGATAATTGTAGATTCTAGAGTGTAAACAAGGTTGAAAACAGTCACAAACGGCAATTTTGCCCAATTCAAGGGCACTTAACTCTTGACTTTCTGATAACATCAGACTGAAAATCATACTCACCCAAGATCTTATGCTCCCCAACATTGTGTCCAAGTTTTGTCTTGATTGATTAATAATTGTAGATTCTAGAGAGTAAACAAGCTCAAAAACAGCCGAAAACGGCAATTTTGTCAAATTCAAGGGCACATAACTCTCAACTTTCTGATCAGATCAGACTGAAAATCACACTCATCCAAGATCTTATGGTCCTCAACATTGTGTCCAAGTTTTAACTTGATTTATTAATAATTGTAGATTCTAGAGTGTAAACAAAGTCAAAAACAGCCCAAAATGGCAATTTTGCCCAATTCAAGGGTGCATAACTCTCATCTTTCTGGTCAGATCAGACTGAAAATCAAACTCATTCAAGATCTTATGCTGCCCAACATTGTGTTCAAGTTTTGTCTCGAAGGATCAATAATTGTAGATTCTAGAGTGTAAACAAGGTCGAAAACAGCCAAAAACGGCAATTTTGTCAAATTCAAGGGCACATTACTCTCGACTTTCTACTCAGATCAGACTGATAATTAAACTCATCCAAGATCTTATGCTCTGCAACATTGTGTCCAAGTTTTGTCTTGATTTATTAATAATTGTAGATTCTAGAGTGTAAACAAGGCCGAAAACAGCCAAAAATGGCAATTTTGCCCAATTCAAGGGCATATAACTCTCATCTTTCTGGTTAGATCAGACTGAAAATCAAACTCATATGAGATCTTAAGGTCTCCAACATTATGTCTAAGTTTTGTCTTGATTGATCAATTATTGTAGATGCTAGAGTGTAAACAAGGCCGAAAACAGCCGAAAATGGCAATTTTGCCCAATTCAAGGGCACATAATTCTCATCTTTCTGGTCAGATCAGACTGAAAATAAAACGTATCCCACATCTTATGGCCTCCAACATTGTGTCGAAGATTTGTCTTGATTTATCAATTATTGTAGATTCTAGAGTGTAAACAAGGTTGAAAACAGCCAAAAATGGCAATTTTGCCCCATTCAAGGGCGCATAACTCTCATCTTTCTATTCAGATCAGACTGAAAATCGAACTCAAACTTAAAAACAGCATTTTTTGACATTCAAGGGCAGATAACTCCGCATTTTCTGGTTCGATCAGGCCCCTAACCGAACTTGTCCGAGAACTCATGGTCCTACTTGTTTTGGCCAAGTTTGATCAAGATTGCCTAACTTTTGTGGATGCTAGAGTGTAAACACCCCAAATGTTGATGGACGGACGCCGGACAAAAAGTGACCACAATAATTCATCTCGAGCACTTCGTGCTCAGGTGATCTAATAACCGTAAAACAATGTTTTACCCAAACATGCTCAATGCATTTAAACATCCATTTTACAGATAGATCTAGTGACGTAATTAACAAGATTTTCAATGCCTTTTGACTTAAATATATCTTTATTTTGTTTTGGCCATTCTTAACCACATAAAACTGACAATAAATTTTAGAATTGTACATGTGAAGCTTAAGACGTCATTTATGATTTACACAAAAAACTAGAAGACCTGAAGGTCTTGAATCGCTCCACAGGCCTGAAATTGTTTTGGCACATAAATCAGGATTTAAGATTCAGACCATGCTGAAAATTACACGCATGCAAGATCTTATGGCCAGTAAGATTATGTGAAAGTTTCATATTGATTGGTAGATATTTATGGTTGTTTGAGGAAAATAAGGTCAAACTGGTAATTTTGTCAATTTCAAGGGGACATAACTCAAGACGTAAAATTCAGATTAAGCTGAAAATTACACACTGGCAAGATCTTATGGTCACCAATATTGTACCCATGCACTGTCTTGATTGGTCAATATTTGTAGTTGCTAGAGTGAAATAAAGTCAAAATTAAGCCAAAAATGACAATTTTGTCAATTTCAAGGGCACATAACTCATGATATAAAATTCAGATCAAGCTGAAAATTGCACACAGGCAAGATCTTATCCTTACCAATGTTTGACCTAGTTTTGTCTTGATTGGTCAATATTTTAAGTTCTAGAGTGAAAACAAAGTCAAAACAGCCATTTTTTTAATTCAAGGGTAGATAACTCAAGACTTTCTAATTCTATCAAAATTAATTGAAGGAATCTGACAGAGGACAACTTAGGGATCTTTCCTGTGAAGTTTGATTAAAATCCATCCAGTAGTTTCTGAGGAGAAGATTTTAAAGAAAAGGTTGACGACCGGACGGACACACACACAGACAGATGGACAGACACATGCACGCATGACAGACACAGCACCATGACAATAGTCTACTGGCCTGAAGGCCAGTGGAGCTAAAAAGAAATGGTGGTTTTACCATAATAAAACAATATGAAATAAATGGAATTATTTTGAATATGCAATCAATTAAAAAGATATCACAGCTTTAAGCTTTCTTAGACTTCTCAGCCTTTCTGCCATAATAAATCAATTGAGCTACTAAAACAGCATTACAAAGTGATGAAATACAATAGGTCATAATGATTAATTGATCTCCTGTTTCTTGAATAGATGTGAAGATTCTGGCCACGGAACCCAGGAAAATCATGACTACGGTGATGACTGATAGCTGCCCTGTGCTGCTGTTACTGTAATTTGTGTACGCTTGTAGTAACTGAAAGAGAAAACATGACATTTGATAAAAATCAGAGCATGGAAAAAGTTTGAGTTTGAGTTTATTGGGGTTTTACGCCGTTTTCAACTACCATGGTCATATCGCGGCGGCTGGAGCACCTAACCATGGATTCTTGTTATTTCTCAAACCAGTACTACCACAACACCCTTACCGAGCTTCCAGCTGCTCGCCAACATGGAAAAAGTGATTCATGGCATGTGAGATCTACATGGATCTTGATCAGCCTGCATATACATGTAGTCTGATCAAGATTCATGTTGATCTCTAAAAGCGTGATGACTGGTATCATAATGAATGTAATTAATTGATCTCCTGTTTCCTGGATGGATGTGAAGATTCTTGCCACGGAACCCAGGAAAATCATGACTACGGTGATGGCAGATAGCTGTCTTGTGCTGCCGTTACTGTAATTTGTGTATGCTTGCAATAACTGGAAAAGAAAATTTGACTTATATTAGGAATCAGAATATGGTTGCTTTTCAATAAAAACCTCATAACTGTAGCTTCTTTTAAGCTGCAGTTAAGAGGGTTTTGTTGAAAAACAGTGATATGGAAAAAACCCTTCATGGCATGTGAGATCTACATGGATCCTGATCAGCCTACATATACATGCAGTCTGATCAATGTTGATCTCTCAAAGCTTGATGACTGCTATCATAATGCATGTGATTAATTGATCCCCTTTTTCTTGGATGAATGTGAAGATTCTAGCCACGGAACCCAGGAAAATCATGACTATGGTGATGGCTGATAACTGTCCTGTGCTGCCGTTACTGTAATTTGTGTACGCTTGTAATAACTGAAAGAGAAAACATGACATTTGATAAGAATCAGAACATGGAAAAAGTGATTCATGGCATGCAAGATCTACATGGATCTTGATCAGCCTACATATACATGCAGTCTGATCAAGATCCATGCTAATCTCTCAAAGCTTGATGACTGCTATCATAATGAATGTAATTAATTGATCCCCTGTTTCCTGGATGGATGTGAAGATTCTCGCCACGGAACCCAGGAAAATCATGACTATGGTGATGGCTGACAACTGTCCTGTGCTATAGTGAAGTGTTTTTGATACTCAAAATTAATGCTATTCAAAAAGCTAATATTCATGTTAATGTTAACTTTTGGACCAACCGACAGACAAACAAGGTAGCTGACATGGGAGATTGTGACAAAAAATCAAACTCCAAGTCTAGGCCATCATGTCACGGGTCAAAGTCCAAAATGAAATTTCTTGCAAAAAATGGCCTTTACGGCATGTAAGACCCACATGAACCCTGATCAGCCTGCATATATACATACAGTCTGATCAAGATTCATGTTGTTCTCTTTAATCTTCATGACTATTTAGTATTATGATGGCTGATAGCTGGCCAGTGCTTCTGTTGCTATAATTTGTATAAGCTTGGAGTAACTGCAAAAGAAAATATGATTTGATAAGAATCAGAATATTGCCGCTTTTCAATAAAAACCTCATAACTGCAGCTTGTCTTAAGCTGCAGTTAATAGGGTTTTGTTGAAAAACAGTGATATGGAAAAAGGCCTTCATGGCATGTGAGATCTACATGGATCCTGATCGGCCTACATATACATGCAGTCTGATCAAGATTCATGTTGTTCTCTCAAAGCTTGATGACTGCTATCATAATGCATGTGATTAATTGATCCCCTTTTTCTTGGATGAATGTGAAGATTCTAGCCACGGAACCCAGGAAAATCATGACCACGGTGATGGCTGAAAGCTGTCCTGTGCTGCCGTTACTGTAATTTGTGTAGGCTTGCAATAACTGAAAGAGAAAACATGACATTTGATAAGAATCAGAACATGGAAAAAGTGATTCATGGCATGTGAGATCTACATGGATCTTGTTCACACTGCATATACATGCAGTCTGATCAAGATTCATGTTGATCTCTCAAAGCTTGATGACTGCTATCATAATGCATGTAATTAATTGATCTCCTGTTTTCTGGATGGATGTGAAGATTCTCGCCACCGAACCCAGGAAAATCACGACTACGGTGATGGCTGATAGCTGGCCAGTGCTGCCGTTGCTGTAATTTGTGTATGCTTGGAGTAACTGCAAAAGAAAATATGATTGGATAAGAATCAGAATATTGTCGCTTTTCAATAAAAACCTCATAACTCCAGCTTCTTTTAAGCTGTAGTTAAGAGATTTTTGTTGAAAAGCAGTGATATGGAAAAAAGGCCTTGTGGCATGTGAGATCTACATGGGTCTTGATCAGCCTGCATATACATGCAGTCTGATCAAGATTCATGTTGATCTCTCAAAGCTTGATGACTGCTATCATAATGCATGTGATTAATTGATCCCCTTTTTCTTGGATGAATGTGAAGATTCTAGCCACGGAACCCAGGAAAATCATGACCACGGTGATGGCTGAAAGCTGTCCTGTGCTGCCGTTACTGTAATTTGTGTAGGCTTGCAATAACTGAAAGAGAAAACATGACATTTGATAAGAATCAGAACATGGAAAAAGTGATTCATGGCATGTGAGATCTACATGGATCTTGTTCACACTGCATATACATGCAGTCTGATCAAGATTCATGTTGATCTCTCAAAGCTTGATGACTGCTATCATAATGCATGTAATTAATTGATCTCCTGTTTTCTGGATGGATGTGAAGATTCTCGCCACCGAACCCAGGAAAATCACGACTACGGTGATGGCTGATAGCTGGCCAGTGCTGCCGTTGCTGTAATTTGTGTATGCTTGGAGTAACTGCAAAAGAAAATATGATTGGATAAGAATCAGAATATTGTCGCTTTTCAATAAAAACCTCATAACTCCAGCTTCTTTTAAGCTGTAGTTAAGAGATTTTTGTTGAAAAGCAGTGATATGGAAAAAAGGCCTTGTGGCATGTGAGATCTACATGGGTCTTGATCAGCCTGCATATACATGCAGTCTGATCAAGATTCATGTTGATCTCTCAAAGCTTGATGACTGCTATCATAATGCATGTAATTAATTGATCTCCTGTTTCCTGGATGGATGTGAAGATTCTCGCCACCGAACCCAGGAAAATCATGACTATGGTGATGGCTGATAGCTGGCCAGTGCTGCCATTACCGTAATTTGTATAAGCTTGGAGTAACTGAAAGAGAAAATTTGACCTATGGTAAGAAGAATATGGAGTTATGGCATGTGGGACGTACATGGGTCCTGATCAGCCTGTATATACACTATAAAATTCTGTCATTTGAGAAAAGGATAACAGAGTGAAATTCCATTGATGATCCAACCTGCTTTGGGTATGTGTGTACGAGAATGTGACATGATCTAGTTTATTATTTCTTTTGAATTTAAAGGTTGATTATTTTTGGCAGTTTCATATTCATATTTATGACTTTTCTCCATTTTTACACAGAGAATAATTCAAGGGAGATTAATCTAGTTTGTGGTAAAGGCTGTATTTCTATTTGACACTGAAATTATACTTTAATTATTTCCAAAACATAACCATCTTGATAAAAGAATGAGAATATGCTTTGTAAATTATTGAAAGAAAAAAAGAAAATACTGATAAATTGAATTTTCCTGTCCTCTCACACTTTTCCTTTCTATTAAATCAAAATTTCTTTCCCATATAATTTGTCTACAAGTCCATTTTATTTACATTTGTTTATTGATATTGATTGAATGAATGAATGGAGTATGGCCTTTCACAAAGCAGCTAAGATAACATGGAGACAAAACCTCTATTTTAATTCTCATCCAAAAGACTGTAAAATGTTATCACTTTCAACAAAAACTTCGTAACTGCAGTTTAAACAAGCTGCAGTTTCCAGGTTTTTGTTGAAAAGCATTGATATTCAGAAGCTATCATTTTTATACCACATTCACGAAACATATCCATAACTTAGCAAAATGAAGAATGTATTTCCTTACCTTACTAAGTATAACAATGACTATATTCACTCCCTGTATGCCTGCGAGCAATGATAAAGGTGCCAGTGGTGAGAGCAGATATGACATCGTTAATCCGTAGACGGCCAAAAACATGAATGCCCCCAACATAAACCCACCAAAGTAGATCACCAGAAATAACACCAGACTGGTTTGTATGGCCAAAAATAAACCTTCTCCATATGCACTGAAATAAAATTATATCAACCCTTAAATTTTTCAACAATTCTCAAACAATACAAAATTTGTCTGTCATAAAACTAATTATCAGACTTTTGGATCACATAAAGTTCCCATTTGGAAGGTGCTGAAGATGACAACACGGATCATCATACAATAAACAATAGAAAATAATGAGACAAAATGAGAAAATGTTGATCATCAACATTTTCTTCATTTGCTTCAATGTTTTCCTATGCCTTTTACTTCAGGATGTCAAAAAGCGTCACTGTGAGGGAACGGATTAAACATTAACTTTTTAGACACCTACTTTGTCGTCATCTACAACAGATAATTGCATGATAAGATATTGTTATTGAAACAGATTGATAGAGGAATCAAAAAGAAGGTGCTACATGTTATTCATCAAAACTTTCTCTAAGGTGCTACATATTATTCATCAAAACTTTCCCTAAGGTGCTACATGTTATTCATCAAAACTTTCTCTATCTTATCCATGTACCAAACCATGATGCATTTTCACTCATCTTAGTATTACAGCTTGGGACAATTTCCAAGAAAAGGAAGAAAATACCATTTATCATTTTTGACATTCCTTCTGAAAGATAATATTCTTTCTGTGAGTTGATTTCATGCTGTTACCTTAAACACCTTTGAACAAGTACACCTTGGACAGGTACAAAATTTGTTGATTGGGAATGTTTTTCATTCTACTCTTATAGAGACTCACCTAAATGGGAAACCTCTAGCAAAGCCATAGGATGCATTAGCAGATATGGCGATCAGTTCAAACAGCACACTCCAAATGTTTATGCCTTCTCCACTCTTAGCTTTGGAAATCTTCAGAATCTGTGGTAGTTTTACTGAAACAAAAATATGACAATTTTAACCCCTTTCCCACATACTTAAACCTTAGATTTTCACTTTGAAAGCTTGAGCAGGCAGCCATCGCCCATGTTGAAAAGGATATTGATTAAGAATTAAATTATATATTCAGAACTAAAGTTACTTTGTATTTTTTAAAAAAAAACTCTTGTACTGCTGACTTTAAATTTTGTCCCCACAACACAAGGTTTAATGACCAATTAATGAAATATTGTTTCTTGAAAATCTTTAACCCTTTCCCAAATGGCAAAATTTTAGGGTGAACCACTTCAAAAACTGCCAAAAATGACAAAATGGAAGTTATTAAAGATAGAATTTGTGTAAAATATGGCACAGAAAATATCAAGACCGAAGGAGAAACTGCTGGTTATCAGCAGTTTCTTCATTTGTTTCAATGTTTTCCCAAGCCTTTTCTATTAGGGACATCAAAACCGTGTGTAGTTTGTGAAAGGGTTAAACAGTTAACCACATCATAACTGTAGCACTGACACTACTGTGGAACACATCAATTACCATACTCACCAAGAACTGATCCTAGAATAATGGCATAACCAAGCCATTTGCTGATCAGGATTCTCATGCATTCTCCTGAAAAAAAAAAAAAAACAGATTCATTTTCTTCCTTTGCCTCATTGCTTTCCCAAACAATTTTCTACTGGGGAGGTCAGAGCAAGGGGCCCATATTATCATCAATCTTACGACCATGACCACATTTTTGTGTAAACTGTGTAACAAAACATTTGACTGCATGAAAAATCTGATTTGGCCAATCAGTTTTGTTGTTACAACTAATTGCACCAAAAATAATCATATGATCGTTGATAATACAGGTTTCTGGTCTTAAAGTTGTTTTGGAAGGGGTCAAAGGAATTATACGCCTCTCATCTTTTATAAGTAAAATAATTTCATGTCTACCTATATTAATTATCCCATTACTGCACAGTGACGCCTTTGGACTCCTTCCAAGGGTCTTGCTACCAATTTTTGTTTGGGGCCAGGGGCCAGTGAAATTGGGAAAAATAGCGACGTTTTTACCTCAATTGGGAAAAACTAAAACAAGTTTGTATTCATACTGTCACTCAGTTTCAGCTGCAAATTAGACTGTAGTGATGTAAAATGCATTTGTACATACTCTTATTTAAGAATCTACTCTAAAACTGTCTTCAAATATTTGTAAATGAAGATGAGGTCTTAACATGGGGCATTCTGGGTCCTCATTGGGAATTTTCACCAGAGAATTGGGAAAAAAGATACTTTTTGCCATTGGGAATGGGGCCCAATAACGGCCCCCAAATTTTGGCAAACGAGACCCCTGCAGCGTTTCCACTCAGATTTTTATTTAGGGGTTTTGCACGCACTGTCAAAACTGTGAAAAATGGGGGTATGGGACAGAAAATAGGGGTAAAAACCAATAAAACAATGAAATATGTGTGTAATTTGCAATGCACGCTTATAAAAAGTGTTGCGCGGAATTATCGCTATATTCCGATATCCTTCGCCGACGTGGTACGAACAGGAAATATCAGTTTTTAGGGAATCTTCGGTAGTTTCCGAAAATTATATCAAAGTACACAAAAATTGTATTTTTGTTTTGTTTCTTCGATATAAATGACAGACAGGGTACGCGCTGGCGATCGCCACTTCGTCTTCAAAAGCCATAAGCGAGTAAGGCGACAATAAAAAAATATTTTTAAACAAGAGCTGTCACTGTAAGATGACAATGCCCCCGACACCGCTTTGATTTTAAATTATGGCCAATCTATGTTCAAGGTCAAGGTCATCCAGGGGTCAAGGTCACCAAAGTATGTGCCTACAGAAAGGTAATGTACCAAGGAATGTTGTGGTAAAGTATGAAGCGAATATGTTAAGTAATAAGGAAGTTATGGCCAATGTTAAAGTTTTTGGACGGAATGACGGACAGACGGACAGACAGACAGACAGACAAGTCAAATTTATGATGCCTCCCTATCGGGGACATAAAAAGTGGGTCAAAAATCGAATGTGGCTCAGACTTGACTCCATCATTTACTGTAAATGATAAATCAATCGCCAATTTACATTACTGGCAACACTTACTTTTTTATTTTTATAATTCGAAAGCTAGATTTGCTGTCTAAATGGTCGAGCAAGCACACCAGTTTAGAATTCATCTGTGTAATCAAGAGTCAATTTGTGTAATCGCGTGGCGGCATGAAAGAAAGAGACAACGCGTCGGTGCTAAAACCATCTAACGTCAGTGTATTTAGTTCGTAGATAGCGTGTTGTTTTCATTGCTTCATCCCATTTCCTGCCCTTTGTTGCGCGCGCGACTTTTGTAAACAAATCATAGTAAAACGTAACCTTATTTGGGTGCGTAAACTAGTGTTGTAACGATAATCGGAAATAATCGATTAATCGTAGTTGAAGCCCAAAATCGGCGATAATCGATTATGAGTATGAAAAATCGATAATCGGCTCCATATTACTGATGGCAATGTTTGTTTTCGTTTTTCAGCTTCCAAAGGAAAGAATCAAAAGTAAACCAAATGTTCAAGACAGAAATTGTAGTTGCAGATATTAATTTGGGTGTAAAAAGACCATATTTTGCTAATAATCAAATAAATCTGTAATCAAAAATGTTTGGCAGCGGCGGAATTCCATCCTTTCTAGCGATCATCGCCAACATTTTCATAACATGATTTTGGAGAAAAACATTCATGTAACGGAAGGAAAATGGGCAAATAAAGCCATTTCACTTTTAAACACCCTCTATTCTCTGTTCGTAATCAAGTGTACCAGTTACTGGACATTATGCCTAAATCCGGATACAAAAAAATACAGTTTTTGCCACCAATGCACTTTATTTTTAGACAGATGACGTGAATTTGGGAAAGAGATTTGAATTTTTGATACCTGCATAATTTATCTCCAACTCCTTAACTCTTAAGGTATTTGCACACTAATGAACGTCAAAAATCATCGGCAAATGTCGACATATGTCGACATTTTCCGTATTTTCTTTCAAATATTTTTTCCAAAGGAAATTATTTGTGTTAGTATTAAATCCTTTTGTTCCAATATTTTAGAGTTTTAAAGATAAAATGTTGAAAAAAAAACCTCTTTCTGCATTTATCTTGAAACAAAAGTAACAGTTCAGGATTTGTTGTGATGACGTCATAACGTCGCCGCCAAAAATACGACGTCGTTCCCGCGTTCTGTATAATTGACGTCGACGCGTGTATAGCTTGTTGTCATACAACTAAAACCAAATTGTAGGGAAATCGGTTGATAGATTTGTAAATGGGTGATTTGTAAGTGAATTATAATTCAATTTTCAGTTTAAGCTCTTCACAAAATCATGTCCGAATGGATAGATACTTAAAGCAAAATAGAATTAAACATGTTCTTTGTGTGTGTCAAAAACGCACAAGGCATGTTACCATGGCGATTTCTTTAATTTTGGACGGCGAAATTTCCCTATTCTTATGTATTTACTTCCTACACTTGTGTAGATATTTTTCAAGTTCTGATTAGAAAGGCCCCACTAATACTTAATGTAGAATGACTTTTTGAATATGACAACCCAAACTAGATGCCGAAGGGCAACATGTCGAGCCCGCTCATTTTGAAGAAAGAAGACCATACCTATGTCTACAGCTGTCATTACAATGGCGTTGTAAAAGTGGGGACAAAATAAGTTGGAATGATGGGGATCATGGTGAGACAGTTTATTGTTCACAAAATATTACATGTCTATGTATTTATAACGAGATACCAGAATGGATTAATTTGAGTATACATATGTGACCCGTCACGCTAAAAGGGACCTTATGCTAAGTCCATAAAACCAAATTCCGAGAAATATACCAGACCAAGCAGAAGTCCATCCGATGTCGTATTTGGAAAACGAAAATATTGTAAGGTAGAGAAAACATTCTAGATTCAGAAAATACTTAAACGTGAAAAGTTTCGACCCTAGTCAGGCTGCGCGGACTGCGCAGACGGACTAGGGTCGATACTTTTCACAAATCCGATAAGGTCCCTTTTAGCGCGACGGGTCACATATAAGGAAAATAAGCCATGCCCCCTGGCACCCATTTTTTGTACGGATCGGAATAATTTGAACATTCTGAGAAGTACGAAAATTAGCTGCACGTAGCTGTACGTGGCCATGTTTTTTACGGATTGAGATAATTTGAACAATCTTGGTAGAGGGCCATCCAAAGAATATTTGTGCCAAATTAGTTTGAAATCTGGGCTGTAGTTTTGGAGGAGATGAATTTCAAAGTTTGACTATATACATAAAAAATCAACTCATTTTTTACATTTGACCTCAAAGTTTGACCTTGACCTTTCATCTTGGAATCTGGTTCTTGCACGCGACACTCCATCTTACTGAGCTTGACATTTGTGCCAAGTTATTTCTGAATCCCTCCATCCATGGTGAAGTTATGGCCCGGACAAGCAAAAATCATCTCATTTTTGACATTTGACCTCCAAGTTTGACCTTGACCTTTGAGCTTGGAATCTGGTTTTTGCACGCGACACTCCGCCTTACTGAGCTTGACATTTGTGCCAAGTTATTTCTGAATCCCTCCATCCATGGTGAAGTTATGGCCCGGACAAGCAAAAATCATCTCATTTTTGACATTTGACCTCCAAGTTTGACCTTGACCTTTGAGCTTGGAATCTGGTTCTTGCACGCGACACTCTGCCTTACTGAGCTTGACATTTGTGCCAAGTTATTTCTGAATCCCTCCATCCATGGTGAAGTTATGGCCCGGACAAGCAAAAATCATCTCATTTTTGACATTTGACCTCCAAGTTTGACCTTGACCTTTGAGCTTGGAATCTGGTTCTTGCACGCGACACTCTGCCTTACTGAGCTTGACATTTGTGCCAAGTTATTTCTGAATCCCTCCATCCATGGTGAAGTTATGGCCCGGACAAGCAAAAATCTTCTCATTTTTGACATTTGACCTCCAAGTTTGACCTTGACCTTTGAGCTTGGAATCTGGTTCTTGCACGCGACACTCCGCCTTACTGAGCTTGACATTTGTGCCAAGTTATTTCTGAATCCCTCCATCCATGGTGAAGTTATGGCCCGGACAAGCTCCATCCGGACGGACGCACGCACTAACGCACTAACGCACGCACGCACTAACGCACGCACGCACTAACGCACTAACGCACATACACCGAACCGCCATTGTGACAACTATGTCGAGCTCACCGCAAGCGGGCTCGACAAAAAATCAAGCAGATTTTCAAGAGAATTTTGTTGCTATGCCTTCTGCCTTTTGCATTTTTCCCAATATTATTGTTGCCACAATATGTCAAGCGTATTTTTTTATAGTAGTAAATTTAATAAGCTCTTGTTTGGTGCATAAATTATAGATGTTTCTTGAAAATGTCACTTTTTATTGAGTTTTGAGCATCTAATACTCAGTGTGCGAAAAGCCCATTTTTCATATCGGTGTGATATATCTTAAATTTGTCATAAAATTGTGAAATTGCGGTCAAATTCCTTTATTTTTTCAGAAAAGGTGTCTCTTTGTATGTAGATTGAAAAATCAAAGTGATCCAACCCGTAGAATTTTATGCCCATTAGTGTGTGAATACCTTTAAATACTAAAAATTGTCCGGCTGTTCTTTGAGTAAGGACTAGAATAAATGGATGGGACTAAAACGCAAACACTTATTGCAGAGTCAGACACTCCAGACTTTTGTTTAAATGGAAAAAAAATAATTTGCAATTTGGCTACAAATCAAAATTATGAAGTACATTTGTTCCATGTGGATGGCTTGTGGAAGACCATTACCCGCCACCGACCCCCCCCCCCCCACACACACACACACATTGAAAGAAATGCATTATACATAGAAACCAAAGCTCAAATGAATATGGTATAGCTTTAATAAAACAAGAGGGCCAAGATGGCCCTGTATTGCTCCACTGGCTTTTAGACAATTAGACTACGAAATTCTTCAAGGAATACAATAGAGGTCTATCCAAAGAAGATTCATGCTACGCCAGAATGAAATCCATTAAATGATTAAGGAGCAGAAATGTTTTTAAAATTTTCTTAAAATTACACTATGTTTCATATAGCGAAAAATAAGCCTGGCCCACAGCGGCCAAGCTTTTCATCCAATCATGAATGAATTTGGAAGAGATATATGCGAAGTTTGGTAGAAATTGGTCCTGCAGTTTTGGAGAAGGCGATTGTTTAACAATTTTTCGAAAATTCAATTTAATTAAATTTATTAAAATTTAAGTTCTCTCTCTACACGGATTTTTTTTCCCACAAATTTAGAGGAGATTCATGCAAGGAAGATTCGTGTGAAGTTTAGTTAAAATTGGTCCAGTAGTTTTGGAAAAGAAGATTTTTCGAAAATTTAATTTAATTTAATTAATCAAAATTAAAGTTCTACAAAGAATTTATTTATTTGAAGGAATTAAGTAGAGATTCATGCAAGGATCATTTCTGTAAAGTTTGGTTTTGGTTGAAATAGGTCCAATAGTTTTGAAGAAGAATCTTTAAAGATTTTTCGAAAATTTAATTCAATTAAATTAATTAAAATTTAAGTTATACACAGAATTTATCTTTTTGAAGGAATTAAGAAGAGATTCATACAAGGAAGATTCGTGTTCAAGTTTGGTTGAAATTGGTCCAGTAGTTTTGGAGAAGAAGAATTTTTAAAGATTTTTCGAAAATTTAAATCAATTAAATTAATTAAAATTCAAGTTCTGCACGGATTTTATTCTTTTGAAGGAATTTGGTAGAGATTCATGCAAGGAAGATTTCTGTGAAGTTTGGTTGAAATTGGTCCAGTAGTTTTGGAGAAGAAGAATTTTTAAAGATTTTTCGAAAATTTAAATCAATTAAATTAATTAAAATTCAAGTTCTGCACGGATTTTATTCTTTTGAAGGAATTTGGTAGAGATTCATGCAAGGAAGATTTCTGTGAAGTTTGGTTGAAATTGGTCCAGTAGTTTTGGAGGAGAAGAATTTTTCAAGATTTTTCGAAAATCTAATTCAATTAAATTAATTAAAATTCAAGTTCTGCACAGATTTTATTCTTTTGAAGGAATTTGGTAGAGATTCATGCAAGGATGATTCGTGTGAAGTTTGGTTGAAATTGGTCCAGTAGTTTTGGAGAAGAAGATGTTTAAAGAAAAAGTTTACGCACGGACG
The DNA here is from genome assembly GCA_963680895.1 of Fragum sueziense. Taxonomy (NCBI): domain Eukaryota; kingdom Metazoa; phylum Mollusca; class Bivalvia; order Cardiida; family Cardiidae; genus Fragum; species Fragum sueziense. The sequence goes on from OY804607.1 coordinate 25,368,058, forward strand.
CACGGACGGACGGACGGACGGACGGACGCACGGACGACGGACACAGGGCCATGACATAAGCCCCGCTGACCTTCGGCCAGTGGAGCTAATCAATGAAATCGAAGACAAAATCACTTGGCTTGCACCTTTCTTTTGCTAGAGACTTACAATTATTGTTGTCAGCGTAACAAACTTTAGATTTTTTGAGTACACCCATCAACACAAAAGTGTTTTATTACAGAAAATGAAGTTTCGATTATTAATCGATAATTGAATCGAAACCAATTCCTGTTTCAATTCGATTATCGATTATGATGTGAGTCCGATTTTACAACACTAGCGTAAACATCACATGGTTATATTGAAACTGGAATGACTACGTCATCAATTGACTGTGTTTGCAGCGTTTTTGATCTTGCTCAAATCATCACATATGAGTAACACAGATTTACTCTAGTTTCCGGAGTTTCCTTGGTTAGTTTCACTTTCGGAATTGTTTGATATAGATCTAGATCTATTAATAACTGGCACCTAAAGATGCTGATCCAAATTTTTGTGCGTGAAATCACGTACGGGGCCGTAATTTTGTACGTGATTTCTTTCAAATATGCGTGTTTCATGCACAATTTTGCGTGAATGGAAACTCTGGCCCCTGCCTTCAAAAGAAAAAGCTTTGGAAAACATTGTGGAAAATGAAGAAATTGCTTGTGACAAGCAATTTCATCATTTCCCACAATGTTTTCTAACCCAAAATAGACAATTTTAAAGATTTCACCAACTTGAAATTGTTGCCTGCATCACTTTTCAAATTGGAAGAGCCCAAAATTTTGCCGTCTGCTAATGGGTAAATACAATACATGCATCCTGCAGGGGTCTCATTTGCCAAAATTTGGGGCCGTTATTGGGCCCCATTCCCAATGGCAAAAGTATCTTGTTTTCCCAATTCTCTGGTAAAAATTCCCAATGAGGACCCAGAATGCTCCATGTTAAGACCATATCTTCATTTACAAACATTTTGAAGACAGTTTTAGAGTAGATTCTTAAACAAGAGTATGTACAAATGCATTTTACATCATGTAGTACAGTCTAATTTGCAGCTGAAACTGAGTGATAGTATGAATACACACTTGTTTCAGTTGTTCCCAATTTTGGTATAAACATTGCTATTTTTCCCAATTTCACTGGCCCATGGCCCCAAAACAAAACTTGGTAGCAAGACCCCTGACATAACTTGTAAGTGGGGAAGGACTCTTTTCAGTCTGTACCATGAATGGGTTAGTTTGCGAGAACTGGTATGCGACGAGAATTGGTCGCTAGCCAGTATGGATTGGTGAAATTCTCTGATCGGGCAACATTTCCCAATCTAATCCGAGTCTTCTCTGATGTAAATACGCTCTTTGATATTTTGATTTTTCGCTATTTTCGCTATTTACATCAGAGAGCGTTGCTCTTTGAGAAACTCAAGAAGTTCGCAACAAATTGTTGCGCATCGTTCACCGTCCGATCTTAAACGCTATCGTTAAAACCCCTGATGATATCGATAAATGAACCATTTATTGTTATGGCTGCTGAAAAAATTACGACCAAAAAGTATTTCTAAAGGGTTAATAGGCAATGTTTTGCAACAACCCTCACCTGAGCAGCCTTTGTTTACCTTGACCTTCCATTCAAAACCAAAGGTTATACTCATCCAGCAGGCCGATTTGAAATGAAATTTTTGGTCAGGTATGACAAAAAATGATTTATTGATCTATACCCTACAGTGTTTTACCGAGTGATTCGATATGATACACAAAAACAAAGCTTCAAGTTACTTGTAACGTTACCGAATTTTCCGCTGTTTTCAAAGAGCAACGCTCTCTGATGTAAATAGCGAAAAATCAAAATATCAAAGAGCGTATTTACATCAGAGAAGACTCGGATTATTCCCAATCAGGCAATCCTTTACAATCAGGCAATAGCCATATAGAAAGAAAAGACCAGACTATTTTATCTCTATATTTCGCTATTGCCATCCTGCGAGACTGCCCAATTTGGCATAACTACCCGATCGGGAAATCTCATCAACCTGCTCTTGAGTAAAACCGAACTCAATGAGTAGCGATATCAAAGGATGGAATCAGGGGAGACAACCACCCTTGTTCACTTTCATGACAAAATGTTGAATCTATCTTTCATTTTTAACTTCTATCCTGTTTTGACAAATGGAATTAAGAGTTCCAATAGCCTGCTTTAGTGTGGATATGAGCGCATTTGAGTATCTATTAGCGCATTTGTGCGCATCAACTTGAAACATGAAATCAAGTGACAGAATAGGGGAGGTAATTGGCAAACTTCAAACTTCAATAACTTCCTTATTTCTCAATTAATTTTGATGAAATAAACAGCAAAAGTCTTCAAAGACCTCACAGATAGCAACCAAACCAGATAATTTGATTGATTATACAAAATTAATTTTCCTTTGATATCGCTACAATGAGTTGTGTCAGTGGTCCCTCATTCAAACATTTCTTGCATCTGAAGACAAGTAAATAGCAAAAATTTCTTTAATTTGATTTCTGGAGAGGAATTCCCAGCAACAGTTTGCTTAAAAATCTATTTCTAATCTTTCATTTTGTCAATTTCTAGTACAAAAGCAGGTAAAGGTCTTATTAGTGACCTTTAGCTAGAGCACTATATACCAAAGAGCGTTTCTCTGATCCAGATGACTTACAAACCTTCGCAAAAGTTTGTAAAAATTCTGGATTTTTCTGGCAAGTAAATACGAAAACAAGACTTGTTTACCGTTTAGAATGTCGAAATCTGTAAATATTCTTGTGTAGCAAGGTTCAGGAACGAATGTTTGAACTGCTTTGACGAAAAAACTTGTTTCATTCATCGTGGCAGCAATTTTTGATCAATGTTGTCAAAACGCTCTACGTGTCAGAAATGTAGACTGGTAAGAAAATTAGTTTAGACTGGATAGCATTGAACATTTTGAAGAAAGACTTTTGTTTAATGTTTTATGATAGCTGGTAACTAGAAGCATATTAACGCAGATTGGGGTAAAAGATATTTGTCAAAACTAGTATTGACCAGCGTTTTCCCTTTTCCTATAAAATATATAGATCAGTGTCCTATATAGTCCGGCAGATATCCACTTATACCTTGCAGTGGAGTACATAGTTTTTTTCTTTGCTGATTCTTGATGTAGACACCTTACTGTTCAAGAATCTGACGGGTGACATCGTGTCACCCTTTAGCATTTTGAGAAATTCAAGATGGCCGCCAAGATGGCGGAATCTTACATAAATAACTAATAAAAGGACTATATATGCATATGGAAAGTGATATTTCTTACGCCAGATAAGTCTAATGCACTTACTTATACCCTAAGAAGGAAGAGGAATAAAGTTATGGCATTTTTCTGTGATTTCAGTCGATGTTGTTGTGTAACTTACGTTACATTAGGGAATATTCGATGCAGTTATTCACTTTTCTGCTATTATTTGGACATAATTCATTTATACACAACAATGAATGGTCTGGTTACCAAATTCCTTACTTTAAAAACCTTTGATAAGAGCAGAACAATAGTTACATATATGTATTATGTAATTTACGTTACCTAATATCAGCATAATAGCTTCGTTTATTCCCTTATATACTATTATTCGTTCATTAATCATTAAAACACAGAAGGAAATAGATTGTATAGCTCAAAGTTTATAACTGTAGATTTGTATAAAAACACAATTTAAACCAATACATAGTTTTAATCTTTACCAAACCATTTACTGTGAGCTAAACGAGCGAGTTAATGTCCTGACTCGTTTCCCTTTATTCTCGAAAGAGAAAGTGTTTGTGTTGGGTCATTTTCAACAACAAGAAGTTAATGTTTGTACACAAGTCTAGAGTTATAAACGTTGAGTTATATGTCAATTTATTTACTTGAAGTTTTTTTTGTAGTCGGTCAAAACAACAGTTAAATAAATGTACTATGTTATTTACGTTACTTTAATTCTAAGTACCATTACATAATTATACATGTACTTGTAAACATAACAAAAGTAATATTTATTGAACAGAAAAAGCTATCAGCTGGTAATTTTAATTGGATAAAATTGAATTTATAGTATGTGAATCAAGACACCCATGTAGCCATTGGTTGACATACCCATCATATTATTTACACAAAACAGTAGTTGCATAAATGTATTATGTATTTTACGTTATCTTGATATCAGCATATTAGCTTCATATATCTACTACAATTAGGTCATGAATCATTAAATCATTGAATCACAGAAGGAAATGGTGTGCATATCAATTTCTTTACTTGAAGCGTTTCGTACGTGAGCAAAATAACAGTTGGATAAATGGATTATGTAATTTACGATACTTTAATTTCAAGTACTAGTACATTATATTTACTTGTAAATGTAACAAAAGTAATATTTATTGAACAGAAAAGTCTGTCAGCTGGTAATTGTCAAATGGATATAATTTAGTTGATAGTATATGCAACAAGACATGTATGTAGCCACTGATGCACACATCCATCATGTTCTATACACACCAAGAAAAGTGCGCCTAAGTGTACAATATAGGCCACCTGTTCTGTACCTAATTTTGGTACACTACACGTTTTGTGTTGTGGCTCATCAACTCAACAAATTTGGGGTCCCTAACATCAACAGTACATGGTATTTTAAGCACTCAAACGTGAAAAGAAGGTCGCAGCAGTTAAGGAGTGTAACCAAAAACGGCTGCCTGGCACAGGCTTTACCATAATACTCCACCATTTTTTCCTGGCAGGGTATAAAACCCAAACAATGTTCATTAAGCAAGAATATATACAATTAACTTATAGTCGGTTAAAATTGACATTTGTTTGTAAATGGTGAGTGTATGAAAGGTGAATCTCTATATTGTTCTGTAAGACCTACATAACAGAAGATAATCATATTATCTCTGTTACCTTAAGTCTAACATATTACCCGTGGTGAACTGCTAAGTGACCAAATCTTTTCTGTTGCATATAAAGATATCAGAGATCATTTTTCGTTCGTATTTCTGGTTTCTTAGAGTATTATTTCAAACTATACTCCCTTGGCGTTTGCAATACACTGTACAGTTGAAGAATAAGGAAGCACAATGCTCACATTGTCATTAGATCATTTACAAGATATTGCCATGAGCTCCAGATACAACCTCAGTCAGTCAATGAGCCTGGTTCTATGGTAGTGTGTGAAAAGCTAGTACCATTCCCTCAAACTACAGAAGTATTTCCAGATAAGGACAAAATGACTCACTATTGAATATAAAATTAGAATTACGCTGCTAGAGAAAATCTACCATACATGGGATCGGGGGATCAAGTGCTAGTAAAAGTCACTGTCCCCTAGCCTAGAGTGCAGTTGTAGCTCCTTGTACATCACAAATAATCAAATATTTTCAACTAGAAAAGGTTATGCTGGGGCTAGACTGGGATGTACTGTGTTTTTTAAATACCACAGAGAAGTACTACATAACAATGGAAACATTGAAAACAAAAATATGAATAACTATGTTATCTATTGATCTGTGTTGAACAGACAAATATTTGTAACGGTGATAATATTAATCTTATGCAATTTTATTGAAATACAAGCAATTTTATTGAAATACCGCAGCATAACTTATGTCATCTTAACTTAATATGTTTACTAATTTTATAAGTCTCTTTTGTGTATGTCATCTGTTTAACAAAAATTGACGTGTCTTGTACAAAAGCCAATGCAATATCAAACGCTATCTTCTTCGAGCAGGTCTAATAAAACAATGTAGAAATACAATATATATACCGCCAAGAAAACTTGGTGTGTATATTATGGTATACTCGGTGTCAGGCAGGCGGTCGGAGTCCGTCGGTCTCTATTTTGCTCCATATCTCCTGTACTCTTTGGCCTAGAGACACCACTTTCAAGTGAGAAGTGTCTTGAGCCAACAGGTTCCTCATTTACTAAATAGTCATTGTGACCTACTTTTCATATTTGAGCGCATTTAATTCAAAGTTTTCTTCTGCTCCATATCCCATTGTACTGTTTTATCTAGTGCCATCAAACTGGATGTGTTAACGAGGCATGACCAAAAGGTATGTCATAATCTGTCGTGTACCAAAACTATCTCATTGGAATATATTTTACACGCTTGAGCACACTAAGTCTAAAATTCCCGTCCGTTCTATATCTCATGCACTGTTTGATCTAGAAACACAAAATTCGATGGGTGAATGAGTCCTGACCAAGGCAGAGGTTTGTCATTTACCAAATAAGGCGAATTTGCCCTACATTTAATGCTCAACAAATGTCTTCATGTACCAATGCTAGTCATCGTCACCTGCTTAGGAATACGTATTTCACTATTCTTTTGTTTTTAAAACAAGATTGGTGTATCAACTATTTACTACAGGATAGCCTTGTTTCGTAAAGTTTTAAATCTATTTTACAAATGTATCCTTCTAACAATAGCCAGTTGACAGGGATTTGTGTGTAACTAACAATGCTATTGTTATGGTTAAATGTGTATTCAAGAGTACTTGAAATAAAAGTAACGTAAATTACATAATAATTTATGGAACTTTATTTTTCACTTTACCAAAAGCTTTAAGTAAAGAAATTAATATACAAACCATATTTGTTGTGTTTTGAGGGTTTTTGGCCGAATGGTAGGAAATAAGTGATCAAATGAACCTATAATGCTTATATTAAGGTAACGTAAGTTACATAATACATTTATGCAACTGTTGTTTTACTCTAACCAAAAGCTTTAAGTAGAGAAATTCATAACCAGATCATTAAATGTTGTGTTTAAACAACTTATGGTCAAATAATGGTAGATATGTGAATAAAAAAATCTAATATTCCTTAATGTAACGTAAGTTACACAACAGCATCGACTGAAATGACAAAAATGTGTCATATCTATTTTGTTCTTCCTTCTTAGGACAACAGTAAGTGCATTAGAGATATCTTGCCTTAAAAAATCAGTTTCCATATGCATATATAACCCTTACATTGGTTATTTATATGGTATTCCGCCATCTTGGCGGCCATCTTGAATTTCTCGAAATGCTAAAGGGTGACACGATGTCACCCGTCAGATTCTTTTACAGTAGGATGTCTACTTCAGGAATCAACAAAGAAAAAAACTATGTACTCCACTGCAAGGTTCAGCCAAAAAATGGGGAATATCTGCCGGACTAATACGCGGAGAGGAGTCATTAGTTAACAGAGCATGCAGTGACGCCTGCTTTGACTTGGACCTCACAAGAAAGGACATATGAAAATATTGTGGAAAATGTGACAAGCAGTTTTTTTCATTTTCCACAATGTTTTCCATTCAGAAAGACAAAACAGTGTACAAGTCCACTCACTCGGAATTGTCTTTTACATCATCTTTAAATTTGGATCAGTGCAATTTTTTGCCGTCTGGTAGAGGGTTAAAGAACTACACCAACAAATCCATCGCATGCTTTATTTTTCTGAACGAGTTTTTTAAAAAACTCTAAGAATTTCCGTGTTTCATCGCTATCATTCTCCTCGATAATGATGGACAGCCATATTTCCTGTCCTAACCAAAAATAAATAATAGATAGAGTACCATAATCAATTTTGATATTTAATAGATAACGATTAAGAAAGTTATATATAAAGAAAAAAAACAAAGAACGGCTAACTTTCAAAGTCAAAAAGCACAACAATGGCTAGTAATTTCTTTAAAGGCCTGAGTATGTCATCACAAAGTACGCCATTGAGACCAAATGAACCAGATCAAAAAAGAAAACATGTTACAAGTCCTGAATCTAATACAAATCGATGTGCTAGATGTAATAATGACCTACGAAATGAAAAGGTGTGTTGCCACACATGTAGTCTCAACTTCTGTATTAGATGTGCTGGCATGAATAAAAATGCATATGAACTGCTTGCATCTGGAGCTCTGGATGACTTCAGCTATACATGCAAGAGTTGTAAAAACACAAGACCTACTCTGATTAATATCGATAGAAAATTAACCAAAAGTATCGAAAACCAAGAGAAAAGAATACATGCACTAGAAGATAGAATGGATAAAATGGGCATAGAAACTAAAAATACTGTACAAAAAGAATTTTCACAGTTAAAACAAGAGATGGAAAATGAATTTGAGCAAAGAGTAAACACAATGATTGACAAAAAGACAGAAGAGTTAGAAGATCGTAGAAGAAGGGAACTGAATGTTGTAATATTCAACTTACAAGAGGGTAATAGTAGTGTTAATATTGAAAACAAGCACATGGACGAAGTAAGGGTATGTGAATTAGCTGACGAGCTGGGTATTGAGAATTTGGAGATTGAAACCTCATATCGGCTGGGAAAGAAAGTGAGAGGAAAGACAAGAGTACTGAAGATTGTGCTGAAGAATAGAAGACAACGAAAAAGATTGCTTGAATCTGGTAGAGAAATAAAGCAAAAAGCTAGTGAAGTCTACAAAGAAGTGGTAGTAGCTAAAGATTTAACTACTGAACAGAGAGAGCAGAAGAAGGAAAAACTGAGAAATAAGAGAGAAGGTAACATAATGGGGACAGCAAGAGGTCAAGACCGAACGGAAGATCGCATGGATGTCACTCTGTGTCCACAAAACTCACAGAACAAGACATCGTTCAACCTAACGCATGCAGTCATCGACCCATTCATGTCAGAGACAATTGTTGATCAGCATGAAGATAAGGAGGTAGCAGATATAGATGCAGACAGAGACAAGACAATCATTGTAGAAAAAACAATAATTGGAGGTATACCACAAAACCAAACACCGACCAGAAACCCAACAGAAGCTGTAAATAGTCAACGAGACTAATATGTGTTTTAACCCCAAGAAGGGAAACAATTTTAGCATAAAGGAAAAAACAATATTCAGTAAGCATGAAAATGACAAAATTAATCCGAAAATTATATACACAAATGCTGACTGTCTCACACAAAATAAACACTCTGAACTACTACAAATGGTGAACGATAACAATATAGACATCATCATTGTCACTGAGACTAATCTTAAAAACCAGAATACGAATACCAAACCTCATGAAATTTACAAAATACCAAACTACGAAATATATCATAATGACGACGAAAAGAGGGGTATTTTAATTAATTAATTTTACTTAAACATAAATCTCAAAGCAAAAGTATTAAAAAGTAAAATAAAATTTGAAGAGATGCTATGGTTACAGTTACAGATGAATAAAGGAGACTGCCTGATAATAGGATGTATATACAGGAGCCCAAACAGTTGCAAAGAAAACAACAATGAAATGATCAGAATGCTGAAGGATATGGTACCGACAAACAATACTAGAACTATAATACTTGGAGATTTCAACATTAAAAATATAAACCGGGAAGACCTAACAACCAATGTGAATGAGGAACAAATTGCTCATCAATTTCTAGAGTGTACAAGAGATCTTTATCTAACCCAACACGTAAAACAACCTACAAGATACAGGAACCAAGAAACTGCAAATATACTTGACTTGATATTAAGCAACAATCCAAATATGATAGAGGATATTGAATACCTACCGGGTTTGGGCAAAAGTGACCATGTTATCCTAAGTTCCACAGTAAATTGCGAATTCAGCGAGAAAATAACTATCAACAAACATGTTTATGACTACCACAAAGTAGATTGGAAAGATGTAAATGACACTCTGGAAACAGTGCTACAAACAGTAGATGGTGAAGTGGACGTCCATTCTTCCTGGGATGATTTTGAAAACAAAATACTAATGATCAAAGAAGAAAAAATACCAAAGTCTAAGAAATCACAAAAGGGGAGAACTGACCTTCACATCAACCGTGATACAATTCAAGCACTACATACCAAAAGAACAAAATGGACTAAATACAAAAATAATCCCAACATCCAAACGTACAGTAGCTATAAACAAGCTCGTAATAAGGCAACAAGACTCCTTCGTAACTGCAAATATGACTTCGAAAAGGGAATAGCAGAACAAATAAAAGAAAATCCGAAACAATTCTGGAAACATGTAAGGAAGAAACTACAAACACAAACAGGAATAAGCACTTTAGAATATGATGGTAGGTCAACAACAGATGATAAAGAAATAGCAGAAACACTCAACAATTACTTCGTATCGGTATTCACTAAAGAATCTGATGAAATACCAGAACCTGATGTAACAGAAGAAAATGAATTGACTAGTATAGATATAACTGAGGAACATGTGATAAAAGCTATCAAAGAAATAAATCCTGCAAAATCCCAAGGGCCTGATGAAATTCACCCAAGAATCATCCACGAATGCAAAGAAGTAATTACACCTTCACTAACAAAAATCTATCAAGTTTCAATCAATAAGGGAGAATTACCAGCAAAATGGAAGTAAGCAAATGTCACGCCAATACATAAGTCTGGTCAAAAATCAAATCCATCAAACTATAGACCAATAAGTGTTACACCAATTTGTTGCCGTATACTTGAAAAAGTTATTAGAAATGTAATCATTAAATTCCTAGAAGATAACAACCTTATAAAAGAGCAACAACATGGTTTTAGAAAAGGCCGCTCATGCATTACCCAGTTACTTGAGTGCATAGAAGAATGGACAACAAAAATAGATGAAAATCAAGTTGTTGACATTGTGTATCTTGACTTTAAGGCTGCCTTTGACAAGGTGCCCCATAGAAGACTCATGAAGAAACTATGGAATATAGGGATAAGAGGTAATTTACACAAATGGATATCCAACTTCCTGACTGATAGGCAACAAAGAGTAACTATAAATGGATCTGTATCAAGTTGGGAGCATGTAACAAGCGGTGTCCCACAAGGAAGTGTGCTAGGTCCTGTACTGTTTCTAATCTACATTAATGACCTACCGGATGCATTACAATGTGCAAGCAAACTATTTGCTGATGATACTAAACTGTTCATGCCAATTAGCCAACCAAACGATGAGATTTGTCTTCAGGACAATATATTCAATGCATGTGACTGGTCGAGGAAATGGGAAATGTGCTTTAATACCAATAAATGCAAAGCTCTTCACTTGGGAAAAGACGATGAAAGTCAATACTATATGAAAGATGCCAATGGCAAAGTTACAGAAATACAGAAGGTTGAAAAAGAGAAGGACCTAGGAATTATTTTCGATTCAAAATTAACTTTCAACATCCACATCAATGGCAAAGTAAACCTGGCAAACAGAAACTTGGGCATTATACATAAAACCTTCACCTTCATGAATAAAAAAATGTTTCTTCAACTATATAAGGCAATGGTAAGACCACATCTAGAATATGGCTCAGTCATCTGGAGTCCCAGATATAAGAAAGATGCAATCTCAATCGAAAATGTACAAAGACGTGCTACAAGGATGCTAAAAGAATTAAAAGGCAAATCATATACAGAGAGACTCAAAATTCTAGGGTTGCCCAGCCTAGAGTATAGAAGAGAAAGAGCCGACCTAATACAGATTTATAGACTTATTAACAATATTGACAAAACCAACAGTAATATCATAAAATTACGCAAAGAAAATGTTACCAGGGGCAACACTTTAAAAATATTTAAACCAAGAGCTAGGACAGACTGCAGAAAGAATTGTTTCAGTAATAGGGCTGTTAAGAAATGGAATAACCTTCCAGATGAAGTAGTTCTGGCTCCATCCCTGAATGCTTTCAAATCCAGACTAAACAAGCTATGGAAACCAAATATCAAATTCGAACCAAAGTGTTACCAAGTGTAACTGAAATTGTAATACTTGTAGTTTTAAAAGTAAATAGGTGGAGAAGCAGAGAAAATTCATCGAATAATTAAAGGGTATCATTAATGTAAAATGGGAAAAGGAAAAGTAACTAAATACTCATAAGTGGCAAGGACAAGCAAGTGATGGACTGCCATATTTCTTGTCCAAACCAAATCAAATTAATCATGAATTGTACTCTTTAGCATATAATAGTTACCCAATTATATAAAGTTACTATTAAGAAACAGAAGAATGTAAAAAAGAAGTATCATTATTTAAAATAGATAGGGGAAAGGTTACTATAATAGAGCTGGAGAGTATTATCAAGATTAATAATTTGCTACTTAATAAAAATAAAAAAATGTGCTTAACCATTTCCCAAACAAGCTCTGGTTATCACATCCGAAATCAAATGGTTTTGAGAGGGTATTGAGTCAACAGAGAAAAATGCTGACAAGCAACATTTTTACCTTTTGTCTCTATATTTTTTTTGTTGTTGATTACTGTCTACACCAATCATTTTATCAATACTAACTGTCACAGTTTGTGATATCAAATACAGTTTTCAAATAGGACCAAAAAAATTGTTTGGGAGATGGTTAATCAGATGGAATTGTAGGTTATATCTACTAGGAGTATCTTAGATTTCCTATTGCTTGATTCTTTTGAATTTAGGATTTATAACTGTAAATAAGTGTGTTTTTATCCCTATTTATAATAGACAAATATTAATTCAACTAGAATACAATTCTCAATACAAAGTTGTAAGGATAGAAATAATAGGCTATTAGCAACAACAACAATAGTATAAATATTGTATAATAACAGATAAAAATGTAAATGTAAAAACATATCAATGTAATGTAAGTAGATCTACTAAGAAGTATGAAAAAGAAAAAAAAAGAAATTAAATTTTTAAAAACAGTCTCTTTTAGTGAATTGTAGTAGGACAGGAAAGTGATGGACTGCCATATTTCTTGTTCAAACCATAATTCAAAAAAAGAGACTGATAATATGAAAACACAAGGGAAAAAAATTAGAAAGATATCATTCATTTCTCCATTGTAAGTGATATAGTGCATAATTTTGATAGAACAATATCATAAAAAAAGAAAACTACACCCCAACTAACAATTATCAAACAATTAAAATTAAAAAGGGGTGTGACTAAAAAATTAAAAATTAAGGTGCTAATGGTAGGCTAAGGCTGTAAAAAATGAAATTAGGTATTAACTAGTGATTTTTTATAAATATATATTTTTACTGTAAATATAACCAGATACAAAGTTTTTATGACAAATTAGATCTACGTGTAGAATTGTAAATAGCTTATAGATCTAATAGTTAAATTAAGTTGCATTGAAATTGTTGCTGCAACAATTAATCTTTTTGCATTTGTATTAATCAATCAATCAATTTGTAATATGCAAAGAGTGTATAAGATTCGTTGTTTAGTGAAGTGAATACGTGTGTGAAGTTACATTTAGTGTAATTCATGTGAAACCGGAAGTCCAAATCACCCAAATGGACAACCAAACAACAACAGGGAAAACAAACATTAAAGGGCCTAAGAAGCATAAATATGCTTATGTGATATTGTATCACATCCGGTCTCTACACCTGTATGAACTGTATGAATATTAACCCATTACCACACAATAACTCTTTTTGACTCCCCACAAAATAATGGCCATGGAAAATGGAAAACATCGTGGAAAATGAAGAAATTGCTTGTGACAAGCAATTTCTTCATTTCCCACAATGTTTTCCATCATAAAAGACCTAAAAATTAAAATTTCCTTTCACTTGGAATTGTTGTCTGCAGAATATTTCAATTTGGACCACCCTAAAATTTTGTCGTTTGGTAATGGGTTAATATACAACAAAACATTTGTGTTAGGTCCAGCGGCGGATCCAGAGGGAGTTCGGGGAGGGGTGTCAAACGAACCCCTCTCTGTACATAGTCTGATAATTTCATTTTCATACAGAAATTCAGTTAAAATTGAATTCTAGAAAAACGAACCCCCTATTCGTATGTTCACACCCCCCCAGAAATCCTGGATCCGCCACTGAGGTCCATATATGTTAATGGCGTCTTACAAATGACGTTAACTAACGTAGGCTATTTTCTTTTAAAATAGGACATTTTTGAAACACCGGTTCAAACACACAATCATTGCTTAAATTATTTTACGCCCATTCATTGTGAAATTTTGCAAGCTGGAAAAATGGTTTTAGAAGTTTGTTTTTTTTCTATTTATAAGCCATTTTTGAAAATTTCAAATGTAAATGCAAAAATCGTAAAACTTTGCTTCAAAAAACGACTATCGGATTCGCATGCGTATTTTAAGTGACGGGGAAAATTATGAAACACTGTAAAACAATAAAATTAAGTGTCTTACAATGAAATGTTTTAAACCATATTTAAGTCGATTGAAATAATTATATAGTTTGATTAAAATATTTTATCATTCAAATAATATGCAGATATTTAGAGAAGTAATAATTTTATCAATGTATTTAAAAATAAACCCTTAAAATCAAATTGTAAAGTTATAAAACTCACCGGTGCTATCTTGGCATCCACCTTGATACCGTTTGACACCATTTGATTTAGGGGAGACCGGAGGCTATTCCGCCCTTGGGGCATGTCTGAAAAGTTGCTCTTTGAAGCCTCTCGAGCTCGGAACCGGATTTTAATGTCACTCATGGCGAAAGCTATTTCCAAAAAGTTTTTGTTTTGGTCGCAATACTAAAGCTTTTTATTTAGAACACAATTCTTATTTTTTTTGACGCTGCCAGTCCACATTTGTGTATTTTTTATTTATAGTACGATGCGCCATTGTTCAGACTTCTTTTTTGTATGTTTATGAAGACAATTAATTCTTCTTTCATTTTAAAAGGATGAAGTTTTGATATCATCTGAAAGAAGATGTAACGTGATGTTTCCACGAGGTCTGTCTGAGGCTAGTCCGACCGGGCTTGGGCCGAACTTGCCCATGAATAAAAACAATAACCGCGGTTAGAAATGTCATTTCCTGTCGAATCTGATTATACAAATCGCGCAGACCTAGCTCTAACAGAAATGTTTAAAATGGACAAATTTAAAAACACTGGTCAACTAGCTCTGGTCTCAATTGTCCCCTTTCTCAGGATGTTTTGACTGTAACAATTTTAAAATAATACTAATTTATGCCTTCATTCTGAAGTCGTTAGCAGATAACTTGAAATTAAAACTATCTAAAAGTCAATTATAAGGAAATATAGCTCTATGCATACCTTGTCCAAAGAGTTGGCCGAACTTGCCCCGTGTATGGGACAAGTACGGCCACCACGATCAAAACTCTAAAACTTGAAATTTTCTGCATTGAAAAGAAACATACAAAACATAGAGGCAGTTAGAAAGGCTATCGCTTGTCGAGCATAAAATAAATCCCGTCCAAATAGCTTTCATCGAATTTAAAATATCAGCAATCGCAAAAAGGGGGTCGAACTAGCCCCGGTCTCCCCTAATGTCAAAATGATGCCGTGTTTTGACTGACTCCCAGGCATTAATATGTTGTAATGCAATTTCGTGCGGTTCTGATTAGAATTCGCAAAGTAGCTCTATTTGTTCCTTTATGTCAATAGCGTACATGTATTTAGTATTAAAAGTTACGTCAATTTTGCTGTATTGTCCATATATTACATTAATAAAATTACAGTACAATGTAATTGCTTTCTCACTTAGTTGAACGATTATATTGCAAAAGAACAAAATAATATTATTCCGTTGGAATATAAATATTCTCTGTGGTTGTTTACAAGAAACAAATGTTTTGCTACAATGTATATTGTACACAAATCCTGTCTTTATCGACAACTATTTTGACATCTTCAGTCGCTCTTGACGTGAAAGAGTCCAAATTTTCATCCAGTTTTTCGACGTCGTTCCACCGCCGAATGTTTACGACGTCGCCCGAATAATTCCGACGTCGCGTGAATCTCATTAGGGGTGGACTACCTTAAGGTGGTCTACCCTAATGAGATCCACACGACCTCAGAATCATTCTGGAACGTTCCACCTCCGAATGTTTAGGCCGTCGCCTGAATAGGTTCGTATACTTAATGAATGTTAATTAACCCTTTCCCAAACGGCGAAATTTTAGGATGGACCTGTTTAAAAGCTGCTGTAGATGACAATTTTGATGTTAGAATGGAAGGGATTTGTGTACATTATAACACAGAAAATATTGAGACAAAAGGAGAAACTGCTGGTTATCAGCAGTTTCTTCTTTTGCCTCAATGTTTTCCCAAGACTATTCTGTTAGGGATGTCAAAACCTGGTCTTGTTTGGGAAAGGGTTAATTTGAATCTTGATCTAGGAGAAGGGTCCTGACGACATTTGATACCATTATAGATCATGATCAGATTGTGTCGAAGGACAATCTGAAAAGAAAAAAAAACGTCATCGTTTTCGAAAAGCTCGCAACTTTAACTGAAAGCAAGCTGCAGTTACGAGGATATGGAAGAAAGGCAACGATATGCTGTTTTCTTGCATACATTAAAAAACCAAAAAGAATTTAAAGGAACAATATTAATTTTGATATGACTGTGCGTTGTCGCAGGTTGATCTGGACCCATATTGGTAGTAGGCCTAAATGTATAAAAACCCTTTTTCCTAGATCGAGGTTTGGTTTCATCCGCTTGATATACTCCTTCTTCATTTTTGGTGACAGCTAGATCAAAGGTGAATGCATTTGAAGAAATTTACATAGGCCCTACTATGAATTATGTTAACAAAATGTGTTCACTCAACCTAAATATTGTAGCCTATTTTTTCAGCAACAAACAGTGATTCGATTAAAGGATGGGATGAAAGGTAGGCATACGTACATTCTTTAGTATTTGGAATTTACGCAAATTATGTTATGAAATTACATAGTTTTCTTGTGTCTTTTTTATATATAAACCAAGCGCGGATTCAGGTATTTTTCCCAGGGGGGGTCATCCGATCTTTTACCCCTTTTTTGCCAAATTTCAGGGTGGTCAGCCCCCCCCCCCCTCCCTCTTGATCCGCATGCAGATACATGTCATACCATGTAATACTAAATATAACAACGGTATGTCGTGGCGCACAGGGACAAAAGACGCAGCTTATTTGGGATATAACCAGTAATCTTTTAGATAATCCCTTTTTTCGCCAAATTCCAGGAGGGATCATGACCCCCTGACACCCCCCCCTGGATCCGCGCATGTAAACACGCTGTAAACGTAGCCCACTAGCGTAGGTTTATTTTAGTCTAGTTCATTAACTGTTTAATTCCAGTCTGTTCCATGTATATATTATTTTAATCATGTATTAACAAACAAACAGAAACCGGTCGTTTATAGTAGAAAACATGAAGTTTGACTTTGAGCAAATAGTAAAGTGCCGAATTTTTCCACATAGTAAATATCCGATCTTTACGACGCAGCAAAAGTTCCGTGCGAAAAGTGCCCTTACAGGCAACCATAATCCCATCAAAAATCAACAACTCTTTGGGGTTGTCTACTTTGAAAATGCTACACACACCAAAAAGACGATGGTACGAGGGATGATCCAAAAGTAATGTCACAAACGTTGTTTTCGGTGATTTTATGAACGTATCCTCATGCAACTTTACATGCCGAAAGATTAACACTCGTTTAATACATGCACGAAATTTCTTACAGTTTCATGTACTTTTACAAAAATAAACTACATTTTTACATAGCGCATCGGTGTCTAGCGCCGCACAACACACGACGTCATTGACGTCATTCTACTCCTTCTCAAAATATCGCCCTCTGTGTTTAATTAATGCAACATTCGTGGCGTTCGGCCCACTTCATAAATGCATTTACAAACAACTCAATCGGCAATTCTTTGAACACATTCCTTGAATCAATTTGTTCTCAGTTGTTTGAGGTCGACATAATAAATTGTTCTTAAATTCAGCTTAAGGTGCGGAAATAGCGCAAAGTAACACGGACGTTGGCGTTATTCCCCAGCTTCACATGTCTTCCGGCTCGTTTTGATCTTCAAACGACTCATATTCATTCCCCAAAACGCTTGCACTAACGGTAGACGGGACTCTTATGGAATGTCCGTTCTTTTAGGTTGAATTTATAGTTTCGGTTGCTTCAATCGGCTATTTTCCAAGCCTTTAGCAAAAGTTCAGAATTGCACGTAGTGGGCTTTTATCTGATTCTGCCATTGATCCGAATGCGAGTGATGAATTCATTGAGACTTACTTTGGCATTTCAACGCATCGATTTTATTGAAACGTTCTAAAATTGC
Organism: Fragum sueziense; assembly: GCA_963680895.1. Classification (NCBI taxonomy): domain Eukaryota; kingdom Metazoa; phylum Mollusca; class Bivalvia; order Cardiida; family Cardiidae; genus Fragum; species Fragum sueziense. Next base: position 25,386,120 of record OY804607.1, read on the forward strand.
TTAGAAATATCATGACGTCGCGGCATTTAAATATCAGCTTAATTGTCTTGATTTTTCTTTTATATAATGATAGAACATAAAGCAATAATGGTCTTAAAACGAAAAGTCTGGGGCGTGCGGCGCACATGCACGACATGGATCTTTTTTGGCATTGTATTTTCTCGGATATATAAACAATATTCAAATAATTCAGAAAATCATGTTTCAAATAGTATAAGCTTGAATGATAAGTCTTTATTTGTACAAGAATACGTCGAATAACCAAACTATAGACACTGTGACATTACTTTTGGATCATCCCTCGTAGATATATAGTTTGTGTGTAATATAAGACAGAAAAATATTGAGACAAAAGGAGGAAATGCTGATTATCAGCATTTCCTCCTTTTGTCCTTTTGTCTCAATATTTTTCAAAGATATTCCATCAAAAACAAGTCTTCTTTGGAAAACGGTTTATTTAATTTTATTTAACGAAACAATTGAAACGAAAATATGACACATATTTTACAGGTCTATAAGCTTGAAATTTAAACACGGGACCCAGCAGCATGAGTCTGTCTACGAGGTAAGACTATCCTATATTCTTTGCAAGAAAAAAGAAAATAAAAGTCGAAGTTTCCCAACTGCTAAAAGAAAAAAAATATTAATTTTGTTATACAAGGAACTATTTATTATGTACTCAAATAATTTGTGAGTGTTTTTACATAATCTTTGACTCTTTCACGACGTAAGAAATGCCCAGACTAACTGAAGTCTTTAAACATCATAAATGAAAATTAATGTAGTATGCAATATTTATCTTAAATCTAATCTAAACTAAATCTAATACGAAGTTCGAAAACATTTTTTCTAGAAAGAAAATTCATTTTTAACAAAAGCCACCATGTTTGCAGGTTAAAGAGCGTGGTTCTGGTCACGGCGACCATCTTGACTGGATTTGTATTCGGTATATTGCTGACGTTCGGCTCCATCTTCAAACATTTGTTGGAGAAATACCAGGAATCTAGGTCTGCTGTGGCCAGTGTACAAGCTATACTGGTCGGCGTTGGAATGAGCTCAGGTTGGTCTTGTTTAAGCATTTCACAAGCAAGACCTTGTGCTGACGTATCTAATACAAAAGCCCTGAGAAAACATTGAGGCAAAGGAAGAAAAGCTGGTAACCAGTATTTTCTCTCTTTGCCTCAATATTTTCTGTGCTATATTGTAACCTTTTCGAGAAATACCAGGAATCCCGGTCGGCTGTGGCTAGTAAGTGTACAAGCTATACTGGTCGGCGTGGGTATGACCTCAGGTTGGTATTATTTTTCCCAGTATCTAAACACTATCTCCCAAGCAAGACCTGATTTTGACGTCCCCAATAGAACATGTTTCGGAAAACATAACAGCAAAAGAAGAAAATGCTAACTAGTGTACAAGCTATTCTTGTCGGCGTTGGAATGAGCTCAGGTTAGTCTTATTTAAGCATTTCCCAAGCAAGACCTGGCGTTGACGTATCTAATACAAAAGACTTGGGGAAAACATTGAGGAAAAGGAAGAAAATGCTGGTAACCAACATTTTCTCCCTTTGCTTCAATATTTTCTGTGCTATGTTGTAACATTTTCGATAAATACAAGGAATTCTGGTATGCTGTGCATGGCCAGTATACAAGCTATTCTTGTAGGCGTGGGAATTAGCTCAGGTTGCTATATTTTCCCAATTTGATTTTATATACTTTTTAAAGCAAGCTTATTCTATGAAAATTAATGTTCATTTCTCACTGCATTTCAATATATCATTTTCCCATTATTCCATCTTCCATATTTAATATTGTCTTCTTTTTTGTAAACACTCTGGTAGAAAAACACGTGATTCTTTTCCCAGGCGTTTTCTGTGGGATACTCATCGCTCGACTTGGACTTGGTAAATCTACTTTCATCGGTGCAGTTTTAACTTCATTTGGATATATACTGTCATTCTTTGCTACATCTGTGGTACATCTATATTTCTTCATTGGCGTTATATCAGGTATTATACAGCTTTTTATGTTCAATTCAGCACAATGAGAAATAGTCAAATATACTTTGGCCTTTCTTTAATGAAATATTTTATGAATGGATGAAAAAATGCATTTACGAAGTCTTTGAGAAAAAACAACGATGTTTCATTAAGGTAGAATAGCCGTAATGTAGCCATTCTGAGATTCGTAAAACATCGGATTTTTTTTCGAGCGTCGTCGTTACGTACCCGAACTTATTCGGGCTTTCGTAAACATTTGGCGGTAGAAAGTTCCACCGCCGAATGTTTTCGACGTCACCCGAATAATTCCCACGTCGCGCGAATCTTATTAGGGGTAGAATGCCTTAAGGTATCCAAACCCTCAAAAGCACCAAAGACCAAAATGCGAAATTTGAAAAGTGACAGTAATTCCTAAATTGTGTTACATTTCCATTCCAAATACAAACACAAGCATTTTGAACGGTTTAGAATTTTGAATTAATGCATACTTACGGAAATATTTGACAAAAATGTTCAAAATTACCTCCCTTGCATATGAATATAGAGTAAAATTACATTTGTAAATTATTTTCTTCTTGAAGCATAATCTTGAAATCCGGCACGGTGAATCAACTTATTTGAAGTGTATTTACAAGTGAGTGTAATTTGATGCATTTCGTATGGCTAGAAAGTGGTGATTTTTTCAGGGTCCGTAAACCTTAAGTACAGTTTCAGTATTCGACATATAAATTTTGCCTTCATGTCCTATATGACAAGCAGAAATGTTCCAAAAATGCATTTTGCTATGTTACTATAACTCACCATTTTAAGTTAGAATTAACACAAGGTATTTCATCCTTCATTAGATTTTGAACACTTCGTGCAACTTAGGGTGTCATCCATGACAACGGAATTGACGAGGGTATACCATCTCCATTTTCTGTTGTCACAGAGGACATCCAAAGCTGCACGAAATTTTTGGTGACTGGAACACAGGCGTCCGTAATTTGAGCCTTGGCACCATCTAGACTATTCTTTATCATAAAGAATAAAAGATAAAGAATAGTCTAGATGGTGCCAATGCTCAAATTACGGACGCCTGTGGACTGGAATACCTAAAATATGTGACCCGTCACGCTAAAAGGAACCTTAGAGGAAGTGTAAAAAATATCGACCCTAGTCGGTCTGCGCAGTCCGCGCAGCCAGACTAGGGCCAATACTTTATGTAATTTCCTGAATTTAGAATGCTTTTCCTATCTTATTATATATTCATTATTCATATACGGGGTCCATTTTACGTGCTAAGCTTGAACAGTTTGTCAAAAATGAATTTTTGCACTTCTGATACGGTCCCTTTTAGCGTGACGGGTCACATAATTATGTTTTTTTTTACTTTTCCAACTTTGTTTCATTATAGGTCTCGGGACATCCATCATATACCTGGCTTGCACCACTGCACTAGGAATGGCGTTCGAGGGTCCGCAGCGAGTTGTGGCCATTGCTATACAGAATGCAAGTTTTAGCATCACAGGTATAGCACTACCGTACTTCTTTAACTGGTTGGTGGATACGTATGGGATCAACGGAACATTCTTGATACTTGGAGGGATTTGTCTAAACTCTTTACCGGCTTCGAGACTGTTTGCAGTTCTTGCAAAGCAGCATCATGAAGACCAGATTAAATGTAATAATAATGTTTCAGAGGAAACCGAGAAAAATCCGCATACTTGTATGGAAATAACAAAACATGAATTCGTATTCTTAAAGGACAGTGTCTGGACTATATTGACCTTCCCGTATATATTCAACTGTCTGGGTGCTGGGGTGACAGTGGGAACCGTTATTGCGTTTTTATCTCTAATGGTGGATGTTTTGTCGTGGAAAGGATTCACAGATTCAGAAGCATTGCTTGGATTCCCTATTGCCTACATCACCGGGTTCATATCAAGAGTTCTGGCAGGATTCGCGAGAAATTGTGATGCGGGCCATTCCCTGTTGATACCAACATTTTACGCACTGGGTGGTTGTTGTGGATTTTTGTTGATTTATTTGTTTTCTAATGTCGCTGTTGTATTAGCCGGCTGTGGTCTAGTTGGTATTGCAATATCGGGAGTTGTGTCTGCATCGTTTGTTGTGGTTGTACAAATGGTGGACGAAGAACATATACCAACCGGAGTAGGCCTAGTACTTTCTGCTATAGGATTCTCAACTGCTGGTCTTGGTCCAAGTTTTGGTAAGTACAACATATACCCATCGCAGTGGGGCTTATACTATCTGCTATTAGGTACTCAACTGTAGCTCTTGGTCCAAGTTTGGTGGATGAAGAACATATACCAACTTGAGAAGGGCTTATACGTTTTGCTATTTAATGCTCAACTGTAGCCCTCGGTCCAAGTTTTGGTAAGTACAAATGGTGGATGAAGAACATATCGCCGCTTTTCAACAAAAACCTCGTAACTGCGGCTTATGTCAACAAAAACATTGCAACTGCAGTTTGAAACAAACTGTTGAAAAGCGACGATAGGCTATACCGACTTATGATGTCTACTGTTTGATGTTCAACTGTAGTTCTTGGTCCAAGTTTTGGTACATGTAAGTAGGTCTACAAACGGTAGATGAATTTATGCCCACCGGAATAGCTAGCTCTACGAGTGCCTTCTGCTATAGAATGCTCAACTGCAGCTCCAAGATTTGGTAAACTTGTACAAATAGTAGACGAAGAACATATCTACCGACCGAAGTAGTGCTTAAGGTTTTTTCTGTAGGGTGCTCGACTGCATGTCAACGATTTGGTGCGTGGTTGATTAACCCTTTCCCAAACAAGACCTGGTTTTGACGTCCCTGATATAGATCTATATGGCTTGGGAAAACATTGAGACAAAAGAAGAAACTGCTGATAACCAGCAGTTTCTCCTTTTGTCTCAATATTTTCTGAGCTGTATCATACACAAATCTTATCTTTAACAACATTTATTTTGTCGCCTACAGCAGCTTTCAAATTGGATCATCCTAAAATTTTGTCATTTGGGAAAGGGTTAATTTGCTGGTTACTTTCGTAAACGTAAATCGTACAACTTGAATAAGCTTTGAAACATAAACGACGATATACCAACCGGAACAAGGCATATCGAGGGTTCAGTGCAACACTATTGTAAGTGCCTAGATATGTTTATGGGCACTTACAATAGTGTTGCCTTCTGCAATTGCTGCTCTTGGTCTAAGCATTTATAAGTTCGATTTCATCTATTCAAACATTTGCCTTGAGAGGAGGGTTTTGGTGCGAAAAGTAAGTAAAAATACGCGGTAAAAGTGCCGATTCTTTCCAAAGCCTCGTAACTATAGATCCATTTAGCTGTAGTAACGAGTTTAGAAAAGCGATGAAATGTATTATAACACAGGCCGATTTAAGAGTTTGCCCCGAATCCGCTGAACTGCAACTAATGTATTCTATTTGTAATTGCCTTTTTTTGTATTTTTTTTTCAACTATCATATATTGTCTAACATGCCAAGCTAAAATGGATCTGTTGATTTGTGTGTGTGTGTATGGACACAAGGGCGGACCCAGGATTTTTTCTAGGGGGGGGGGGGGGGGGGTCAAAGCCCAAATAATGGCATTTAATTAGAAGTTATATAGTCAAAATTCAATTTTCGGCCAATTCCAGGGGGGGGGGGTCATGACCCCCTGACCCCACCCCTAGATCCGCCCTTGGGACAACATGTAGACACAAACCACGTAGATCTGGTTATTTTTTGTGCGTTTCGCTTATCTCGTTGTTTAGTATCTTAGATACTTCTTTCTAGCGTAGCCAAGTTTAGGTTGAGCATTTTAACCCATTACCACACAGTGACTCTTTTTGACTCCTTACAAAATAATGGCTTTAGAAAACATCGTGGAAAATGAAGAAATTGCTTGTGACAAGCAATTTCTTCATTTACCACAACTTTTTCTACCCAAAAAGATAAAAAGATGTATAATTTCATTGACTTAGAATTGTCGTCTGCAACATCTTTGAATTTGGACAAGTGTAAATTTTGTCGTTTGGTAATAGGTTAAAGAATCATTTATGTCATAGATGCATACCCAATGTTCAATTTATCATTGTCGATAAAGGAATCTAGAAATCTAGAAGGTTCCTTACTGCTTGATATGTTGCAAAGTAATTGTATGAGTGACGAGAGACACTTTCACGAAGTTCATCCAAAGGGAAAAAAATGATTAACGCTTTCCAAAACAAGCCGTGATTATGACACTCATAATAATAGTGTGTCAACAGAAGTAAATGGAAAGATGACAATCCTTATTTAAACAATTTTCTCCTTTCTTCTCATTATTAACATACATTTCTCCAATATTGTCGACACTCGTTATGTCGACATCGGATAAGTCGAATGTTCGTTTAAGTCGAAGTTCAAATCTGGTCCCGTCCTCATCAATGGACATAACTTTCTTTCATACAAAATAATTTCGAACTGAATATAGCCATTGAAATATAGTAGGAAAAGGATAGAAATTGCTCGAAACGAGCGATTTCTTTCCTTTTCCTACTATATTTCAATAATAATCGTAAATGATTAGTTTCACAAACGGTCAAATATCAACTTTATCGAAGCCGAACAAAATCGGATGAGTCGAATTCCGGATATATCGAGGTATTTTGACGGCCCCTCCGACTTCGACACAACGTGTGTCGACTGTATTTAGTTTGTCGTCTGTATTGTCTTCGAATTTAGACTGGTGTACAATGTCACTATAAGGGGAAAAGTAAATGACTTCGTATCAAATAGAAAATGACAATCTATCATCTTGAATATAAAAACCAAACTATCAATCAAATACCAAATTTTTAACAAACGTCCACGAGACTATGGGAAAAAGAACCTTATAACATTTTCTTCCTTCACCGAACCAACCAAAAGCAAGTCGTCGCCTCGTTTTTAAGCTGCGCTATCTCTATATTTGAAACAAATCCTATATTTGGTATCGTTGTGTTCGTATTGTTATGCTCTATCTCCTGAACACCAGATATCGTCGATTGGCGGGCTGGTTTTTGAGAAATCGCGTATGCATATTGCTCTATGTCCTGATTTTTGTCTATAAGTTGATCCGAATTTTATCCTATGTCCAAGACATAGAGCAATCTGTGCCTGAAAATTTCTCTCGTCCAATGAAAATAAGAATAAAGACCACGTGACCTGTTATGTGGTGGAAGGTCACTCAGATGGGCTCCTATATAACTCTATGTAAAATGCCCATTTTCAACACATTTTTACACCTTTTCAAAAATAAACAGGAGCAAAGCTATGCCTAAAATGGCACAGATCCATCTTTGCCCTGCAAAATTTTCAGCAAATGGACCCACCTCATGTGATTCATTTTTTTCAAAATTCTCACTCAAACATACATACCGTGTTTTTTTCCGCGCCAAAATAGAGACACCGGAAATGGGGGTCACGTGTATCCCTGCACCCAAACACACAAAATAGTCCTGAAAAGAAAGATGGATTCTGGCTCAGAAATGAGAAAACATGTCACTCAAAGGCATCCAATGAAAACCTTAGCTCAAAATCATTCATGCAGAGAGCAAGGCATCATCAGAAAAGGGGCCAATTTTTTTTAAAGAACTATTTTAGCACCCCACGGATCGGAAGCACTTCTCTGAGTGACCTTACTCCATGTGACAAAAACACGAATTCCGATTACAAAATGAGAACAATAGATTTCTATTGGAGATTTTGATAATATGTAAGTACATATATGTTAGCAAGTCAATCGTTAACAATTTCAAATGCTATTTTAATCAATAGCCGTTCATAATAACACAATATGCGTACCTGCATTCTGATTACCAGTCTTCGATGGGTAGAATAGCCGGATAATCTTTAAAATAAATGTAATTGAAATTGATTTTGGCACACAAGTGCTTCAACAAGTAGATTTTTCTCAACTATAACTCATGTAGCCAGTATAAAAAGCAGAATATATTTCTTTGGAACCAAAATGATATGAATTTGTTGCAATTTAAGTCTATGGAGACGAAAGTCTGTATCCTTTACGATGCCATAAAAAGTTTAAATCAATTTGTACTCAAATATTTTTTTTTTACTTTATCTAAAACAAAGGCCGTCGGTTCGTAATACAACCGCATGCGTCGTCCCATTTCTACGACAAAACGACAATTTGTCTTTTTTTATGATTCGTAAGGTACGTGGTTCTATATAGCAAATAGTGTTTTTCGGAGTTATTTTACTCTATCTCCTTTAAAAGTGAGAAGTGTGTTTGAAAATGACAGAATTTGCTCTATCTCCCAACAGAAATAATGATTTTTCTCAAAAAAGGCTCCATCGTTTCTTATCAAATTGCGCATGTGGATAGATAAGGTTATTTCTGACAGTCCTGCAGAATTTGGGTCAATTTCAAGCAAAGATAAAAAAAGTTATGAGGGTTAAAAACGAGGCGACGAAGTGCGTATGATTATAACAAGTTATGATCGAATTGTTCTTTTTTTTGTGTGTGTGTGTGGTTTTTTTTTGGGGGGGGGGGTGTTGGAACGGAATCATCTAACATTATGTTTGGTTGAACACGATGAATACACAGTTACGTACATGTAGCCATGTGTGTTTCTTTCCCAAACGACAAAATTTTAGGGTGATATACTTCAAAAACTGCCACAAATAACAAAATGGATGTTTTTAGGATATGATTTGTGTAAAATATGACAGAGAAAATATTAAGACAAAACGAGAAACTGCTGATTATCAGCAGTTTCTTCTTTTGTTTTTTATGTTTTCCCAAGCCTATTCTATTAAGGATGTCAAAACCAGGTCTTGTTTGGGAAAGGGTTAAAAGCCAAACTAGTCTTGTCAAAAAAGTCTTGTAACTATGGTTAAATTTTGAATCATCTAAGTATTCAAGCTCTGTTACATGTAGATATTGGAGAAAAGGACGAAATTCTGATTGCAAGAATTTCCACATTTTCCTCAATATTTTCCACAATATCAAAGATTTAAAAGTTATTTCTATTTTAACAGTCGGATTCATTTGGAGTCTGTTTCCCTTTAACTTATTACTACAAAGTGACGCTTTTGGAAGCCCACAAAGAAAAATGCATTTGTTTTTACCCAAAATGGGGAAAAGGGGAAACTAGAAAGACCTGAAGGTCTTGAGCCGCTCCACGGGCCTGAATTTCTTTTAAAAATTAATTCAAGTTTTGATTAGATTTTTCAATACTTGTAGTTCTTAGATTAAAAACAAAGTGGAAAAAAACCGCAATAATGTGGTCAAAGCAAAAAGAAAGTGAAAGATTGACTAATATTTTGGGGATGATAGAGCGATAATAAAATTGAAAACTGATTTTGCCAAATTCAAGGAAACTTAATTCAGTGTGTGGGTTTATAATCAAGCTGAAAATTAAACTCATGCAAGATCTTATAGTCACCATCAGTCTGTTTAAATTTTGTCTGTATTAGTCTACATTCGTGGTCGTAAAAGTGAAAATATTGTCGAAAACAGAAATTTTGTCAATTTCAAGGGCAAATAAATCAATATCAATATTTTCTTCTTCCTTGTTGATGCCATTAAGTCCATTTATTCAGATTCAAAGTCGAGCATATTTTTTTCTTATTCGCAGGTTCCATGAGAGATTCTTCCAAATCGTACAGCGTGGTTCTGCTATTAGCGGCTGCAATACAGTTTCTCGGTGTTTGTTTATTCATAGCTGCTATTGTGACTTGGAGAACTTCAGCCAGGAAACTCAAACAAAATGAGGAGAAAAAAGAGAAAAGCGCTATCCAATATCAAACGGAGGACACTCACATGTGACAAGTCACGAGACAAATGAGCTCATTTCCAAAACAAGACGGATGTCACTCGTCCAAAGTCAAAGTTGATGCTGACAAGAAAATAAATGATTATTTCTTGTGATATTGCAGCAAAGAACAGATTGAGAAATGATAACACTCTGGTTATCAGCATTAGGTTTTTCTGTCTCTTTTCCAACACCAAAGATCTTACAATGTCATCAAAACCATTTATTGTTTTGGAAAGAGTTTTAAAAAGCGCTTTATTTCCAACACGAACTGAATTGTTTCCTTGTAGTGGGCAAAACAAGGTTAAACTGGACATGTCTTATTTCCGAGCAATATTCATATCAGTAGGTTAAAAATGAGTCCCCATCTTAACAAAATCTTAACAAATTACCCATCTTAGCCCACCTTAGCAATTTAGCCTACCTTAGCAATTTGCCCAACTTAGCAATTTACCTTAGCCCGTTTAAGCATCTTACCCCGTTTTAGCCATTTGCCGATCTTAACATTCCCATTTTAACATCGGTGTCGATGGAATCAATGTGCCGTTCTTAACAAAAGCCCGTCTTGATAGAAGCAATTTTATAAATATCAACGTGTTGCTCGTCTTAATCCATCTAAAAAAAGCTCACGTTTATTGCGACTTTGCGTTGGTTACTCAGTTTCGTTAAGAATCTGAAATGATTGACTGCGGTTTGAAATGAATAAAATGCTTTAAACGTTTAGAAAGTATAGCGAAGGGAAGAGAACGACCGTTGCTAAGACGCATTGAAAGAAATAAGAAAGCAAATGTATATTTGATGTTCTATTCAATTTGAAAGTGATCAAAAACGAAGTTCGAGAATTCAGTATATATATTCGCGGAGAAGATGATATCGATTCATTACAAATTACATGGATATGCGCCTAATCCTCATACGTGGGCACGGTGGATAACCCACGTGACTTTTGGGAAGCGTTATACACCGAAAAAATCGCCCGCTTCAATGTGTGTTTTGTTTAATTTCTCAGCTTATGCTCAATTGATTTTGACGAGATAAAGTGCACATTTGAAAGGACTTTTCCAGTTTGTAACTCACTCTTCTCCGAATCCCGTGGTTTCTTCAAACATTCAAGCGAAAGTTTTTTTTCGATGCATGTGAACGCTTCCCACTATCGTTTTTCACTTACAAACACTTTGGCTCGAAATCTTTCATTTGATCAAAAATGTTTTTTTTTCTTTTCAGTGATATTTTTGATGTTTTGATTTCAGAATTTTCAGCTTGTTCTATATCAAATTTAACAGAATTAAATGAAGATTTAAAATTTGACATCATGATTTGCAGCCGTTGTTTCTCGGCTGACACCAGAGTCAATTGTTCATTTGTTTCTGTTGGTCGGATATCGAAGAAGAATTTTTGAAATTAAGTTGATCGACAAGTTTTTTGCTTTTATCCAAATCTTTATTTAAATGATCTATCTTACCTTCTAAATTGTTTTTATATTCAACATATCTGTGTCTTTCAGACAGAAGCGTCTCAAGCTTTGCCTCATAACGGGAGATCTCATCCTCCTTTACCTTCACTATCCCGCAAAGTTTCTTCTCCTTTTCCGTCGCATTCTTTAAATTATTTCTCAAAAGCTTCCATAGCCGTAACACGCTGCTTAAATGCGTCCAAGTTTTCACGCAATTTCTTGTTTTCTAACAAAAGACTTTTGTTTGCAGCATATAAATCTGTCAACATTTCTGCTACTTTGTTGTTGTTTTCCATTTTCCTTACAAGATACATTGTAACAAGGACAAATTCAAAATACGAAAAAGCTTCAACGTATTCACTGGAATATGGTAGATGTGCTCGGCATTTATATTTACGATAACGTTTCTTATGGATGAATTCAACCGTGACAAAGTTATTAAAGGCGTGTATCAGCAAATGTTGAGGAAAACAACGCCCTTGAATTATTATTCAACTATAATAAATCACAATCCTTTTTTCCCGCACGAATTCACTCTTTACTTATGTTCTAAGAAAGTTCTATCAGCACATATACTAAAAGAAATAAAAAATATTCTCATTCTTCATTTGCGTATAAGGAATGTAATCTAAACTCAATCATTCAACATAGCATAAAAAAATAGGGATATATCTATATTATCAAAAACTCAGCCGTGATATTTCTTTTCATAAATTTGATAATAGAATACATAAAATACTCAAGATGCTTTGTTTCTTTTTTATTTTATTGTGTCTAAAGCGATTCAACAAATTATTAGCTTAGTGGGAATTACTCTCCAAAGCCGAGGTCTATTGATTAACCGTCAAATATGACCTCTGCCGTTTTGGGTACACAAACAGCATATTTGGTCGTCATAATCTAATTATAGCACATCATTTGAATAATCGAATCAAAATCATTCAGTTTTATCTTGCATGATCATTACGTATACATTACGTCGCTTCTATTTTTGGCTGAAGCCGGTAACATTAATTTTGAATTATCGAATCAAAATCATTCAGTTTTATCTTGTTTGATTACGTATACATTACGTCGCTTCTATTTTTGGCTGAAGTCGGTAATTTGAAGCGTCAGCCAATGAAAGTTTGTATCAGCTTTTTAAATTGTTTTGTTGTGTAAAGCCAACGATTGAATACCGAAATCCCGCCAAGGCCTCGAGATTAGACGTGAAATGACCCCTCGGGAACAGAGCATCATTATATCATAATGGAATGAAGAGAGGATGTGCTCTGTTCTTAAGAGAGCAGGTGGGAATACAACATGCCATTTGCAAACAAATAGCAAACAAATCCTTTAGTAAGCTATTTTTCTAATGAAAACTAATTTATCTAATAGATCAAATAAAAGGAGATTTTATTATGAAATGATGGGAGTGATTGTCACCAATAAGTACCATAATTGGTCGTGTAAGTACATAATTGATATGTAAGTAATTTGATTTTTATTATGGGCGTGATTTTACCATGAAAAATAAACAAATATTTCTTTTTAGATTTCCTAATAAAATGACTGAGATATTTAAAGGGAAATATGGTAGGTTGACAGAGGAAAATAATTTTCAAGAAATAGCATGTGAAACGGCTAATCTACACAGCTAGATTATTTCCATCCAAGGAAATTTCAAATGAGGTTCATTTAGTCCTTATATATAATATGTTATAAAGTATATCATTGACAAGCCATTTATATCAAACGAGAAACATTCATTGGGAACTGGATCCTGATAGACAGTGAAAAAAATGTATAAACGCAAAAATTCCTTTCTTTTTGGCCATAGATAATGCAATGCATCACGCAACAATGCATACTCTAATTATCCCTATGTTGTTCTGATCCCTAAAAAACTAAGCATGGGTTCCTTTAACACTCTCCATCAATTATATAAATATTCATACTTTCCTCAATTGTTGCGTGTGATAATTCAAAGATGGTCCATCATGGATGGTTTGAAAAAAAGATTTTGATCAACCAATTTAAATTAAATGAAGAATATGAGCATTTAAAAGTTCTTGATAAAACTTGGATTAGACTCGCATTTTTTGAACACTCGAAAAAACAATTAATTCAAGCTCGCGATAATTTACAATTGTCTAAAAACTTTAGACAATAAAATTTTGAATATAAGAGTGCAGTGTAATTTTAAACGCAGCTGTTGCCACTGTTGTTGGTGATGGTGCAGAAAATAAAAGCATTCAAGACACGAGAATCGTTGTTCATAAAAATTAGGTAAGTTGCGCTTATATGTATTTACATTTTACGATATGAAAATAATAAAAAACAAGAGGACCATGATGGTCCTATATCGCTCACCTGAACCAACATGATATTAGGCACAGTTTTGTTCAATTCAATTAATATTTATGACTTTAAGGGGGAATGCTCAAGTGTCCTAAATTTTTTCCCAATAATAGAATTTATTTATATTTTGTATGTTGAAATAAAATGTTATTACTAATTGAAAAATGAAATAAAAATGGATGGTCAGCGATCTTGTTTGAATTTTATAGGCATTCGTATCACATACCCCTACAGCGAAAAATGCACAATTTCTTGCACCTATCTAAGGTCCCTTAAATGGTTAAAAAATGCTGTATAATCATCGTTTAGTCCCGAAAACGGATTTAAAGTAACGTCTTACATTTAATAAGAACAGAAATCCCAAAATATGTGCTATTATAAACGCGCAAATGTATAAAACAGCATGCTCACGTGTTCAGTTTGATCAACGAAGCTCAAGTTTATTATGTAAAAAATTGCATATTTTTGGAAATATTTCAAGTCCTACATAATAGAATTTGATAAAACTGCATCATTGTATTAAGCAACATGTCCTGGTAATAATTCAAAAAGAAAATGTATAGGTCAGCGCACTTATTAGTGAATTACATCATTTTTTATCAGCTACACACGAAAAACAGTAGTAACTGCGTACACACATACAACTGTCTTGCTCTAAATAATCAATTTCCATACTGAGGAATGAAGTTTTGCATAATAAATACGCTTTTACCATCGAAAATGGTAAATTGCAATTATGTGTTATATCATTGAAAATATGGTAGCAAAACATATATGGTACGAAACGTTTAATTTTCTACAGTAATGACCGTGTGTTCCGAAAAACTGGAGCATTCCCCCTTAAGACTGAAAACAAACTTATGGTCAATAACATTGTGTCATGTTTTGTTCTGATTAGTCACTATTTGTGGTTGTCCGGGTAAAATTTGAAGGGCAGATCATCTTCCGAGATCTTATGGTCTCCAACATTGTTTCCAAGTTTTGTCTTGATTGATAAAAAAATTGTCGATTCTAGATTGTAAACAAGGTCGAAAACAGTTGAAAACACCAATTTTGTAAAATTAAAGGACACATAACTCTCAACTTTCTGATCCCATCAGGCCAAATATCAAACTAATACGAGTTCTAACAGTATCCAACATTGTGTTCAAGTTTTGCCTTGATTAGTCAACAATTGTAGATTTTAGAGCGTATAAACAAAGTCGAAAACAGCCGAAGATGGCAATTTTGTAAAATTCACGGACACATAACTCTCGTCTTTCCGGCCAGATCAGACTGAAAAATTAACTCATCAAAGATCTTATGGTTCCCAACACTGTGTCAAAGTTTTGTCTTGATATGCCAATAATTGTAGATTCTAGAGTGTAAACAAGGTCGAAAACAGTAAAAAATGCAATTTCATTAGATTCAAGGGTGGATAACTTAGGACTTCCTGGTCTGATCAGACCAAAAATCAAAAGCATCAAAGATCAAAGATGGTCACCAACATTGTGTCTAATTTTTGTATTGATTGGTCAATATTTGGAGATGCTATAGTGTAAACAATGTCAAAAGTAGCTATTTTTACATTCAAGGGCAGATAACTCCAGACTTTCCAGTCCGATCTGACCCAAATTCAAACTCATCCAAGATCTTACCATCACTAACATTGTGTCCAAGTTTTCTTTTGATTGGTCAATAATTGTAGATGCTATAGTGTAAACAAAGTTTAAAACAGTGAAAAACTTCAAATTTTGTCAAATTCAAGGGCAGATAACTCAGGACTTTCTATTCCGATCAGACCAAAAATCAAACTCATGTAAGCTCTTATGGTAACCAACATTTTGTCCAACTTTTGTATTGATTGGTCAATATTTGTAGATGCTAGAGTGTAAACAATGTCAAAAGTAGCTATTTTTTACATTAAAGTGCAGATAACTCCAAACTTTTCAGTCCAATCTGACCCAGAATCGAACTCATCCAAGATCTTATGGTAACTTACATTGTGTCCAAGTTTTGTCTTGATTGGTCAATAATTGAAGCTATAGTGTAAACAAAGTTGAAAACCGTGTAAAACAGCAATTTTGTAAAATTCAAGGGCAGATAACTCAGGACTTTCTAATCCGATCAAACCAAAAATCGAACTCATCCGAGATCTTATAGTCACCAACATTTTGTCCAACTTTTGTTGACAGACGGACGGACGGACATACGGACAGACGGACGACGGACAAAAAACGATCACAATAGCTCACCTTGAGCACTTCGTGCTCAGGTGAGCTAAAAAAAACATAATAATCTGACATGGGTTTAGGCGAGGAACACGTTGAGATTGATAAAATGGCATCTATCAAGACGGGCTTTTGTTAAACTCGGCACATTGATTCCATCGACACCGATGTTAAAATGGGATTGTTAAGATCGGCAAATGGCTAAAACGGGGTAAGATGCTAAACGGGCTAAGTTGGGTAAATTGCTAAGTTAGGTAAATTGCTAATGTGGGCTAAATTTCTAAGGTGGGCTAAGATGGGTAATTTGTTAAGATTTTGTTAAGATGGGGACTCATTTTTCCCCTACTCATATCGTGGAATAATACATAAACAAGATAGTTATAGTACGAAATAATAGTTTAATCATATCCATAAATTTGGTATCTATAAAATAAACTTTTGAGTAAAACATGTAATTACAAAATTCTCGAAAACAATTAAAGTTACACACAGCAGTAATTGTAACTACAATTATTTCACCTCAATGGTTCAAAGATATAAAGCAGAGCTACAAGTTCGAGTCGTTAACGCTTTTTAAAAAGAAAAAAAAAAATCTTTTGAAGTGGATAAATGAGACAGATAGTCAAGGCTCAGAATTATACACTAGACAATGACTGTTTAAACCATGTCCCAAACAAGATATGAAATTTGACGACCCTTAAAGAAAAGGCATGGTAAAATATCGAGCCAGAATAGAAAATGCTGGTTATCCATAAACTCAATATTTTCTATGAAGCATCATACCCATTTATTTTCTTTTTTGGAACAGTCTACAATTCCGCCATTTGAGATTGGGAAAGAATAGCCCTTTTTGTCTTTTATTGTACTGAAAATTATACTATGTACAAATGGAATGACGTTAAAGTGAACAAGATAGTGCATAGGTTTATGAAACACTAATGTCCCCTTAATGGCAATTCAGAATAGAACAAAAACACGGCCTTTGCTTATGACCTTGACAGTAGTATTACAAACCACGTCTTGCCAAATACAAGAAGAAAACATATGCACAATATCAAAAGCATTATTGCCACTCATTGTTTAAAGTTAATGACAGTGTTTAAGGTTTTGCAAACAAACATACAGAAAAGACAGACAGAGTAAAATTTATATGCCCCCAATCTATTTTTGCAGGACATAACAATACTACAATTGTATCCTTTAATTTATACTCTAGAATTATAATTTATTTATAATTGATTAATCAATTAATTAAGTAATTAATTATTAAATCTACAAGAACAAGAGATGTTTGTAAAACATATATGCCCCCTCAAGGGCCTACCATTGATGTAGGTCAAACTCCGAGGTCAAGTTCACAAGGTCCAAGGTCATGGTCAAATAAGAAAGGTCTTAGTAGGAGGTATCTATGTGTGAAATATCAAGGCTGTAGGTGTAAAAGGACATGAGATATAGGCCAGGTTAACGATTTTTAAAAGTAGGTCAAACTACAAGGTCAAGGTCACACAGGCCAAGGTCATGGTCAAATGTGAAAGGTCTTGGTAGGAGGTGTCCATGTGTAAAGTATCGAGGCTGTATAGGTGACAAGACATGAGATATAGGCCATGTTAAAGCTGTTTAAAAGTAGGTCAAACTCCAAGGTCAAGGTCCAAGGTCATTGTCAAAAGTGAAATGTCTTAGTTAGAAGTGACCATGTGTGAAATATCAAGGATGTATGTGTTAAATGAAATATAGTCCAGGTTAAAGTTTTTTAAAAGTAGGTCAAACCTCAAGGTCAAGTTCACAAGGTCCAAGGTCATGGTCAAATGTGAAAGGTCTTGGTCGTAGATATCCATGTGTCAAGGCTGTATGTGTAAAAGGACATGAAATATAGGCCAGGTTAAAGTTTTTTTAAAGTAGGTCAAACTCCAAGGTGGAGGTCACAAGGTCCAAAGTCATGGTCAAATGTGAAAGGTCTTGGTAGGATGTGTCCATGTGTGAAATATCAAGGCTGTATGTGTAATATGACATGAGATATAGGTCCACTTTAATTTTTCTAAAAGTAGGTCAAACTCTAATGTCAAGGTCACAAGATCCATGGTCATAGTCATACGTGAAAGTTCTTGGTCGGAGGTGTCAATGTGTCAAATATCAAGGCTGTATGTGTAAAAAGACATGATAAATCAGTCAGGTTAAAGTTTTTCAAAAGTAGGTCTAACTCCAAGGTCATGGTCAAATGTGATAGGTCTTGGTAGGAGATGTCTATGTGTGAAATATCAAGGCTGCATGTGTAATAGGTCATGAGATATAGGCCCTGTCAAAAATTTTTAAAGTAGGTCAAACACCAAGGTCAAAGTCACAAGGTCCAAGGTCATGGTATCCATGTGTGAGATATCAAGGCTGTATGTGTAAAATGACATGAGATATATGCCAGGTTAAGAATTAAGTGTGAAAATCGACAAAGGGCAATAACTCCAAGAATTTGATCGGCAGAGTTACAGTTCTTGTGCACTGCACCCGTCCATAATGAGATCTATCCACCTGTAAAGTGTCAAGATTCTACCTTACATACTTTTTGAGTTATGCTTCGGACAAAAATAAAGTTTGAAAATCAACAAAGGGCAATAACTCCAAACAAGAGGGCCAAGATGGCCCTGTATCGCTCCACTGGCTTTTAGACATTTAGACTACGAAATTCTTCAAGGAATACCATAGAGGTCTATTCAAAGAAGATTCATGCTACACCAGAATGAAATCCAATAAGTGATTAAGAGCAGAAATGTTTTTAAAATTTTCTTAAAATTACACTGTTTCATATAGCCAAAAAAAGCCTAGCCCACAACGGCCAAGTTTTTAATCCGATCGTGAAGGAATTTGGAAGAGATTCATGCAAGGAAGATTCCTGTGAAGTTTGGTTGAAATTGGTCCTGTAGTTTTGGAGAAGAAGATTGTTTGACAACTTTTCGAAAATTCAATTTAATTAAATTAATTAAAATCTAAGTTCTACACGAAAATTATTTTTTCAAGGAATTTAGAGGAGATAAATGCAAGGAAGATTCGTGTTGAAGTTTGGTTAAAATTGGTCCAGTAGTTTTGGAAAAGAAGATTTTTTGAAAATTTAATTCAATTATTCAAAATTTAAATTCTACATAGAATTTATTTTTTTAAAGGAATTAAGAAGAGATAAATGCAAGGAAAATTTCTGTTAAGTTTGGTTGAAACTGGTCCAGTAGTTTTGGAGAAGAAGATTTTTTAAAGATTTTTCGAAAATTTAATTTAATTAAATTAATTAAAATTTAAGTTCTACATGGAAGTTACTTTTTTGAAGGAATCGAGAAGAGATTGATACAAGGAACATTTCTGTAAAGTTTGGTTGAAATTGGTCCAGTTGTTTTGGAGAAAAATTTTTTTTAAAGATTTTTCAAAAATTTAAATCAATTATATTATTTAAAATTCAAGTTTTGCGCGGATTTTATTCTTTTGAAGGAATTTAGTAGAGATTCATGCAAGGAAGATTTCTGTGAAGTTTGGTTGAAATTGGTCTAGTAGTTTTGGAGAAGAAGAATTTTTAAAGATTTTTCAAAAATTTAATTCAATTAAGTTAATTAAAATTCAAATTCTGCATAAATTTTATTCTTTTGAAAGATTATAGTAGAGATTCATGCAAGGAAGATTTCTGTGAACTTTGGTTCAAATTGGATCAGTAGTTTTGGAGAAGAAATTTTTTTAAAGATTTTTCGAAAATTTAAATCAATTAAATTAATTAAAAGTTCTGCGCGGATTTTTTTCTTTTGAAGGAATTTGGTAGAGATTCATGCAAGGAAGATTTCTGTGAAGTTTGGTTGAAATTGGTCCAGTACATTTGGAGAAGAAGAATTTTTAAAGATTTTTCGAAAATTTAATTAAATTAAACAAGAGATGTTTGTAAAACATATATGCCCCCTTCAAGCGCCTACATTTGATGTAGGTCAAAGTCCAAGGTCAAGTTAACAAGGTCTAAGGTCATGGTCAAATATGAAAGGTCTTGGTAGGAGGTGTCTATGTGTGAAATATCAAGACTGTATATGTAAAAGTAAAATGAAATATAGGCCAGATTAAAGTTTTTAAAAGTACGCCAAATGCCATGGTCAAGGTCAAATGTGAAAGGTCTTGGTTGGAGGTGTCCATGTGTGAAATATTAAGGCTGTACGTGTAAAAGGACATGATATATATATGCCTGGTTTAAGTTTTTTTAAAAGTAGGTCAAACTCCAAGGTCAAGGTTGCAATATTCAAGGTCATGGTCAAATGTTAAAGGTCTTGGTAGGGGGTGTCTATGTGTGAAATGTCAAGGTTGTAGGTGTAATAGGACATAAGATAAAGGCTAGGTTAAAGATTTCTAAAAGTATGTAAAAATCAAAGGTCAAGGTCACACAGGCCAAGGTCATGGTCAAATGTGAAAGGTCTTGGTAGGAGGTGTCCATGTGTAAAATATTGAGGCTGTATAGGTAACAGGACATGAGATATATGCATAGTTTAAGTTTTTTATAAGTAGGTCAAACTCCAAGGTCAAGGTCCAAGGTCATGGTCAAATGTGAAATGTCTTGGTTTGAAGTGACCATGTGTGAAATATCAAGGCTATATGTGTAAAATTACATGAAATATAGGCGAGGTTAATGTATTATAAAAGTAGGTCAAACACCAAGGTCAAGGTCTCAAGGTCCAAGGTCATGGTCAAATGTGAAAGGTCTTGGTAGGAGGTGTCCATGTGTCAGATATCGAGACTGTATAGGTAACAGGACATGAGATATAGGCCTAGTTTAAGTTTTTTAAAAGTAGGTCAAACTTCAAGGTCAAGCTCCAAGGTCATGGTCAAATGTGAAATGTCTTGGTTGGAAGTGACCATGTGTGAAATATCCATGCTGTATGTGTAAAATGACATAAAATATGGGCCAGGTTAATGTATTATAAAAGTAGGTCAAACACTAAGGTCAAGGTCACAAGGTCCAAGGTCATGGTCAAATGTGAAAGGTCTCGGTCGTACGTGTCCGTGTGTCAAATATCAAGACTGTATGTGTAAAAGGACATGATATATCAGCTAGGTTAAAATTTTATAAAAGTAGGTAAAAGTCCAAGGTCAAGGTCACAAGGTCCAAGGTCATTGTCAAATATGAAAGGTCTTGGTAGGAGGTTTCCATGTGTCAAATATCAAGGCTGTATGTGTAAAAGGACATGATATATCGGCCAGGTTAAAGTTTTTAAAATGTAGGTCAAACTCCAAGGTCAGGGTCACAAGGTCCAAGGTCATAGTCATATGTGATAGGTCTTGGTAGGTGTCCATGTGTGAAATATCAAGGCTGTATGTGTAATAGGTCATGAGATATATGCCTGGTTTAATTTTTTTAAAGTAGGTCAAACTCCAAGGTCAAGGTCACAAGGTCCAAGGTCATGGTCAAATGTGAATGATGTTGATAGGAGGTATCTATGTGTGAGATATCAAGTCTGTATGTGTAAAAATACATGAGATATAGGCAAGGTTAAGAATTAAGTGTAAAAATCAACAAAGGGCAATAACTCCAAGAAGTTGATCGGCAAGGTTATGGTTCTTGTGCACTGCACCTCTCCATAATGAGATCTATCCACCTGTAAAGTTTCATGATTCTACCTTACATACTTTTTGAGCTGTGCTCTGGACAAGAATTAAGTTATAAAATCAACAAAGGGCAATAACTCAAAAATTTTGATCGGCAGAGTTACGGTTCTTGTGCACTGCACCTCTCCATAATGAGATCTATCCACCTGTAAAGTGTCATGATTCTACCTTATATACTTTTTGAGTTATGCTCTGGACAAGAATCAAGTTTGAAAATCAACAAAGGGCAATAACTCCAAAAATATGATCAGCAGAGTTACGGTTCTTGTGCACTGCACCTCTCCATAATGAGATCTATCCACCTTTAAAGTTTCATGATTCTTCCTAACATACTTTTTGAGTTATGCTCCGGACAAGAATTAAGTTTGAAAATCAACAAAGGGCAATAACTCCAAAAATATGATCGGCAGAGTTACGGTTCTTGTGCACTGCACCTCTCCATGATAAGATCTATCCACCTGTAAAGTTTCATGATTCTACCTTACATACTTTCTGAGTTGTGCTCTGGACAAGAATCAAGTTATAAAATCAACAAAGGGCAATAACTCAAAAATTTTGATCGGCAGAGTTATGGTTCTTGTGCACTGCACCTCTCCATCATAAGATCTATCCACCTGTAAAGTGTCATGATTCTACCTTACATACTTTTTGAGTTATGCTCCGGATAAGAATCAAGTTTGAAAATCAACAAAGGGCAATAACTCCAAAAATATGATCAGCAGAGTTACGGTTCTTGTGCACTGCACCTCTCCATAATGAGATATATCCACCTGTAAAGTTTCATGATTCTACCTAACATACTTTTTGAGTTATGCTCCGGACAAGAATCAAGTTTGAAAATCAACAAAGGGCAATAACTCCAAAAATTTGATCGGCAGAGTTACGGTTCTTGTGCACTGCACCTGTCCATGATGAGATCTATCCACCTGTGAAGTTTCATGATTCTACCTTTAATACTTTTTGAGTTATGCTCCGGACAAGGTTTGGTCTACGGACAGACCGACCGACCTACGGACCGACCGACCGACCGACTGACCGACCTTCCGACCGACCGACCGACACTTGCAAATCAATATACCCCAATTTTCTTCGAAAGGGGGCATAATTAATTAAAATTCAAGTTCTGCATAGATTTTATTCTTTTGAAGGAATTTGGTAGAGATTCATGCAAGGCTGATTCCAGTGAAGTTTGATTGAAATTGGTCCAGTAGTTTTGGAGAAGAAGATGTTTGAAAATTGTTTACGCACGCACGGACGCACGACGGACACAGGGCCATGACATAAGCCCCGCTGGCCTTCGGCCAGTGGAGCTAAAAATTGATCGGCAGATGTAGGGTTCTTGTGCACTGCACCTCTCCATAATGAGATCTATCCACCTATGAAGTTTCATGATTCTACCTTACATACTTTTCTATATATGCGCCAGATAAGGTTTGGTCTATGGGTTTGAGTTTATTGGGGTTTTACGCCGTTTTCAACTACCAGGGTCATATCGCGGCGGCCGGAGCACCTACCCATGGATTCCTGTTGTTTCTCAAACCAGTACTACCACAATACCCTTACCGAGCCTCCAGCTGCTCGCCCACTTAGGTTAACGATTTCAAACCCATTGGTGGGTGACAATTTTGTCAGATAGAGTATTAGCCGCGGCCGGGTATCGAACCCGGGACCTCTCGAATGAGAGTCAGATGCGCTACCAACTGCGCTAAGGCCGCGGCCGGGTTTGGTCTATGGACTGACCGATCAACCAACCAACCAACCGACCGACCTACCGACACTTGCAAAACAATATACCCCAATTTTCTTCGAAAGGGGGCATAAATATTAAAATGATATGCAAATGTATCAATTGTCATGAAACTGCATAAAAAGCTAAGACTTCTTGTCCTAGAACAATTTATTGAAAATATTGAAAAACTATAACGGTAATACCCAACAAAATTATCACTCTCTGTTAAAAATGCTTTACAGTAATAACAAATATTGAGCAAATACCTATAATGGCAGCAAGTGTAACAAGGCACTTGAAATTGTTTGGTTGAACGTCAAAGATGCTGTCGATGATAAAGTGAGTATCAATGTTTGTCATTAAAAACATAACTTGCAGGCATGTAACAGCTAGAAGCAAAGCAAACACAGTTTCAAGGCTGTTCAAAACGAGAAATATGCGTAGTGAAATACGACTCATTTAGCAATTTTATTTCATGTAAATTTTAAACTTTTCAACTGATATTCAGTATATTCTTTTCTTAATACTTCTTTGGTCAGCAATTGATTAATATTACTTTGGTTTGATGGTTTCCCTCCAAAACGTCGGGAATCTTATTCTACTTGCGAGATTCTGATATGTATATTCATCAAGTTCATATCTCCATGCAACCCAGCGCCAGAACAGCGCGTCCCTCCAACCGCAGAAAAACATGTATGCACTGTAACCAATAAACGCTACTGAACCTGCGACCGCACATCGGAATAATATTGTATTGCTGGGAAGGTATTGCTCGAGAAGTGTGTCAGGCACAGGGTCGGCTGGAAAATCTTGAGATTCTGGCTCTAGGCTCCAAATTTCGTGTTCCTGTACTTTTCCGTCTTCATAAAGTTCGAGAATTCAGTATATATATTCGCGGAGAAGATGATATCGATTCATTACAAATTACATGGATATGCGCCTAATCCTCATACGTGGGCACGGTGGATAACCCACGTGACTTTTGGGAAGCGTTATACACCGAAAAAATCGTCCGCTTCAATGTGTGTTTTGTTTAATTTCTCAGCTTATGCTCAATTGATTTTGACGAGATAAAGTGCACATTTGAAAGGACTTTTCCAGTTTGTAACTCACTCTTCTCCGAATCCCGTGGTTTCTTCAAACATTCAAGCGAAAGTTTTTTTTTCGATGCATGTGAACGCTTCCCGCTATCGTTTTGCACTTACAAACACTTTGGCTCGAAATCTTTCATTTGATCAAAAATGTTTTTTTTTTCTTTTCAGTGATATTTTTGATGTTTTGATTTCAGAATTTTCAGCTTGTTCTATATCAAATTTAACAGAATTAAATGAAGATTTAAAATTTGACATCATGATTTGCAGCCGTTGTTTCTCGGCTGACACCAGAGTCAATTGTTCATTTGTTTCTGTTGGTCGGATATCGAAGAAGAATTTTTGAAATTAAGTTGATCGACAAGTTTTTTGCTTTTATCCAAATCTTTATTTAAATGATCTATCTTATCTTCTAAATTGTTTATATATTCAACATATCTGTGTCTTTCAGACAGAAGCGTCTCAAGCTTTGCCTCATAACGGGAGATCTCATGCTCCTTTACCTTCACTATCCCGCAAAGTTCCTTCTCCTTTTCCGTCGCATTCTTTAAATTATTTCTCAAAAGTCCCATTTCTGCTTCCATAGCCGTAACACGCTGCTTAAATGCGTCCAAGTTTTCACGCAATTTCTTGTTTTCTAACAAAAGACTTTTGTTTGCAGCATATAAATCTGTCAACATTTCTGCTACTTTGTTGTTGTTTTCCATTTTCCTTACAAGATACATTGTAACAAGGACAAATTCAAAATACGAAAAAGCTTCAACGTATTCACTGGAATATGGTAGATGTGCTCGGCATTTATATTTACGATAACGTTTCTTATGGATGAATTCAACCGTGACAAAGTTATTAAAGGCGTGTATCAGCAAATGTTGAGGAAAACAACGCCCTTGAATTATTATTCAACTATAATAAATCACAATCCTTTTTTCCCGCACGAATTCACTCTTTACTTATGTTCTAAGAAAGTTCTATCAGCATATATACTAAAAGAAATAAAAAATATTCTCATTCTTCATTTGCGTATAAGGAATGTAATCTAAACTCAATCATTCAACATAGCATAAAAAATAGGGATATATCTATATTATCAAAAACTCAGCCGTGATATTTCTTTTCATAAATTTGATAATAGAATACATAAAATACTCAAGATGCTTTGTTTCTTTTTTATTTTATTGTGTCTAAAGCGATTCAACAAATTATTAGCTTAGTGGGAATTACTCTCCAAAGCCGAGGTCTATTGATTAACCGTCAAATATGACCTCTGCCGTTTTGGGTACACAAACAGCATATTTGGTCGTCATAATCTAATTATAGCACATCATTTGAATAATCGAATCAAAATCATTCAGTTTTATCTTGCATGATCATTACGTATACATTACGTCGCTTCTATTTTTGGCTGAAGCCGGTAACATTAATTTTGAATTATCGAATCAAAATCATTCAGTTTTATCTTGTTTGATTACGTATACATTACGTCGCTTCTATTTTTGGCTGAAGTCGGTAATTTGAAGCGTCAGCCAATGAAAGTTTGTATCAGCTTTTTAAATTGTTTTGTTGTGTAAAGCCAACGATTGAATACCGAAATCCCGCCAAGGCCCCGAGATTAGACGTGAAATGACCCCTCGGGAACAGAGCATCATTATATCATAATGGAATGAAGAGAGGATGTGCTCTGTTCTTAAGAGAGCAGTTGGGAATACAACATGCCTTTTGCAAACAAATAGCAAACAAATCCTTTAGTAAGCTATTTTTCTAATGAAAACTAATTTATCTAATAGATCAAATAAAAGGAGATTTTATTATGAAATGATGGGAGTGATTGTCACCAATAAGTACCATAATTGGTCGTGTAAGTACATAATTGATATGTAAGTAATTTGATTTTTATTATGGGCGTGATTTTACCATGAAAAATAAACAAATATTTCTTTTTAGATTTCCTAATAAAATGACTGAGATATTTAAAGGGAAATATGGTAGGTTGACAGAGGAAAATAATTTTCAAGAAATAGCATGTGAAACGGCTAATCTACACAGCTAGATTATTTCCATCCAAGGAAATTTCAAATGAGGTTCATTTAGTCCTTATATATAATATGTTATAAAGTATATCATTGACAAGCCATTTATATCAAACGAGAAACATTCATTGGGAACTGGATCCTGATAGACAGTGAAAAAAATGTATAAACGCAAAAATTCCTTTCTTTTTGGCCATAGATAATGCAATGCATCACGCAACAATGCATACTCTAATTATCCCTATGTTGTTCTGATCCCTAAAAAACTAAGCATGGGTTCCTTTAACACTCTCCATCAATTATATAAATATTCATACTTTCCTCAATTGTTGCGTGTGATAATTCAAAGATGGTCCATCATGGATGATTTGAAAAAAAGATTTTGATCAACCAATTTAAATTGAATGAAGAATATGAGCATTTAAAAGTTCTTGATAAAACTTGGATTAGACTCGCATTTTTTGAACACTCGAAAAAACAATTAATTCAAGCTCGCGATAATTTACAATTGTCTAAAAACTTTAGACAATAAAATTTTGAATATAAGAGTGCAGTGTAATTTTAAACGCAGCTGTTGCCACTGTTGTTGGTGATGGTGCAGAAAATAAAAGCATTCAAGACACGAGAATCGTTGTTCATAAAAATTAGGTAAGTTGCGCTTATATGTATTTACATTTTACGATATGAAAATAATAAAAAACAAGAGGACCATGATGGTCCTATATCGCTCACCTGAACCAACATGATATTAGGCACAGTTTTGTTCAATTCAATTAATATTTATGACTTTAAGGGGGAATGCTCAAGTTTCCTAAATTTTTTCCCAATAATAGAATTTATTTATATTTTGTATGTTGAAATTACATGTTATTACCAATTGAAAAATGAAATAAAAATGGATGGTCAGCGATCTTGTTTGAATTTTATAGGCATTCGTATCACATACCCCTACAGCGAAAAATGCACAATTTCTTGCACCTATCTAAGGTCCCTTAAATGGTTAAAAAATGCTGTATAATAATCGTTTAGTCCCGAAAACGGATTTAAAGTAACGTCTTACATTTAATAAGAACAGAAATCCCAAAATATGTGCTATTATAAACGCGCAAATGTATAAAACAGCATGCTCACGTGTTCAGTTTGATCAACGAAGCTCAAGTTTATTATGTAAAAATTTGCATATTTTTGGAAATATTTCAAGTCCTACATAATAGAATTTGATAAAACTGCATCATTGTATTAAGCAACATGTCCTGGTAATAATTGAAAAAGAAAATGTATAGGTCAGCGCACTTATTAGTGAATTACATCATTTTTTATCAGCTACACACGAATAAAATGACGCAAAACAGCAGTAACTGCGTACACACATACAACTGTCTTGCTCTAAATAATCAATTTCCATACTGAGGAATGAAGTTTTGCATAATAAATACGCTTTTACCATCGAAAATAGTAAATTGCAATTATGTGTTATATCATTGAAAATATGGTAGCGAAACATATATGGTACGAAACGTTTAATTTTCTACAGTAATGACCGAGTGTTCCGAAAAACTGGAGCATTCCCCCTTAAGACTGAAAACAAACTTATGGTCAAGAACATTGTGTCATGTTTTGTTCTGATTAGTCACTATTTGTGGTTGTCCGGGTAAAATTTGAAGGGCAGATCATCTTCCGAGATCTTATGGTCTCCAACATTGTGTCCAAGTTTTGTCTTGATTGATAAAAAAATTGTCGATTCTAGATTGTAAACAAGGTCGAAAACAGTTGAAAACACCAATTTTGTAAAATTAAAGGACACATAACTCTCAACTTTCTGATCCCATCAGGCCAAATATCAAACTAATACGAGTTCTAACAGTATCCAACATTGTGTTCAAGTTTTGCCTTGATTAGTCAACAATTGTAGATTTTAGAGCGTATAAACAAAGTCGAAAACAGCCGAAGATGGCAATTTTGTAAAATTCACGGGCACATAACTCTCGTCTTTCCGGCCAGATCAGACTGAAAAATTAACTCATCAAAGATCTTATGGTTCCCAACACTGTGTCAAAGTTTTGGTTTGATATGCCAATAATTGTAGATTCTAGAGTGTAAACAAGGTCGAAAACAGTAAAAAATGCAATTTCATTAGATTCGAGGGTGGATAACTTAGGACTTCCTGGTCTGATCAGACCAAAAATCAAAAGCATCAAAGATCAAAGATGGTCACCAACATTGTGTCTAATTTTTGTATTGATTGGTCAATATTTGGAGATGCTAGAGTGTAAACAATGTCAAAAGTAGCTATTTTTACATTCAAGGGCAGATAACTCCAGACTTTCCAGTCCGATCTGACCCAAATTCAAACTCATCCAAGATCTTACCATCACTAACATTGTGTCCAAGGTTTCTTTTGATTGGTCAATAATTGTAGATGCTATAGTGTAAACAAAGTTTAAAACAGTGAAAAACTTCCAATTTTGTCAAATTCAAGGGCAGATAACTCAGGACTTTCTATTCCGATCAGACCAAAAATCAAACTCATGTAAGCTCTTATGGTCACCAACATTTTGTCCAACTTTTGTATTGATTGGTCAATATTTGTAGATGCTAGAGTGTAAACAATGTCAAAAGTAGCTATTTTTTACATTTAAGTGCAGATAACTCCAAACTTTTTAGTCCAATCTGACCCAGAATCGAACTCATCCAAGATCTTATGGTAACTTACATTGTGTCCAAGTTTTGTCTTGATTGGTCAATAATTGAAGCTATAGTGTAAACAAAGTTGAAAACCGTGTAAAACAGCAATTTTGTAAAATTCAAGGGCAGATAACTCAGGACTTTCTAATCCGATCAAACCAAAAATCGAACTCATCCGAGATCTTATAGTCACCAACATTTTGTCCAACTTTTGTTGACAGACGGACGGACGGACATACGGACAGACGGACGACGGACAAAAAACGATCACAATAGCTCACCTTGAGCACTTCGTGCTCAGGTGAGCTAAAAAAACATAATAATCTGACATGGGTTTAGGCGAGGAACACGTTGAGATTGATAAAATGGCATCTATCAAGACGGGCTTTTGTTAAACTCGGCACATTGATTCCATCGACACCGATGTTAAAATGGGATTGTTAAGATCGGCAAATGGCTAAAACGGGGTAAGATGCTAAACGGGCTAAGTTGGGTAAATTGCTAATTTAGGTAAATTGCTAATGTGGGCTAAATTTCTAAGGTGGGCTAAGATGGGTAATTTGTTAAGATTTTGTTAAGATGGGGACTCATTTTTCCCCTACTCATATCGTGGAATAATACATAAACAAGATAGTTATAGTACGAAATAATAGTTTAATCATATCCATAAACTTGGTATCTATAAAATAAACTTTTGAGTAAAACATGTAATTACAAAATTCTCGAAAACAATTAAAGTTACACACAGCAGTAATTGTAACTACAATTATTTCACCTCAATGGTTCAAAGATATAAAGCAGAGCTACAAGTTCGAGTCGTTAATGCTTTTGAAACAGAAAAAAAATCTTTTGAAGTGGATAAATGAGACAGATAGTCAAGGCTCAGAATTATACACTAGACAATGACTGTTTAAACCATGTCCCAAACAAGATATGAAATTTGACGACCCTTAAAGAAAAGGCATGGTAAAATATCGAGCCAGAATAGAAAATGCTGGTTATCCATAAACTCAATATTTTCTATGAAGCATCATACCCATTTATTTTCTTTTTTGGAACAGTCTACAATTCCGTCATTTGAGATTGGGAAAGAATAGCCCTTTTTGTCTTTTATTGTCAATACTGAAACTTATACTATGTACAAATGGAATGACATTAAAGTGAACAAGATAGTGCATAGGTTTATGAAACACTAATGTCCCCTTAATGGCAATTCAGAATAGAACAAAAACACGGCCTTTGGTTATGACCTTGACAGTAGTATTACAAACCACGTCTTGCCAAATACAAGAAGAAAACATATGCACAATATCAAAAGCATTATTGCCACTCATTGTTTAAAGTTAATGACAGTGTTTAAGGTTTTGCAAACAAACATACAGAAAAGACAGACAGAGTAAAATTTATATGCCCCCAATCTATTTTTGCAGGACATAACAATACTACAATTGTATCCTTTAATTTATACTCTAGAATTATTGATTATTTATAATTGATTAATCAATTAATTAAGTAATTAATTATTAAATCTACAAGAACAAGAGATGTTTGTAAAACATATATGCCCCCTCAAGGGCCTACCATTGATGTAGGTCAAACTCCGAGGTCAAGTTCACAAGGTCCAAGGTCATGGTCAAATAAGAAAGGTCTTAGTAGGAGGTATCTATGTGTGAAATATCAAGGCTGTAGGTGTAAAAGGACATGAGATATAGGCCAGGTTAACGATTTTTAAAAGTAGGTCAAACTACAAGGTCAAGGTCACACAGGCCAAGGTCATGGTCAAATGTGAAAGGTCTTGGTAGGAGGTGTCCATGTGTAAAGTATCGAGGCTGTATAGGTGACAAGACATGAGATATAGGCCAGGTTAAAGCTGTTTAAAAGTAGGTCAAACTCCAAGGTCAAGGTCCAAGGTCATTGTCAAAAGTGAAATGTCTTAGTTAGAAGTGACCATGTGTGAAATATCAAGGATGTATGTGTTAAATGAAATATAGTCCAGGTTAAAGTTTTTTAAAAGTAGGTCAAACCTCAAGGTCAAGTTCACAAGGTCCAAGATCATGGTCAAATGTGAAAGGTCTTGGTCGTAGATATCCATGTGTCAAGGCTGTATGTGTAAAAGGACATGAAATATAGGCCAGGTTAAAGTTTTTTTTAAAGTAGGTCAAACTCCAAGGTGGAGGTCACAAGGTCCAAAGTCATGGTCAAATGTGAAAGGTCTTGGTAGGATGTGTCCATGTGTGAAATATCAAGGCTGTATGTGTAATATGACATGAGATATAGGTCCACTTTAATTTTTCTAAAAGTAGGTCAAACTCTAATGTCAAGGTCACAAGATCCATGGTCATAGTCATACGTGAAAGTTCTTGGTCGGAGGTGTCAATGTGTCAAATATCAAGGCTGTATGTGTAAAAAGACATGATAAATCAGTCAGGTTAAAGTTTTTCAAAAGTAGGTCTAACTCCAAGGTCATGGTCAAATGTGATAGGTCTTGGTAGGAGGTGTCTATGTGTGAAATATCAAGGCTGCATGTGTAATAGGTCATGAGATATAGGCCCTGTCAAATTTTTTTAAAGTAGGTCAAACACCAAGGTCAAGGTCACAAGGTCCAAGGTCATGGTATCCATGTGTGAGATATCAAGGCTGTATGTGTAAAATGACATGAGATATATGCCAGGTTAAGAATTAAGTGTGAAAATCGACAAAGGGCAATAACTCCAAGAATTTGATCGGCAGAGTTACAGTTCTTGTGCACTGCACCCGTCCATAATGAGATCTATCCACCTGTAAAGTGTCATGATTCTACCTTACATACTTTTTGAGTTATGCTTCGGACAAAAATAAAGTTTGAAAATCAACAAAGGGCAATAACTCCAAAAAATTGATCGGCAGATGTAGGGTTCTTGTGCACTGCACCTCTCCATAATGAGATCTATCCACCTATGAAGTTTCATGATTCTACCTTACATACTTTTCTATATATGCGCCAGATAAGGTTTGGTCTATGGGTTTGAGTTTATTGGGGTTTTACGCCGTTTTCAACTACCAGGGTCATATCGCGGCGGCCGGAGCACCTACCCATGGATTCCTGTTGTTTCTCAAACCAGTACTACCACAATACCCTTACCGAGCCTCCAGCTGCTCGCCCACTTAGGTTAACGATTTCAAACCCATTGGTGGGTGACAATTTTGTCAGATAGAGTATTAGCCGCGGCCGGGTATCGAACCCGGGACCTCTCGAATGAGAGTCAGATGCGCTACCAACTGCGCTAAGGCCGCGGCCGGGTTAGGTCTATGGACTGACCGACCAACCAACCAACCAACCGACCGACCTACCGACACTTGCAAAACAATATACCCCAATTTTCTTCGAAAGGGGGCATAAATATTAAAATGATATGCAAATGTATCAATTGTCATGAAACTGCATAAAAAGCTAAGACTTCTTGTCCTAGAACAATTTATTGAAAATATTGAAAAACTATAACGGTAATACCCAACAAAATTATCACTCTCTGTTAAAAATGCTTTACAGTAATAACAAATATTGAGCAAATACCTATAATGGCAGCAAGTGTAATAAGGCACTTGAAATTGTTTGGTTGAACGTCAAAGATGCTGTCGATGATAAAGTGAGTATCAATGTTTGTCATTAAAAACATAACTTGCAGGCATGTAACAGCTAGAAGCAAAGCAAACACAGTTTCAAGGCTGTTCAAAACGAGAAATATGCGTAGTGAAATACGACTCATTTAGCAATTTTATTTCATGTAAATTTTAAACTTTTCAACTGATATTCAGTATATTCTTTTCTTAATACTTCTTTGGTCAGCAATTGATTAATATTACTTTGGTTTGATGGTTTCCCTCCAAAACGTCGGGAATCTTATTCTACTTGCGAGATTCTGATATGTATATTCATCAAGTTCATATCTCCACGCGACCCAGCGCCAAAACAGCGCACCCCTCCCACCGCAGAAAAACATGTATGCACTGTAACCAATAAACGCTACAGAACCTGCAACCGCACAACGAAATAGAGTAGTATTGCTTGGAAGGTATTGTTCGAGAAGTGTGTCAGGCACAGGGTCGGCTGGAAAATCTTGAGATTCTGGCTCGATACTCCAAATTTCGTGTTCCTGTACTTTTCCATCTTCATAAAGAACCTGAATATAAAAGCAAGACAAATGAGTAAAAAGTGAATCGCATTAATTTTGTAAGTTATCCCTCTCCAGAACAATGACATATTTTGACGCACATTTGACTTGTGTTAGAACATAGGAAGAAATTGAAGAAAAGGAAGAAGTGCTGATTACCAGCATTTTCTTCAACTTTTTCTATCAAATTAAAAAGAATTTTCATTCTGACTATGAGATTAATTTGGTCGTCTGCTACTGACCCCCGACCACACATCTGAATAAAGTATTGTTTCTGGGAGGATATTGTTCAAGTTGTGTGTCAGGCACTGGTTTGGCTGGGTAATCTTGTGATTCTGGCTCTACGCTCCAAATTTCATGTTCCTGTACTTTTCCATCTTCATAAAGAACCTGAATATAAAAGCAAGACAAGTGATAAAATAATGAGTTGCATTAGTTAATTATTCCTTTCTAGAACAACGACACATTTTGACGCATATCCGTGTTAGAGCAAAGGAAAATATTGAAGAAAAGGAAGAAAATGCTGATTACCAGCACTTTCGTCCTTTTCTTCAAATTTTTCTATCCTATTTAAAAAGAATTTTCTTCCTAATAGTAAGGCTAATTGAACCCCCGACCACACATCTGAGTAAAGTATTGTTTCTGGGAAGATATTGCTTGAGTAGTGTATTAGGTACTGGATCGGCTGGGTAATCATGTGATTCTGACTCTACGCTCCAAATTTAATGTTCCTGTACTTTTCCATCCTCGTACAAGACCTGCATGAAAATGAAAAGACAGCAACACAATGATATTGAGAGAAAAGGACAGAAATAAAGGAATATTAGACATGTCACCCAATAGATTTAATCAAACTTTTGATGGAGATAGACCTACATTTAGATCGATAGTGTTTAAACAAATAGCTAAACCCTTTACCAAATAGCTCCTGGTTTTAACAAACCTAACAAATTATGCCTTTGAAGAAATTACAGCTAAAACAAATCTTATATCACGCATTTCCTAGTTTTCTCTCAAATTTTTCCATGCTTTACCATACACATACCCCACAAAAAGTACTTATAATTAATATACAATTCCTTTCAATTATAAAAACCCTTTCAAAAACAAAACCCCACATAAAAAGGGCTTGCGAAAACATTGATACAAAAGAAGAAAGTGCTGAAAGTCATGTTTGTCAATATTCGTTTTGCGGTCCACAGCAGCTTTCAAATCGGTGCAGTCTAAAATTTTACTATTTAAGAGAATAGTTTAGCCTACCTGACAAGCAGCTCTCTCCCCAGCTTGGATTGCACCGTCTATATAGCCAGACCACACTGTGGCTGTCTGAGTACCAGCAAAAAATAACCTGCCAAATGGCTCCCGTAAATATCTGCAGAAAAAAGACAATATTTAGAATAAATGTCAAAAAAGCTGCTGTACAGACTAAAATATGTTGATGAAGAGAGGATTTGTGAATTAAAATGCCCAACTATGCAACGTTTCTTCCACTTATTTCTAGGATTCCACGTCAAACAAATCCAACTTTTGCATGCTAACAAACAAAGGCTGAATAACGATTATTAACTTTATCATTTTGAAAATCTATTTTAAAAAGACATGAATATGACAGCTAGTGCCCTTTAACTCTTTCCCAAACAAGACCTGATTTTGAAAACCCTATTAGAAAAGGCTTGGGAAAACATTGAAACAAAAGAAGAAATTGCTGATAACCAGGTCCTGAAAGATATACATTGTCGCTTTTCAACGAAAACCTCGTAACTGCAACTTGTTTTAAGCTGCAGTTACAAGGCTTTTGCTGAAAAGCGTCAATATTCTGAGAGTATTATATATTAGTTTACCTTCCATATAAAGTCAAGAATTTTGGTGGCATAACTCCAGTGTAACATCCCCCGGAATAAGGGTCTTCCATCCAGTTGTATTCTAGATAGTCAGTAGGCTCCATAAATTTGTTACTTCCAAATACACGGGTGTAGAACTCACAGAGGGACTTCTTTCTGTAAAGAAATTATTCTAAATTAGACTGTGTCAAAGTGGACACATATCCCTCTAGCTGTTAGTCACTGGAAAAGTGCTATAGATCAAAAGGTTCTTCAGTTGGAGCATAGATTGGATTTTAAACAAAGTTCAATAGTAACCTTGACCTTTAACCTACATAACCCAAAAATATTAGGACACCTCAAAAAGTCAAGGGTTACAACTGTATTAAGTTTGATGGTCTTAGGTCAAACAATTATAGAGTTAGTGCATGAAAACAGATTTTAAATAAAGTCCAATTGTTACCTTGACCTTGGACATAAGTGACCCAAAATAATAAGGCATCTCTGTGGGTCATGGTCAACAACTGTTTACTGTTTCATAGTCCTATAGGTCAAACGATTCTTGAGTTAGAGCATGGAAATGAAATGACATACAGATGGACAGACAGTGAGTAGATATAGTGAAACCAACAAACCTCTTTCTACTTTGTAGGAGTATGTGTGGGGGTAATAAGAGCACAATATATGCATGTTTGGAGTCCCTCTTTGTCCAAGAAATGTAGTGATTGCAAAAGTTCTTGGTATAAAGCTATCACAGACAAGCCAATAGAAACATCACACAAGGCGATGCCACCCCAAAATGATCAACAATGATACAATAACCACATATCTGAGATCTGCAGTGATCAGGGCCATTTCTCTCGCCCTGTCTGCCAGTATAAAGCCCATAATGACTGAATGAGATACATCTGGTTTTGAGTCGTCCAAACAATAATTACATATACCTTTTGATGAGGTCACAGTACCATTCAGACCTGAATATGGTACAAGAGGGCCATGATGGTCCTTAATCGCTCACTTGAACCTAGATAGTGTGAAAAACGAAGATTGTTTGTCTGACACTAGTATGAAATAACTCGCTTTAGCTTCGCTGGTGACTTAAAATTGATTTTTTTGTCTTTGTGTGGCAGAAAACATCATGGTAAATGAAGAAATTGCTTGTCACAAGCAATTTCTTCATTTTCCATGATGTTTTCCCAAACATTTATCTTGTTGGAAGTAAAAAATCACCAATATTGGTAAAGCCCTACCTGAGATCTGCAGTGATCAGGGCCATTTCTCTCGCCCTGTCTGCCAGTATAAAGCCCATAATGACTGAATGAGATACATCTGGTATTGAGTCATCCAAAGAAAATTCAGACCTGAATATGGTACAAGAGGACCATGATGGTCCTTAATCGCTCACTTGAACCTAGACAGCGTGAAAAACGCAGATTTTTTGTCAGACGCCAATATAAAATAAGACGCTTCAGCTTAGCTGGCGACTTAAAAATTGATTAAGAAAACATCATGGAAAATGAAGAAATTGCTTGTCACAAGCAATTTCTTCATTGTCCATGATGTTTTCCCAAACATTTATCTTGTTGGAAGTAAAAAATCACCAATATTGGTAAAGCCCTACCTGAGATCTGCAGTGATCAGGGCCATTTCTCTCGCCCTGTCTGCCAGTATAAAGCCCATAATGGCAGAATGAGACCCATCTGGTATTGAGTCATCCAAACAATAATTACATATACCTTTTGATGAGGTCACGGAACCATTCAGACCTGGATATGGTACAAGAGGGTCATGATGGTCCTTAATCGCTCACTTGAACCTGGATAGTGTGAAAAGGGCTAATCAAAAATTTGATTTTTTGTCTTCTTGGGATAAAAACAATGTGAAAATTGAAGAAAGTTCTTGTAATAAGCAATTTCTTCATTGTCCATGATGTTTTCCCAAACATTTATCTTGTTGGAAGTAAAAAAGCACCAATATTGGTAAAGCCCTACCTGAGATCTGCAGTGATCAGGGCCATTTCTCTCGCCCTGTCTGCCAGTATAAAGCCCATTATGGCAGAATGAGATCCGTCTGGTTTTGAGTCATCCAAACAATAATTATATATACCTTTTGATGAGGTCACTGAACCATTCAGACCTAAATATAGTATAAAAGGGCCATGGTGGTCTTTAATCGCTCACTTGAACCTAGATATTGTTAAAAACGCAGATTTTTTGTCTGACACCAATATAAAATAAGTCACTTCAGCTTCGCTGGCGACTTACAAATTGATTTTTCTTGTCTTTTTTGTGGCAGAAAACATCATGGAAAATGAAAAAATTGCTTGTCACAAGCAATTTCTTCATTTTCCATGATGTTTTGCCAAACACTTATCTTGTTGGAAGTAAAAAAGCACCAATATTGGTAAAACCCTACCTGAGATCTGCAGTGATCAAGGCCATTTCTCTCGCCCTATCTGCCAGTATAAAGCCCATAATGGCAGAATGAGATCCATCTGGTATTGAGTCATCCAGACAATAATTACATATACCTTTTGATGAGGTCACGGAACCATTCAGACATGAATATAGTATAAACAAGAGGGCCATGGTGGTCCTTTATCGCTCACTTGAACCTGGACAGCGTGAAAAAGGCTAATCAAAAATTTAATTTTTTTGTCTTCTCGGGATAAAAAACATTGTGAAAATTGAAGAAAGTTCTTGTAACAAGCACTTTCTTTATTTTCCTCAATATTTTCCCAAACATCTATCTTGTTGGAAGTAAAAAAGCACCAATATTGGTAAAGCCCTACCTGAGGTCTGCAGTAATCAGGGTCATTTCTCTCGCCCTGTCTGCCAGTATAAAGCCCTAAATGGCTGAATGAGAAGCATCTGGTTTTGAGTCGTCCAAACAATAATTACATATACCTTTTAATGAGGTCACGGAACCATTCAGACCTGAATATGGTACAAGAGGACCATGATGGTCCTTAATCGCTCACTTGAACCTAGACTGCGTGAAAAACGCAGATTTTTTGTCTGACAAAATTATAAAATAAGTTGCTTCAGTGTTGCTGGCGACTTCAAAATTGATTTTTTTGTCTTTGTGTGGCAGAAAACATCAGGTATTTTCCATGATGTTATCCCAAACATTAATCTTGTTGGAAGTAAAAAAGCACCAATATTGGTAAAGCCATACCTGAGATCTGCAGTGATCAGGGCCATTTCTCTCGCCCTGTCTGCCAGTATAAAGCCCATAATGGCAGAATGAGATCCACCTGGTTTTGAGTCGTCCAAACAATAATTGCATATACCTTTTGATGAGGTCACCGAACCATTCAGACATGAATATAGAATAAACAAGAGGGCCATGATGGTCCTTAATCGCTCACTTGAACCTAGATAGTGTGAAAAACGCAGAGTTTTTGACTGACACCAATATAAAATAAGTCGCTTCAGTGTTGCTGGCGACTTACAAATTGATTTTTTGTCTTTGTGTGGCAGAAAACATCATGGAAAATGAAGAAATTGCTTGTCACAAGCACTTTCTTCATTTTCCATGATGTTTTCCCAAACATTTATCTTGTTGGAAGTAAAAAAACACCAATATTGGTAAAGCCCTACCTGAGATCTGCAGTAATGAGGGTCATTTCTCTCGCCCTGTCTGCCAGTATAAAGCCCATAATGGCTGAATGAGACCCATCTTGTTTTGAGTCATCCAAACAATAATTACATATACCTTTTGATGAGGTCATGGAACCATTCAGACATGAATATAGTATAAACAAGAGGGCCATGGTGGTCCTTAATCGCTCACTTGAACCTAGATAGTGTGAAAAACGCAGTTTTTTGTCTGACACCAATATAAAATAAGTGCCTTCTGCTTTGCTGGCAACCGACTTAAAATTTTTTTTTTTGTCTGTGTGGTAGAAAACATCATGGAAAATGAAGAAATTGCTTGTCACAAGCAATTTCTTCATTTTCCATGAAGTTTTCCCAAACATTTATCTTGTTGGAAGTAAAAAAGCACCAATATTGGTAAAGCCCTACCTGAGATCTGCAGTAATCAGGGTCATTTCTCTCGCCCTGTCTGCCAGTATAAAGCCCATAATGGCAGAATGAGATCCATCCGGTTTTGAGTCATCCAAACAATAATTACATATACCTTTTGATGAGGTCACAGAACCATTCAGACCTAAAATAAATTGTGTATTGTGAAAATTGGAAAAAAATCTCTCATAGATCCTCGTGGAAAGAATATGTGTTGCATGCGATCCTTGCTTCTAGATATCTTAATTTTGTCTAGTATGATTTGAAAATAGTAGATCTACTGTGTGACAAAATATATGTTATGTTTTTTTGTTTTGTTTTATATTTCATCATTATTACATTAGTCACATTACCACTTTCCAAAATAGCAAAAATTTGCACTGTTCCAATTTGAAAGCAACTGCAGATGATACAATTGATGTTGGTAAAGATATGGCAAGTTTGTGAACAATATAGCACAGAAACTATCGAGGCAAAATGAGAAAATGATTCTCCTTTTGCCTCAATGTTTTCCCGGGCCTGTTCTATTAAGGAAGATAAAACCAGGACTGGTCTTGTTTGGGAAAAGGTTAACAGGGGCAAGTAATGTAGTGAATACAAGCCACTTACCCATGTCTCTCAAGAACTGTGACTCATAAAACATGACGGTCTTTATGATGGACCCCATTGGTAGTGTGATGCAGACAATAAATTAGATGTTGATGAAAAAAGGAGTAATGTGTACAAAGTAGCTCAGAAAACATTGAGGCAAAAGAAGGAATTGCTGATCATCAGCAATTTCTTCTTTTGCCTCAATGTTTCCCAAGTCCTTACTAATAGGGACGTCAAAACTAGGCTTTCCTTTGGGAAAGGGTAAAAAGACAAATATGAAGAAGAGAATATATTTGTGACCTGTCACGCTAAAAGGGACCTTATAGGAAGTGTGAAAAATATAGGCCCCAGTCAGTCTGCGCAGTCCGCGCAGCCAAACTAGGACCGGCACTTTTCACTTGCATGTAATTTTCTAAATCTGGAATGT
This sequence comes from Fragum sueziense, assembly GCA_963680895.1. Lineage (NCBI taxonomy): Eukaryota > Metazoa > Mollusca > Bivalvia > Cardiida > Cardiidae > Fragum > Fragum sueziense. Next base: position 25,426,066 of record OY804607.1, read on the forward strand.
TTTCCATATCTTACTATATGTTCATTTAATGCATACAGTATCTGGTTGACCTGTGATGAGTCTGCCAAGAATGTCAAAATAAGGATTTTTTTACTTCTGATAAGGTCCCTTTTAAAGTGACGGGTCACATTTCTTACCCATGTCTCTCCAGAATGGCGATTCATAAAACATGATTGTTTTGATGATGGACCCCATTGGTAGTTTCTGTGCCATCTGGATCCGCTCTCCAGGCAGTGGAGGTTCAAATGTTATAGAGTTGAGCAGGGAAACAGGCACTGAACTGATCACATGACTTGCCTAAAATAGAAAATGAGGTACCATAAAGATCCATTACCATGAGTAATGATGTAAAAAATGTCTTAGCAGGAGCTATCAATATGTGAAATATCAAGTACCTTTTTCATATGTTGTAGTATATAGACCAAGTTTTTATATAATTATGTAATCGACAATGATGCCGACAACAGTAGGACTTTTACATTAGCTCCTAAACATAAAGTTCTGACTCTTAATGAAAATAATCATTTTTTTACCAGAAAACTTTGGGGTTTTTTTCATGACTCACTTTATAACTGTTACCATGGAGATCGGTCACAATAATTTCATCATCATTTTGGTAGATATGTTTGACAGGTGAAGACAGTTTCACTTTGTTTCTCAACTTTTCTGCTATCAATTCACTGATCTGTTGGCTACCTCCATCTATCTTCTTTTCCTGTTCAAGAAATTGTGGAATAAATCTGTTACCACATGACAGATGTTACTGTCAGGTACATACTAACCAAATTCTAAACAGACTAAAAATGTTGATAATCAACCATAAATGTTTTACTACCTGGGCTCTGTTAGTTATAGTTGTCATTCTACTTATACCTCCCCCAGAAACGATGTACCACAATACACCCAATAATGACACCTCACATGGCTCAACACATACCACAGATCATACAAATATATAAAACAGCTCTTTTGTGCCTCTGTTTTGATTGCAGACAAAAATACTAGAACTGTCGCAAAGCAGACAAATAACCCCCACTAGCGTGTTGTCACTGAAAAAGTGCTAAAGTTCAAAGTAGCATAGCTCTAAAATACTATCTGGACCAAGATGAAAATAGCAGGTGCACAACTTCATATGATAGGAAACAACCTGCTAAAATTTCAGCAAAATCGGTCAAAAACTGTGGGAGGAGAAGAGGACACAAAATTATGTTCACGGACAGACGGACAGACGGACGGACGGACGGACGGACAGACAACCTGAATCAAGTATACCCCCCCCATAACTTTGTTGTGGGGGTATAATAAAAGTCGATAAAGATGGAATTTGAGCACAAAATAGTCAGGAAAATATTGAGACAAAAGGAGAAAATAATGGCTACCAGCATTTTCTTCTTTTGCTTCAATATTTTTCCAAGCTTTTTCTATTACAGACAACAAAACCAGTTCATTGACAAGGACAATGGTTTAAGTTACCTGGGCTCCGTTAGTTATCGTTGTCATTCTGTTGATTCCACCCCCAGAATTTATGTACCACAATACACCCAATAATGAAACTTCACATGGTTCAACACATAACACAGATTGGATAAATATATCTATCAGCTCTTTTGCAGCCCTGAAATAATTAATTACAGTAATCCAGATGGCGAAATTAACCCATTACCACACAATGACTCTTTTTGACTCCCTATAAGATAATGGCTTTGGAAAACATTGTGGAAAATTTCCCACAATGTGTTCTACACAAAATGACCAAAAAACTTTGAAATTCGTTGACTTGAAATTGTCGTCTGCAACATCTTCGAATTTGGACCAGTCTAAAATTATGCCAGCCTAAGCCAGGATAATTATGGAAAAAAGACCTTCATGCCATTTGAAAACAACATGGATCAACCTGCGTATAAGCCCAGTCAGATTAATATCCATTTTGTTCTCTAATACCTTTCTCATACCCTTAACCCTTTCCCAAATGGTAAAAATTTATAGCGGTTCAATTTGTAAACTGCTGAAGACCACAAAATGGATGGTGATGAATAAAGGATTTTATGTACAATATAGCTAAACAAGATGCCCAAGAGGGCCTAAATTGCTCCACTGGCTAAAGTAAAAGAATTATCTCATGATTTCTTGTAAGCCTCACCAAATCCTATAAGGGTCACCAAAGGAATATTTCTGCCAAGTTTGGTCTGAATTGGCCCATTGGTTTATTTTCAAAGAAATATTTGATGGTTTGTCCAATTCTGATAAGCCCTGCCCTGCCATACTACATTTATAGACCAATCAAAATTTCATTAACAATGTAAGTAAAAGACCACCCAAGGAACATTTCTGCCAAGTTTGTACTAAATTAACCAAATTTTTTTTTAAAAAATTATTTTGTGATTTCTCGAATTCCGATAAGCCCCCCCAAAGAATGTTGAATACACTAGCTGCTATTCTGCAGTCAATGAAAGGCCTGTCAGTAATTTGTGCGCTAAGACATTTTGGATTAGCATTGTTTTAAAACGATAAAGTCCTTAGAGGAAGCCTTTAACAAGATCTGTCATTTTGCATTTCTGTTCACCTGATGGGCAGTTTCACATCCAGTTAAAGTACAATTATCTACATCAATACATTTAGTGCATCATAGCATGCATATAAGTCAAACTACTGTATAAATTTATTGGATTCCCACTCCAGAGAGGAGAGAGGAACGCAAATTTTAGATCATGAGATGGTTTTGCTGCAACAGTAAATTAGCTTTTTATAATTTTATATGTCAGTAGAGACCATGCTATCAGTCGCAATTCAGTCATAACGTTGAAGATGCATGAAAGTGCATGCTATTGTGAATGTTCATTCAGTTACTGAAACTTCCCTAGGCCAATGGAGCTGAAGATTTTATGTTTTTCACCCAATAATGTTTCTTCAAAAAGCAAGAAACGAAACACATCATATAATTATGTCATCATAACATCTTGCTGTTTGTAGAACCTTGTATTTTCATACAAGTGCAATAAATAATTACGGTACATATTTTTTCAACATTTTTGATTTTTCTACAAAAAGGTATTTGACTCGAGAATGAAATGTTTTGGACCTGTTCTTTGCCCATAGGCTCTGTTCATGTACATAGATCAGGCAAATCTCCCCAAAGAACTTATCAGGCACAATATTATATACCACATTTATCCATATTAATGCAATAACCTGTAATACTTAGAAATTATTACACGGCTGATGAGGGCCGGAGGGTGATATCGGCCCGCAACCGTGATATCTGTCCCGAGGTCTTAAGACCGAGGGCAGATATCAAGGTAAGGGCCGATATCACTCTCCGGCCCGAATCTGCTGTGTAATAATCTGTATATTGCATTCTTTTTGTTGCAAAAAACTTTATTTGATGAATAAATATTACCTTTAAATAAAATTTCCACAGATGTTCCAGTTGAAATAAACTCAATATCATTCATTTATTACATAAATCACACGGGCAGTGAAGACAGAGGGCACCTTTTTTTTATAAAGACCTTGGGACAGATATCACGGTTGCGGGCCGATAGCACCCTCCGGCCCTCATCAGCCATGTAATAATCTCTAAGTATTATACCGGTAGGTTATTGCATTAATATGGATAAATGTGGTATTATAGTAAGGCACATGCAAAAGATCTGTACCTATAGTCTTTAGAATAAATTCCTTAGCAGCCGACAGATATCGCATATCTGCCCGCTGCTAAGGATTCACATAGATATATCTTTTTCGGCCCAGCCAATATCTGGCTGATTCTAGTCGAAAATGTTACTATTTATAGTAACAGAATGTAATATACGGTAGCCATTATACAGGCAACATTCTTAACAAAATACACTGTTTGGAGCTTGTATATCAATAGATATAAAGAATGGTAAAATTATACTGTTGCAAAAATTAGATTTGTTGTATTGTGAAAATTATGAAGAATTAAATTTATTATTTGTATAAATTGAATATGAAAATTTGATATCCACAAAATTTAAAAGCTTAACATTCATAGACTAAGGAATTATGCTATAAATTTCCTATATTGATTCTATTATTTACTTTTTGCAGTAAAGTTTTTTTTAAAATTATTTCGTTTTAGCATGATAAGGGCTCTTATTGAGTTTTTGCACCAAAAAAATTCAGCGACAAATTGTGATAAGTGACATTTTTTCAAATATCTTGTTAACTAATATAAAATCATGCACAAGTCAGTAATAGAAATAAATGTTAATAAATAATTATTCCTCTGTGAGAAAATGGGCAAGATCAACTTAATACAGAAAGTTTAAATCAGTTTTTTGCTTCTCCTGTAAAATTACAAATTTGCAGATATTGAGTTTTTGCACTAAGGTGACGATATCTGCCAAGTTTGGTCAAAATTGGCAAAATGGTTGATTTTTAAAGATTTTTTTTGTGATTGCTCTTAGTCTAATAAGCCCCACCCTGCCACGTCCACATTTATAACCAATTAAAACTCATTGAACAATTTAAGGAAAGTCATCTAAGCTACATATCTGCCAAGTTTGGTAAAAATTGGCCACATGGTTGATTTTTGTGACTTCTCTAAGTCTGATGAGCCCCGCCCACAGTTATAAACCAATTAAAATTCTTTGAACCATTTCTGCGAAGTTTGGTCAAAATTGCCCAGATGGTTGATTCTTAAAGAATTATTTTGTGATTTCTCTAAGTCTGATAATCCCTGCCCTGCCATGCCCACATTTATGGACAATCAAAATTCTTTAAACAATTTAAGTAAAGGGTAACCCAAGGAACATTCCTGCAAAGTTTGGTCAAAATTGGCCCGCTGGTTTGAGAGGAGAAGATTTTTAAAAGAAAAAGTTAATGGACTGATGCACAAAAGAACACAACACCATAATAGCTTGCTGGCCTACGGCCAGTGGAGCTAACAATAAGAGGCAAAATGAGACTGATCATCAGCATTTTTTCTTTTGCCTTCATGTTTTCCAAGAATTTTCTGATTGGGATGTCAAAACCATGAATTCTTTGGGAAAGGGTTAAGCAACTGTTACTGACCTTCATAGGTCCTAATCAGCCTACATCTTTGCATCTTTTCTGATCTTGAAAAATGATAATTAAGTGTCAAACCATAAATTTCCTATTTAGATGAGAATAGTTAATTTACTTTATGTAATTTTAGCATATTCTGCGAAACTGGCAGAAAAACAACATAAAGTAAAATACATTAAACTTTGGCACAAATGTGTAGCAAGAATAAGACTTGTCAAACCAAGTAAAGAAAACTAAAGTGTCAAGTTAAAAAAGTAAATCGTCATTGTAAATGCAAAACCTCGTATCTCTGTTTTGGAAAATTTTAAAGGGGAGGGAAAAAAGTGTAGTAATTTTTTCCAAACTGAAATATCTTACTTGAAATTTGGACATATTGTTCTCAAATAATGTGTCAATAGTACTGATCAGTCAAAATATCTCAAAACCTGCGAGAATCGTCTACACAGGGCAGACAAGTTTGTACTTTGAAAATCACACCAATCGACATACCAGGTTTTGCATTTACACTGACGAAATATTTTTTGGTAGAAATATTTTGCAAATAAAGCCTACCTTGTCCAAACTATTTTGTTTAAAAATTCTGACACTGTAACACTGTCCCATTCTTTGGCTTTCTTTGCTTTCCATGGGGCCTCCTTAGGTACCTGGAAGGGTTTCAAGAAATGGTTTCTGACTTGATGTACTAGTAAAATGAAGCAGATGATATTTTCAAAACGTCATTTTGATTTAGGAGGAAGCATTATTCGGTAAAGATATTTGTGCATATTCATTCAACATGACCATAGTCCAACTAAGGTGTGTTTTGGGCACTTAAGAAAATGATAATAGCAAATATCGAGGGGTTAGTGCAAAACTATTGTAACTACATTTTGTAAAATTTTACAGGAGAGGGAAAAAACTTAATAACTTTTTTAAAAATTCAATGTAATTTTTCAATTTTTCTACATGAAGTGTACTGGGACATAAGAATTTCAATCAATTTATTTATTTCATCAAAACTTTTGAAAATTTACTTTTGTTGAACTTTTTTGACTTACAATAGTTTTGCACCAAAAAAATATTGATTGTATGCACAAAATGTTGGTGCAAAACGATTGTGACATTTGATTTCAGCTATTTGCTGTAAATATGTAAGTGCAAAACTGGTGAAACACAACTAAATTTAGCACCTTATTATGTGAAGCATAAAAAGATTAAGAAAATATTGTTGTCTGTATGCCTGTTCATCTGTCTGTCTGTGGATTTTATCATAAAAACTTAACAAATTGTTATTTCTTTGTCAATCTTTGAAAGTACGTAATTAAGTTGTAAGATTCTAATTTATTTATACAGGTAGTTTTTATGCTCCCTGAAAAAAAATCAGGGGAGCATAATAGTCGCCACGCTCTCCTTTTGTGCTGTCTGTCGGTCCTTCTGTTCATGCATTCTTCCGTCCATTTGTCTGTCCTTCTGCAACTAGATCTCTGCAACCCTATGACCAAATTTGATGAAACTTCATTTATAAATTCCCTGGAATATTTTCAAGAAAGCAATAATTTCCATTTCTCAATTTAAGACTGCATCATGGAAAAAGGGACCTTAATATAGAAATTAATTTTTCTCTAATTTCTTTCATCTAGTGATCGTCTAGTGATCAGAAGTCAATGGAAATTTGTATTTAAGTGACAAATGAGATGTTCTAGAGCATACATTATTTTAATCTATGAACAAAAAAAATTTCATGGGAAAAGGGGGCTCAATGTATGAAAGTTTTGCTTCTTTTTCTGTCAGTCTGTCCGAAGTAAATTCTCCACAACACTTAGACCAAATTGGATGAAACTTCAATATAAAATTCCTGGATACTGCAAAACCCCTCTCTTTAATTCTCAATTTGAAACTGTGTTACGGAAATAGGAGCCTTAATGTAGAATTTAGTTTTTCTCTATTTTTTTTAATCTAATAATTAGAATTTAATAAACTTCTATACTTGAGTATAGATCATGATAAATGACCTGGAAGGGCATCTCTAGCTAATAGCTAGCGATGCTCTGCCAGGTCATTTATCATGAGCTATAATGCATCAGACTGTATACGCCACACACTATTTGTTTACAATTAATGTGATTTTTTTATGTGACAAACATTTATTTGGGGAGCATAACCTGCCTAAATGTCTGCTTTTGTTATTGATGTGCATCTTTTGATTACAAGTCAAGGACATAATTCATTAAATTCAAGGTCATTTCCAAGTAAAAAAAAATAAAAGTTTAAATTGTCCCAACATGCTTTCAAATCTAAGGCTCATATATTTAATATTTTAGTACATCTCATATTACAGACATGTGATACAAACAAGATATGTCCTGCTGACAACGTAGCTCGCCTATACGGGAGCATGTCACAAAAACAGCTAATTTTGTAAAAGTAGGTCAAACTCCAAGGTCAAGGTCACAAGGTCAAAGTCACAAATGAAAGGTCTTGTTAAGAGGTATCCATGTGTGAAATATCAAGGCTCTATCTATAATAGTGCATGAGATACATGCCAGGTTAAAGTTTTTTAAAAGTAGGTCAAACTCCAAGGTCACTAGGTCAAAGGTCATGGTCTCAAATGAAAGGCCTTGTCGAGAACTATCTATGTGTGAAATATCAAGGCTGTATCTCTAATAGTGCCTGAGATATAGACCAGGTTAAAGTTTTTCAAGTGAAGACGTGACGGGACAGGACGCGACACGACGCCGACACTAGGGCTGTGACATTAGCTCCCCGGACATAAAGTCCCGGCTCGCTAAAAATACTGCTTTCAAATTCTATATTTTTTCATGCCTGCATATATCTAAAGAGTTTGGTTACATTATTTTGTTTTTATCCATCTGTCATGCAGTCAGTGTTTGTCAAATTACATGAAAACATAAGATTGTCATCTTCTCCAAAAGTATGTAACATACAAAGTTCTTACATGGCATGCTCTTCTTTTTTTATATCAAAAACCAACATAATTATGACATTTCTGAATATTATCCTTTATACACCTTTATCAACACTTAATGTACAACTTAATAACTGAACTTCCCAGAAAATACTTTGTTGAATGCAGACTAGGGCTGAAACGGGTACTCTGAGTACCTGCGGGTATGGTACAAAATCGCTACTACATAGGTGCAGATTTATTACCCATTACCCGATGGTTAATTTTGTCTTTAATTTTGTAATGATAAATTAATATATCTATACAGTCAATAACTTAAGAATTACCAAAATAGTGCACAATGTGTTGCCAAGGATCACATTAGATATGGGGACTCATTCTGAAATCCACCAATGAGAACATGCAGGCAAGTTTACTTAGCCGATGTGAATTGTTCCTTTAGTTTACTATAAAAAGATTAAGCTATCCAAATTCATGAATTACAGTGATCATTCTAATAAACACCCATATTCTAATTAACGCCCATCCCTTAAATCTCGGCCAAAAATCTTCTTGTTTTAAGCACAATTTTAGCGAAAAGGGTGATTCTAATAAAAGCCCATCCGCCGATTCCGGATTAAAATAATGTAAGTCATAAACAAAGATCATTTCCAAAAGTAATGAAAAAGAGGATGTCCAGCCCTCAATCTGTTTGCATTGAAGGAATTTTACTGAAAAATCATATTTTGAGGTCCTTATAACAAAACTTTGCCAAATTTGACATGCTGAACTTTGAGTACATTGTCACAAGCAATTTTTTCATTTTCCACATTGTTTTCCAAGCCATTTATCTTGCGTGGTGTCAAAAGGCGTCACTGTGCAGAAATGGGTTAAAACAAAGTCGAAAACAGCAAATTTGTCAAATTCAAGGGCACATAACTCAAGATTTCCTGGTCGAATCGAGCTGAAAAATTGATTTCATCAGATATCTTAAAGTCACCAAGATTGTAAAGAAGTTTTGTCTTGATTTGTCTAAAATTGTAGATATTAGGGTGTAAACAAAGTCAAAAACAGTCAAATAAGGTCATTTGTCAAATTAAAGGGCACATAACTCATGACTTATTTTTTCTATCAGTATTAAAATCAGATTCATATGAGATCTTATAGTCACCAACATTGTGTCCAAGTTTTGTCTTGATTGGTCAATAATTGTAGAAACAAGAGTGTAAACAAAGACGAAATCAGTCAAAAGCGGCCTTTTGTCAAATTCAAGGGCACATAACTCATGACTTCTTGTTTTGATCAGACTGAAAATCAGATTCATTTGAGATCTTATGGTCCCCAATACGTGTGTCCAAGTTTTGTCTTGATTGGTTGATAATTGTAGATGCTAGAGTGCAAACAAAGTTGAAAACAGTTGAGTTACAATAGTTTTGCACAAACAAATTTCTTCTAATTGAGATACAATATTTTTAAAATTCTAAATATCTTTTTAATTATACAGAATTGAAACCAAATATTAGAACATATGATGTATTGTTTCCTAAAGATTCAGAAAATGCAAAAAAGTGAATTTCTCAAAAATAGGTAGTTACAATAGTTTTGCACTGGGCCCTCGATATATCTTATCAACTTATTTGTTTTGCCAAGTTGTCTTAAGTTCTCACAAATTTGTTTTCATCAATAACACTTAAGGATCTTCCCTTGTGAGATATCAAATTTTTCTAGTGACTAACTTTTTTTTAAACATATATCATTTTCAATAGTCACTTTTGTAGATTACAAAAATGCAAAGAAAACAATATGGTAGTGCGCTTGTTTTTGCAGCACGATCAATTGAACTTTGCATGTTATTTTATTGCAAAATGTTGCAAAATACACTATAAAATTTCTGTACAATAGTTTTTTAAGCTATAAGAGATATCATTGGGTTGATCAACATAATTTTTTCATCAGAGTACACTTTGAACCTTCCTTTGTTAGATAAAAAAAGAAAAACTAGATTTTGAATGTAGAAAATATGTATTTTGTCCATATTTAGTAACACATTTAAGTCGCACATATAACAAGATAAAACAAGATGTGGATTATATTTTTAAATAAAAATCTACAATATTTCTAGTGACTAACTTTTTTTCATACTTTCTAAGAATAAAGCATAAACTATCCTAAAAACTTTGGTGGAAAGAAAAATAGGGGGTAGCGAGGTACTTTTTCCAATATTTCAGTCTGAGTTATCTCCCTTGGTCATTTTTTTCTTACAAAAATGGAAAAAAAAACCATAAAAACAAATTATCTCAAAAACTATTCATTTTTTGTATAAACATATATATTGCAATATTGTAGGCATTGGGATAACGAACATTTTTATAAACATACCAAGGTCATGGGGTCAAAGGTCAAGGTCACAGACAGTAATTCTATTTTTAGAAAAAAACAGAAAATGTTAATTATCTTGAAAACTATTGACTTTTTGTATAGACAAATGTATTACAAAATTGTCAGCACTAAGGTAACGAACATTTTGATATATGTATCAAGGTCATTGGGTCAAAGGTCAAGGTCACAGACAATAAATATATGCTTAGAAAACAGAAAAAAGTTCATTATCTTGAAAATTAGAGTTTTTATATATACATATATATTACAAAATTGTAGGCACTGGCGTTACGAACAATTAGATATATGTATCAAGGTCATGGGGTCAAAGGTCAAGGTCACGGACAACTAGAATATCACTGAAAGTGATCATACCCCCCAAAAGCGCAGTTTTTGTGCATTTTGAGAAATTGATTTCATTTGAACTGTGAGCTGATCAACTGGGAAATAGAGCGAACAAAAAATCAACAGACCAAACAACACATTTAACAATCCCCAAGCCCCATCCTGCCATGCCCATATTTTTCAATAAACCTAAAACTCACAACCATGCATTGAAGACAGTCAATCAAGGAACATTCCTGTAGGATTTGGTTCAAATTTACTGTTAAATTGCTTTTTTCTCATGATTTCGTTAAGTCTGATAAGCCCTGCCTTGCCATTACCACATTTTTTGCAAATCAAAAATTCACGAACAAATTTTGAAATAAGTCCCACAATGAACATTCCTGCCAATTTTGATAAAAAAATCCCAGAATAAAAAATTCACGAACAAGTTTCGAAAAGAGTCACCCAAGGAACTTTCCTGCCTAGTTTGGTAAGAATTGGCTCAGTGGTTAAGGAGGAGAAAATTTTTGAAGGATTATCTGACGATTTCTCAAAATCGGATAAGCCCCGCCCTGCCGCGCCCACAATTTTTGACGAATCAAATATTCATGAACATGCATTGAATACAATCACTCAAGGGACATTGGTGCCAACTTAAGTTCAAAATGGTCAAAGCATTGATTTTGAAAGATTTTTCACATGATTTCTCCAAGTCCGATAAGCCCCGCCCTGCCACGCCCACAATTTTTGACGAATCAAAAATTCACGAACAAATTTTGAAAAGAGTCACCAAAGGAACAATCCTGCAAAGTTTAGTAAGAATTGGCACAATGGTTAAGGAGGAGAAGATTTTTGAAGAAGTCGGATAAGCTTGCCCTGCCACGCCCACATTTTTTGACAAATGAAAAAATCATGAACATACATTGAATACAATCACTCAAGGGTCAATCCTGCCATGTATGGTTCAAATCGGCCTGATAATTGATTTTTTTAAGATTTTTCACATGATTTCTCTAAGTCCGATAAGCCCAGCCCTGCCGCGCCCACAATTTTTGACGAATCAAAAATTCACGAACAAGTTTTGAAAAGAGTCACCCAAGGAACATTACTGCCAAGTTTGGTAAGAATTGGCTCAGTGGTTAAGGAGGAGATGATTTTTGAAGAATTATCTGGCGATTTCCCAAAATCGGATAAGCCCCGCCCTGCCACGCCCTCATTTTTTGACGAATCAAAAATTCATGAACATGCATTGAATACAATCACTAAAGGGACATTTGTGCAAACTTAAGTTCACAAAGGACGAATAATTGATTTTTAAAAAAAAATCACATGATTTCTCTAAGTCTGATAAGCCCCGCCCTGCCCCGCCCACAATTTTTGATGAATCAAAAATTCACAAACAAGTTTTGACAAGAGTCACTCAAGGAACATTCTTGCCAAATTTAGTAAGAATTGGCTCCGTGGTTCAGGAGGAGAAGATTTTTGAAGAATTATTTAACAATTTCTTGAAGTCGGATAAGCCCCGCCCTGCCACACCTCATTTTTTGACGAATGAAAAATTCATGAACATACATTGAATACAATCACTCAAGGGTCAATCCTGCCAAGTATGGTTCAAATTGGCCTGATAATTGATTTTTAAAGATTTTTATAATTATTTCTCTAAGTCCGATAAGCCCCGCCCTGCCACGCCCACAATTTTTGACAAATCAAAAATTCACGAACAAGTTTTGAAAAGGGTTACCCAAGGAACATTCCTGCTAAGTTTGGTAAGAATCGGCTGAGTGGTTGAGGAGGAGAAGATTTTTGAAGAATTATTGAATGATTTCGCGAAGTCTGATAAGCCCCGCCCTGCCACGCCCACATTTTTTGAGGAATGAAAAAATTATGAACATACATTGAATACAATCACTCAAGGGTCAATCCTGCCAAGTATGGTTCAAATTGGCCTGATAATTGATTTTTAAAGATTTTTATAATTATTTCTCTAAGTCCGATAAGCCCCGCCCTGCCACGCCCACAATTTTTGACGAATCAAAAATTCACGAACAAGTTTTGAAAAGGGTCACCCAAGGAACATTCCTGCCAAGTTTGGTAAGAATCCGCTGAGTGGTTGAGGAGGAGAAGATTTTTGAAGAATTATTGAATGATTTCGCGAAGTCTGATAAGCCCCGCCCTGCCACACCCACATTTTTCACCCAATCAAAAATTCATGAACATGTGTTGAATACAGTCACTCAAGAGACATTCCTGCCAAGTTTGCTTTAAATTGGCCAGATAATTGATTTTTAAAGATTTTTCATATGATTTCTCTAAGTCCGATAAGCCCCGCCCTGCCACGCCCACAATTTTTGACGAATCAAAAATTCACGAACAAGTTTTGAAAAGGGTCACCCAAGGAACATTCCTGCCAAGTTTGGTAAGAATCGGCTGAGTGGTTGAGGAGGAGAAGATTTTTGAAGAATTATTGAATTATTTCGCGAAGTCTGATAAGCCCCGCCCTGCCACGCCCACATTTTTTGACGAATGAAAAATTCATGAACATACATTGAATACAATCACTCAAGGGTCAATCCTGCCAAGTATGGTTCAAATTGGCCTGATAATTGATTTTTAAAGATTTTTATAATTATTTCTCTAAGTCCGATAAGCCCCGCCCTGCCACACCCACATTTTTCATCCAATCAAAAATTCATGAACATGTGTTGAATACAGTCACTCAAGGGACATTCCTGCCAAGTTTGCTTTAAATTGGGCAAATAATTGATTTTTAAAGATTTTTCATATGATTTCTCTAAGTCCGATAAGCCCCGCCCTGCCACGCCCACAATTTTTGACGAATCAAAAATTCACGAACAAGTTTTGAAAAGGGTCACCCAAGGAACATTCCTGCCAAGTTTGGTAAGAATCGGCTGAGTGGTTGAGGAGGAGAAGATTTTTGAAGAATTATTGAATAATTTTGCGAAGTCTGATAAGCCCCGCCCTGCCACGCCCACATTTTTCACCCAATCAAAAATTCATGAACATGTGTTGAATACAGTCACTCAAGGGACATTCCTGCCAAGTTTGCTTTAAATTGGCCAGATAATTGATTTTTAAAGATTTTTCATATGATTTCTCTAAGTCCGATAAGCCCCGCCCTGCCACGCCCACAATTTTTGACGAATCAAAAATTCACGAACAAGTTTTGAAAAGGGTCACCCAAGAAACATTCCTGCCAAGTTTGGTAAGAATCGGCTGAGTGGTTGAGGAGGAGAAGATTTTTGAAGAATTATTGAATAATTTTGCGAAGTCTGATAAGCCCCGCCCTGCCACGCCCACATTTTTCATCCAATGAAAAATTCATGAACATGTGTTGAATACAGTCACTCAAGGGACATTCCTGCCAAGTTTGCTTTAAATTGGCCAGATAATTGATTTTTAACGATTTTTCATATGATTTCTCTAAGTCCGATAAGCCCCGCCCTGCCACGCCCACAATTTTTGACGAATCAAAAATTCACGAACAAGTTTTGAAAAGGGTCACCCAAGGAACATTCCTGCCAAGTTTGGTAAGAATCGGCTGAGTGGTTGAGGAGGAGAAGATTTTTAAAGAAAAAACCAACAGACGGACCAACAGACAGACCAACAGACAGACAGACAGACAGACCGACAACCTGACTCCTATATACCCCCCAAATTGAATTTGGGGGGTATAATAAATCTATTTTTAGAATAAACAGAAAATGTTAATTATCTTGAAAAATGTTGACTTTATGTACATGCATATATATTACAATATTGTAGGCATTTGGATACCAAACATTTTGATATATATATCAAGGTCATGGAATCAAAGGTCAAGGTCACAATCAATAAATCTATTTTTAGAGCAAATAGAAAATGCCAATTATCTTGAAAAATATTGAGGTTTGTTCATACAAGTACATTACAAAAATTTAGGCATTTGGATAACAAACATTTTTATATATAGATCTATATCATGGTCATAGAATTAAAGGTCAAGGTCACAGTCAATAAATCTATTTTCGAACAACTAGAAAGTGTCACAAGCAATTTCTTAATTTTCCACAAACACTGTGGGAAATGAAGAAATTGCTTGTCACAAGCAATTTCTTCATTTTCCACTATGTTTTCTAAAGCTATTATTTTGTAAACCTAAGAGTCAAAGAGTCATTGTATCATGGTAATGGGTTAAAGTGCTGTTTGGTTTGGATTTGCCTATAGTTTTATAATTTGGGGAAACCTAAACTTAATTTTGTTAGAGTTACTATGAATGACATGATACCCATGCATGAAAGCACTTTAAAATCTAAGCATTTCTATTCCATATCTGAATGAAGAATGAAACTATTCATTACAATCATGAGCATCTGATGAGTCATCTTGAATGTCATGTTGTCTGTGTAAGCTCTATCTTCTTTCCTTGTCTGTTTAACTGGTTTTGCTGGAACAATATAAAAGGCTCAATGTGAGGCTTGGGTTAGTTCCTGTAACACCATGTTCACTTCCAAAGACAAATTCTTTGATGATAAAGTTGTAGAAAGTTGACTGAGTGTTGGTTTCACGTCCCCTTGGATCAGTTGGTAGTGATGCAAATAGCTACACAGTAGACTGAGTGTTAACCCATCCCATGGATTAGACCTTTGTCTGCAAGAAGAAATATCCGCATCCCTGAAAATGTAAAATATGTATAGATTAAACATGTGAGAAAGATTATCCAGCTAAAACACATTCAATATAAGTTCCTACAAAAATCAAATTTTGATGTAAAAAGTGTATAATATTTGTGAAGTGAATGACATTTATCATTAATGGTGTGCTTTTGTTTATCTTATAAACTGATAAACTGACAAGTCACATGTTACTTCAAGAGTACATGTAATTATATTTTCCAAAATTAATGTTCAACAAGCTTTGCAAGTTGTCTAGATCTATTCAAACACATATTATCAATATGTATAAATATAAGATTATATGCCTCATGAAGTCATTGAATGCAATATAATGAAGAGAATAAAATCTATGATTTCTTCATATATAATTATAATACACAATTTTAACCCTTCCCCAAACAACAACATTTTAGCGTGATCCACTTCAAAACCTGCCACAAATGACAAATTGGATGTTATTAAAGATAGGATTTGTGTAAAATATGGCACAGAAAATATTGAGACAAAAGGAGAAACTGCTGGTTATCAGCAGTTTCTTCTTTTGTTTCAATATTTTCCCAAGCCTTTACAATCAGGGACGTCAAAACCAGGTCTTGTTTGGGAAAGGGTTAACAAAGTTCTTTTGTATTTCATTTATATTTTAAGTAAGTTAAATATTCACTGATATTTCATTTACTTATGTTGATGACATTCTAAGTAGATGTTTACACAAATAATTCAATCATTGAATGATTATTCAGTTTCATACCAAGAATAATATCCATGCAGGCCTTTACATGACACCAATTCATCAGACACCAATACACCAAACATGCTACATTTTCCTGGTTTCTTGAAGGAAAGACAACTCATCTGAAACAAGTTAATACTTATAAATGAAAAAACCCTCAGAAAAAAATAGGTCATCATTTCTTGTGAATAAAAGGACATCTACAATTTAAGCCTTATACTGATGTTTTGCAAGCACTCTGGTTGTCCAAAGAACATATTTCTATATGCACATGCAGGTAACAACCATAAAACAATTAATACATGTATTAACTAACTAGCCTGCATGTATTTTTGGAAAATGTCAGTCAACATCACAAGGGGTTAAATAACTATTCAGGGTTTGATTTTATCAAGTGAATGGTGACGTAATTTCAGACAAACAATAGTATTTGGTCTGTATTATTCTAAAATCCTGCAACTGCAGCTTGATTAGAGCTGTAGTTACGAGATTTTATAGCAACACTGACAATGTATAAAAACATAACAGTAAACCCAGTCTATTCTTAGCACAAAATTCAATACCATTTCCAATAGATTGTTTTAAACACTGGAAAAAACTAGTACTGAATCATGTACTTAACAGGCCCGTAGGAAGCAATTTCATATTGGATCAGCTTAAGCCCCTTTGTCTGAATATTGGGGGAGGGGGGATTCTAAATTGGATTTTCAGTAAATTTTCAGTGTAAAATAAGGAAAATTTGGCATTTTTGGCCAAAATGAGAGGGCTAAGCCCCCCTAGCCCCCCTTTTCCTTCGGGCCTGCTTAATAGAGGTGAAAACTGAGTATGGTCCTGGACATCAGACTCATACTGATAAACAGTTCACATTGTCACTATTTTCTTTGATGGCAAACAAAATATTACTACAAGTGCCATTGCACATTCCGTTTACAATTTAAAGCTTTTCTGTGTGAACTACTGAATATAAATTACAACAAACTTACCTGTTAAATTATTGAGGAAAAAACACACATAACAAAATCCAAACAGGGTGAAGGTTTGTACTGAACAGACATTGTTATACCTGAAACATTTACAAAAACTTTGAATCAGATGCTGTCAGTGTCATGTATGCAGGGATGTCATTATTAACCAATTGCCAATCAAAACCATCATTTAAAATCACCAAAAAATTGTTTGTTTTTTCTGGAGCTACAAAGTTTACATCAGGTACGCAGCCAAAAAGCCCCAAGCCTGAATGATCTGCTGTTTTCCAAAATAAATGTTGCTTCAAAACATAATGACATCCCTGCATGTAAGACAGAAAATCCACCATTTAACAATTTAACAATGACATATTTAACCCTTTCCCAAACGACAAAATTTTCTAAAGGGTGGTCCAATAGACCAAACGGCAATCGACAGATCACTCCGCCCAACATAGAATTTTAGACAAACAATGGGGGGATGTGATCCTTAATAGGGAACGATTTTATCCAGATAATCGTGACGTAAATTCGGACAAACAAAATAGTATTTCGTAGGTGTTGTTATAAAATCTCGTAACTACGGCTTGATTTAAGCAGTAGTTACGAGATTTTACAACAACACCGATGGTTTATCAAAACATAACGGTAAACCTAGTCTATTGTTAGCACAAAATTCTTTGCCATTGGCATGTCGATTGTTTTGATTGTCAGTCGATAAATCAATACAACAACACGTGCAACAAAGAACAATTGGGGCATGACATTTTTTCTGATCATCTGATGGCTAATCAATGTTTTTGATTGACAGTCGGCGTTTGGTCAATTCAAAGCTGTTGCAGACGACAAAATCGATGTTAATAAAGATTGGAATTGTGTATAATATAATCAAGAAAATGATAATCAGAATATTATTCTTTTGCCTCAACGTTTTGTGATGTTTCGGTGTTTTTTTAGAACCATCAAAACTAGGTGTTGTTTGGGAAAGAGTTAATGCCTGTTTACATTCAATGTTATGATTAACAAATCATAAGTTAAACCAGAAAGGAAGCCGAACCCCGAAGAAGATCACTGAACAATTTTGTAATTCGAGGTCGATCGCCAAACAGACAATGTTGTCTTTCCTTACAAGTATGGATTTAAAAAGGCATGAATTTGCGAGACATAGCAAGTTTTTGTCACGTTTGCTTTTCTCAACTTCAATCAGACATTTGTGCTTGGATAATAACTTTCGATAGTTACTGAAAATGACAAAAAGACACGAAATTAAATGCACTGGTATGATCCCTATAGGTAAATATCCGGATTCTGGACACTTCCGGTAATATAGCTTGCATCCAAAATTGCATGATTAAGTAGATAAAACAGTTGAATAAAAAGTACTTACTCGCTCAGAATCGAGTGGACACTCCAATTAAACTGCACATCTAGGTATTTGATCTCAAAAATCCTTAAGATTGGAAGAATTCGTGATTTAGATCGCATGTTCGAGCTCATGTTTTTCGCCGGATATAGGAATATTTCCGGTCGAGGCCGATCGATTAAGGTGTCCCACTGTTAAATTTATGATAATTTCACGATTTAAGGTAATCGAAAGGTATCCTAATATATTCTTCAAGTGAACTATAGTCACGAAAGTGCATGACAAGCGCAGGTGGCAGGATTTTCGAGTTAGGCGATTGTGGGGATTGAGGCGATGCTCATAATTTGACTTCAATGTCGTGAAACTTCTAGATTTTCGTATAATCAAGAATTGACTGTTTATGTTTGAGAGAATACTTTATATCGGTAATTTATATCAGAATTATAAACAGAACTGATTTTTTTTTCATTTTTATCTTTTTCATATGTAGAAGTTTTACGGCACTACTCCGCGCTTTTTTACAGTAAAAATCGTCAGAAAGGAAGATCCTTAAGTGGATTCCAAGGCATTTGGTGCCACAGTAAAAACACAAAATCTTCAAAAGTCATGTGACTGCTCTCCACAGTTGCTTTAACCCTTTCCAAAACAACCAAATTTTAGGTTGGTCCTATTTGAAAGCTGATGCAAATGAAAAACTTTATGTTACTAAAGGTGAAATTTGTGAAATATTTAACCCAGAAAAGATTGAGGCAAAAGGAGAAAATGCTGATTTTTCTTCTTTTGTCTCAAAGTTTTCCCAAGTATGATTTCCTTATAGGAATGTTAAAACCATGTCTTGTTTGATAAAGAAATATTGTAGAATGGATTACAACCCATCACTAACTTACTACAAAACACTTTGCGCATCATGAGCCATCATCTGTAGTAACCAAAATTCCCCCATCAATTCCCAATGCCACAGATGACACCCAGAAATTTGAATATTGACGAGGGTATCTGTTCGGAATTTCTGTTGTCACAGATGACTCCCAAAGATGGACAAAAAGTTTGGTCCCTAATGATGAATTGTAATCCTTAAAGTCATAAGACCGCTTTCCACAGCCCAGTCATGGTGACAACTGTCAGACATGTCTGATGAAATTTCCCCCTGTTTGACACTTTTATACCTTTCTATCATTCCAACAGTCTGACACTAATTTTAATCTGTGATATAGTGGATGGTAGTTTGGCCTGACAAAATCTGATTTGGTCAGACTGAACGATGTAAATGTCTGACATAAAAATTCTTGTTCTTCACCATGTCTGATAGTCGCCTTATATTTTACTTCAAGTATACCTGTTTTGCCATGTTGTCTAGAGTTCTGACCACATTGTTCACATCAAGTAACTTGAATGGATTCCAAAATGGAGGAATGTTACCGAAAAATGTGCTCCATATGTCCTATAAGTGAATAGAAAATTGGAGTAAATGTTAGCACGGTGGATTATCACATGATACAATATTTTAAGAAAATCTTCATTAACTTTGTAAACACTGGACCGATTTGAATTCAGTTTGAAGCAGAGAATATGGACAGACGTCACGCATTAGATGGACGTGAATGATTTTTGAAAAATCAACTGATAAAAAAGTTATTGAAGATAAACCAAAATTTTGGTATATCTTCAATAACTATTTTATCAGTTGATTTTTCAAAAATCCAACACTTCCAGCTTATTCTTGGCATCTCCCTACATTCTCTGCTTCAAACCGAATTCAAATTGGTCAAGTATTAAAAAAGATATTGAAGATTATCGGAAATTCTGAGTCACATGATTATACACCGTGGTTAGTTAGGTCCTGCATCCAGCAAAAATGCTACAGAGCTACACATGAGAGGGGGCAGTGACTTTTCTAAAAGCAAAATTTAGTCAATTATTTAAACCCTTTCCCAAACAAGACCTGCTTTTGACGTCCCTAACAGAAAAGACTTGGGAAAATATTGAGACAAAAGAAGAAACTGCTGATAACCAGCAGTTTCTCCTTTTGCCTTGATATTTTCTACACTACTTTGTATACAAATCCTATCTTTACCAATGTCTTTTTTGTCATCTACAACAGCTTTTGAATTGAGCCAACCTAAAATTTTATCATTTGGGAAAGGGTTAAGTTGTGGGTATTGTATAAGTTAATCATATCAGAGTTGATATAAGTTGAAAGAAATCATACACATCATGACTCCTCTTAGCTGTACCTGTGAGTTTTAACCCTTTCCCAAATGACAACATTTTAGGGTGATTCAATTTAAAAGCAGTTGCAGATGACAAAATGTGTGTGAATTTAGATTGGATTTGTGTACAATATAGCTCAACAAGAGTGCCATGGTCACAATATACGCCGCCACTTATAAAACTTGAGACAAAAAAATGACATTGACCAGGATTTATAAATATTCACTGAAAAACCTGTAAAAAATTGTGTTCACAAAAAGGTTTTTATAAGTATCCAGTGAAAAACCTGAAAGGAATTGCGTTCACGAGGCTGAAATATCATTAAGCCCCAGAGACTAAGATTGAAATGGGCATAATTCAGGCAAAAATCAATGAACCATAAAATCCTTACTTCATGCACATCTACCAATTAAGGTAATAACATCCACCAAGTTTCATTAAGATCCAGTCAGAATCTTAGGAGGAGTTGCGTTGACAAGGCTGCAATTTCAATCAGCCCCAGAGACTAAATTTTAAGCAGGTATAACTCTGGAAAAAATCGATGAACCATAAAATCCTTCCTACATGCACATCTACTAATTGAGGTGATAACATTGACCAAGTGACATAAAGATCCAGCCAAAAACTTAGGAGGAGTTGCGTTGACAAGGCTGCATTTTCAATAAGCCCAAGAGACTAAGATTGAAGGGGGCATAACTCTGGTAAAAATCAATGAACCATAAAATCCTTCCTTCATGCACATCTACCAATTGAGGTGATAAGATTGACCAAGTTTCATTAAGATCTAGCCAGAAACTTAGGAGAAGTTGCGTTGACAAGGCTGCAATTTCAATAAGCACCAGAGACTAAGTTTTAAAGGGGCATAACTCTGGCAAAAAATCAATGAACCATAATATCCTTCCTTCATGTACATCTACCAATTGAGGTTATAACATTGACCAAGTTTCATTAAGATCCAGCCAGAAACTTAGGAGGAGTTGTGTTGACAAGCCTGCAATTACAATAAGCCCCAGAGACTAAGTTTTTAAGGGGCATAACTCAGGCAAAAATCAACGAACCATAAAATCCTTCCTTCATGCACATCTACCAATTGAGGTGATAACATTGACCAAGTTTCATTAAGATCCAGCCAGAAACTTAGGAGGAGTTGTGTTGACAAGGCTGCAATTTCAATAAGCCCCAGAGACTAAGTTTTTAAGGGGCATAACTCAGGCAAAAATCGACGAACCATAAAATCCTTCCTTCATGCACATCTACCAATTGAGGTGATAACATTGACCAAGTTTCAAGAAGATCCAGCCAGAGACTTAGGAGGAGTTGCGTTGACAAGAAAAGTGGACGGACGTACGGACGGACGGACAGACGGATGGACGGACAGACAGACGGAGAAGATGACGCCAATATACGTCCGCCTCCGGCGGCGTATAAAAAAATATTGAGGCAAAAGGAGAAAGTGCTGATTATCAGCACTTTCTTCTTTTGCCTCAATGTTTTCCCAAACCATATATATTAAGGACGTCAAACAGGTCTTGTTTGGGAAAGGGTTAAACCTATTCCCACATAATGACACTTTTGACAAGAAAAGAGGCTTGGAAAACAATCTGCAAAATGTGGAAATTGCTCATTAAAAGCAATTTCCCACAACATTTAAAATTCTGCCCAATAAAACCAAAAATTGTAAAAAATTGCTCACATTGAATTGTTGCACGAAGCAACTTTGAATTCAGTCTGGTCCTAAATTTTGTCATGTTGTAATCTGATAATAAAACTATGTTGTACTTACTTGAAGATCTAGTATATTAGAATCAGAATCGTGGACCTTGTAGACATTTAGACCCAGCTCCTTGATCAGTCTGTAAGCCCTATTTTGTGTTGGACCTATATAAGCTCCGCCTACATCTGTCGCCCCATGCTCATCATCCTGTCAAATTTAAAAATAGAATTTGATTCTAAATGTAACCTGTCAAGCACGGATCCACATATTTTTCCCAGGGGGGGTTCTTCTGATCCGACCCCTTTTTTCGCCAAATTCCAGGGGGGGTCAGGCCCCCTGACCCCCCTGGATCCATGCAGATACATATCATACCGTGAAGGACAAAATATAACAACGGTTTGTCGTGGCACACAGGGACGAATGACGCAGCATATATGGGACATAACCAGTAATCTTTTTGATAACTCCTTAATTTTTTCCCCAAATTCCAGGGGGGGGGGGGGGGTCAGGGGGTGGAGGGGGGTCATGACCCCCTGACCCCCGCTCTGGATCCGCACATGCCTGTTCCCAAACATAATCTGTTTTTGACCTCTCTTTCCCACGGTGGATAATCACGTCATACAATATTTTCAGAAAATCTTCAATAATTTTGTAAATACTGGACCGATTTGAATTTGGTTTGAAGCAGAGAATGTGGACAGACGTCACACATTAGACTGACATGGTTGATTTTTGAAAAATCCATTAATAAACAAGAGGGCCAAGATGGCCCTAGATCGCTCACCTGAATTCATAGTTGAGATACTGGCAAGACCATGAAATCAATCTTATAACATTAGAAGAATATAAAAGAATGACAATGGCAATTATGCCAAATTCAAAGGCATAAAACTAAGGACTTTCTGTTCTGAAACAATTTGGAAAGGGCTTAAACCTTGGCTGGGAAAGGGCTTAATCTTTACCAAGACAGAAAAGAAATATTCTGTTCAATTTTGAAATAGCGCGGCAAGATGAGAAAATGCTGATTATCAGCCTTTTCTGCATTTGACTCAATAATTCCCCAAGCCTTTTTTAATAGGGACATCATAGGAAAGGGCTAAGACATTAAGATTATCTGTAGCTCTATCCTTCATCAGATAAGAGCTCTATTATCAGATAAGGCAGCCCTTTATTTATTTTGGACGGTCTATTATTGACTTTAGACAGTCTAACTATTTACTTAAGCAATGATTGCTGATAAGCTGATACCTGGTCAAAATAAATTTGTCTGAATTCCTCACTTGAAAATTCCCAAACCCACAACATAGGGCTTCTTTGCTTGTAAAGTGATGGTTTGAACAAATTTCACAATGATTGAGCAAATATTGTGATAAATTCTTACAGCAAAAACAAGATTTGGCCCACTGACCCAGTTTTTGACCTTGCATGACCCAAGTTTTCAATGTCCTACAGAGTACAGACATCATCAAAATAAACGTCCTTAGCAATTTTCAAAATAATTGAGCCAAAATTGGAACTTCCACAGCAAAAAGAAGGGATTCATTACCTTTGACTTTGTGACCTAGTTTTTGACCTCACACAACAAACTTTTTAAATGGACCTAAATATCCAAAAGAAAAACATTCTGAGCCATTTAACAAGATTTTAGCCAAAGTTGGCACTTCTTGACTAATAAATGGAATTCTTGATATTTGACCTTGTGCCCTAGTTTTTGACCTTGCATGACAAACTTTTTACATGACCTTTATATCACTAAAAAAAACATTCTTAGCAATTTTCATAATAATTTAGCCAAAAAAATGGGAACTTCTGAGCAAAAAGAAGGATTTAATCAAACAGACCTAGTGACCTCATTTTTGACCTCACATGACCCAATTTTTTTCAGAACCTAGATATCCACCAAAATACATTCTGAGCAATTTTCACAAGATTTGACCCAAAGGTAGCACTTTTAGAGCAAAAAGAAGGATTTTAAATCTTTTGACCTAGTGACCTACATTTTGACCTAGCATGACCTACCTTTTGAAATGACCTAGATATCATCAAGACAAAGATTCTGGTCAACTTTCACAATGATTGAGCCAATACTGTGACTCCTAGAGCAAAAATAAGATTTGACCTAGTGACCTACTTTTTGAGCCCATTCGGACCCAGATCCCAATTCTTTGAAATATTTTGAAAAAGGATGACCCAAGGATCATATCTGTGAAATTTCATCCAATTCTGCCCAGCGCTTTAGGAGGAGAAGATTTTTTTATGATTGTGGACGGACGGACAGACGGACAGACGGACGCCGGACAACAGACCGATCACAATACCTCACCTTGAGCACTTCGTGCTCAGGTGAGCTAAAAAGTTAATGAAGATAAACCAAAATTTTGGTTTATCTTCAATAACTTTTTTATCAGTTGATTTTTCAAAAATCCAATAGGTCCAGCTTATTTCTGGCATTATCCCACCTTCTCTGCTCCAAACCGAATTCAAATTGGTCAAGTAATAAAAAAATATTGAAGATTATCGGAAATTCTGAGTCATGTGATTATACACCGTTTTTCTAGACATGGAGAAGGACTCAAATTTTTTGCCAAACATTCAGTCTGACAGTACTGGATAAACAGTCTGAATTTGAGCCAGGATCTTCAAAAATGTCCCTTAAGGCTTTTGAGCCCAACATAGATCCAGATCAGCCTGTGCATACACACAGTCTGATTAGGATCTATGTTGTTCTCTAATAGGTTCTTCGTGACTTGTAGCAACTTATAGAGAGCAGTATTGATGCATATTGGACTTCATTTGACAACAGGCCGACCTTGAAACTCAATTTTGAAAAATGCTATAAAGGACGTTTTTCCAGATCCCGGCTCATTTATTTTTTTTGTCACACCAAACTATCACAAGCAATTTCCTCATTTCCCACAATGTTTTCTATCCATTAAGATTTTAAAATGTGAATTTCATTCACTTTAGTACATTGTTGTCTGAAACATCTTTGATTTAGACCAGTTAAAAATTCTGCAGTATAAAAATGGGTAAAACAAGCTGATGGTATTTCATTTGCATATTAACAACTGTTTCACAGGAATGTTACACCGTCTTGCTTCACACTTGTACACATACATACCCTGATTGTGTAAGTTCTGCCACCTACTCTGTCCCGCGCCTCCAAAACAAGCACATTCTCTCCATAACTCTCCAACTTTCTTGCAGCACACAGACCTGGTAAATATAAAATATAGAAACCTTGATACTTTTAAATCACATTCTGAAATTCTATAGCAAAAAAGAGGGCATAAACATTCTCTGTTGTCTTTTTCATTATCAAACTTTAATACATTCAGTCAAAGTATCTTCTATCTTCATAATAATGTACTGCTTCACACCCTCACAGGTACTTTGAGCAGCTGCACGTCTAAGAAACAACAAGAAATCAGTGGCAGATCCAGGATTTCTGAAAGGGGGGTTCGAATTTACAACTAGAGGGGTTCATTTTCCTATTGATATACAATTTTGACTGAATTTCTGCATGAAAATGAAAGAATTGGGCTTCAGAGGAGGGTTCGTTTGAACCCCCCGAACCCCCTCTGGATCCGCAAATGGAAATATATATCATTATAGTTTACAGTGAATAATTTTGCTTTTGATTGACTTATGCACAGAATTGGTGAGTATTGCTTTGACTACAAACCTATGAGTGTATGTTTTAATTGTGTTTGAATCTAATAGATCAATCAATCATTCTAAATATATTAGAAAAAAATTGGGAAAAAACACATTTCATCAAACTTAGTATAGATATATTCTAGGTCTTTAGACTCTCTATCTAACACTTTTATGAGAGAAATCAAATTTTAATAACTTTGAATCTTTTGTTAATGTTTAAATAACACAATAGGGAACGATTTTATTCAGTTAAACAGTGACGTAATTTCAGACAAGCAACAGTATTCGAAGGCATTGTTACAAAATTTGTAAGTAGGGTAAAGCTTGATTCAAGATTTTAAAACAACAACAACAGCAACGGTTATCAAAACATAACAGTAAACCCTGTCTATTTTTAGCACAAAATTCTTTGCTATTAGCAGAATAAGTTGAAGTGAAGTCAACCTTTTTTGTCCCTTTCTCCTGATCTTTTTACCCCTTTCTTTATTTGAAACAAAGGTGAAGACATCACTCCTCCATAGGTGTAGGAAAGTTTATAACATTGGTGGGGGAGGGGGCAAATGTTTAACCATTTCCCAAACAAGACCTGCTTTTGACGTCCCTAATAAAAAAGACTTTGGAAAACATTGAGACAAAAGAAGAAACTGCTGATAACCAGCAGTTTCTCCTTTTGCCTCAATGTTTTCTACACTACTTTTTACATAAATCCTGTCTTTACCATCATCTATTTTGTCATCTACAGCAGCTTTTGAATTGGGCCACCCTAAAATTGTATCGTTTGGGAAAGGGTTAATTATGCGTGCATTGTGGGTGAGCATAGGCATTATGATATGCTGGACCTCCTTCCAAATTATTGAGGGCCTGGCCCTGCTTGCACCCCCCCCACCCCCCCACCACCATCCTACGCCAGTGTCCTCGGCTTCTGACAATTTTAATCAGGAATATTCTAACTAATACAATTAAAGTGAGTTAAAATTCAACTTTAGAAAACTTAAAAAATAAGGATGAAACTTTAAGAAACTGGATCACAGTTTTTGACAAATTTTGTGCCAGGTCTGTGACACAGACTGTGTTTTAGGCTTTTAGCTTCCATTTAAGTAAATATAATCCGGGTCTTCTCTGATGTAAATACGCTCTTTGTGTTTACATCAGAGAAGACTCGGATTAAAGTAAATATAACATTATTTAGTGCTTTCGACAGTCCTAACAAAAGTTTTATGAATAACTCACCACTCACACCGGCCCCGATAACAATCGTGTCAAATGTTGCAACGGGATCTTTCTTCAAATCCATCATTAGTTTTGTTTTCTAGTCGCCATGTCCAACTCAAACCGAAAGTACATGTCAAGGTCACGTGGTTTAGTATGCGGATACGTTTTGCCAACGATATCCTGTTAATACGGAATCCTGTTACCGCCAGCCACTTTTCTAAGAAAATTGAGTTTGTGAAAAGTCGAAAAGTCGAAATTAAGGCGACTAACTTCTACTTTTCTACCAAAATTTGACCTTGAAATGTAGAAAACTTGAAGTTTTGTCTGTGACAATTGTCAGAAGTTAGTGTGACTAACTTCAACTTTTCGACTTTTCACAAACTCAATTTTGGTAGAAAAGTGGAAGTTAGTGCGACTAACTTCCACTTTTCTACCAAAATTGAGTTTGTGAAAAGTCGAAAAGTTGACGTTTTGTTTGTGACAATTGTCAGAAGTTAGTGACAATTGTCAGAAATTAGTGTGACTAACTTCAACTTTTCGACTTTTCACAAACTCAATTTTGGAAGAAAAGTGGAAGTTAGTGCGACTAACTTCCACTTTTCTACCAAAAAAGAGTTTGTGAAAAGTCCTTTCAGGTCTACTTTCCAAAAGAAAACTTTAAAGATCCGTTTTTTTTTTTTTTTTTTTTTTTTTTGCTGTTTTTTTTTTTTTTTTTTTTTTTTTTTTTTTTTTTTCGTAGTAAAATGGGGACAGTAAAATGTAACTTAAACGATGGACTCCGTCCTAAACAACGAATTTTCAGACGGATGCAATTTGAAAACTGATGGAGATGGCAAAATGAATGTAGGCTAAATAAAAAAAAAATAATGTAATTTGTGTAGGCCTAGATAAGATGTAGCATGGCCTACAGATCTACGTATTTAAATAATAAGATAGGCCTATCTAACGAAAAGGAGAAACGACTGCTTAGTCTGACTGTCAAAAACAAGTTGCATGTGATAGTGCACTCTTCTAAAGGTTACATGTAGAAACTAAACAGTTTCGAGAACAAGTCTTGGTTTTGATCTAGATTAGGCTATTTCATCTGTGCACAATTCTTTTTAAAATGAATTTGGATCAAATTAAAACCTAGCTACGAATAATAATTTCTCAATTGTAATTTATAAAATTAATCTGTTCTTTGTATGTCTGTGATGCCTTAAAAACTACTATATCCGGACATTACGGGCCAGCCTTAACCCATTACCACACAGTGACTCTTTTTGACTCCCCTAAAACAAAGGGCTAGGGGAAACATTGTGGAAAAGGAAGACATTGCTTACGACAAGCAATTTCTTCATTTTCCAAAATATTTTCTACACAAAATATCCAAAAAGTTCAAAATTCGTTCATTTGAAATTATCGTCTGCAACTTCTTTGAATTTGGACCAGTCTAAAAATTCGTCATTCAGGGAAGGGTTAAAGGAGAATGTCAGACTAACTGTATATAGTAGATCCATGTATTTCATTAATTTTGTACAGTAACACGTAGGCCTAGGTCTATATAGGCCTTTGTTCCTTTTAACCCTTTCCAAAACGACAAAATTTTAGGGTGGTCCAATTTGCAATGAAAGCAGCTGCAGACAACAAAATTAATTATATGTGAATAAAGATAGGATTTGTGTACAATATTACAGAGAAAATATTGAGCCAAAAGGAGAAACTGCTGGTTATTGATCAGCAGTTTCTACTTTTGTCTCAATATTTTCCCAAGCCATTTCTACTAGGGACGTCAAAACCAGGTCTTGTTTGGGAAAGGGTTAAACTTTAAACCCAAAAGTTCTCTTTCCAAAACAAGTCCGGGTTTTGACATGCACCCGGAATGTTAGTTCAGAAATCCATACAATTACCATTCTCTTCTGTTCCTTCAATGATTTTAAACAATAAATCGTACATATTCTCTTTTCAGTGCCATTTGTTTATACCCTAACCTACAGCTTTATGACTAAAACTCAAGTAAAACAGCAGGCGCTATATCTGAAAGAATCGGGAAAAAAGATAAAGACCTACTCTTTTAACCCTCCCAACACATTTACGCTTTTGGACGCCCCATAAAATAAAGGCTTTGGAAAACATTGTGGAAATGAAGAAATTGCTTGTGACAAGCAATTTCTTCATTTCCCACAATGTTTTCTACCAAGAAAGACAAAAAAATGTTAAATTTTGTTCAATGGAAATTGTCGTCTGCAACACCTATGAATTTGGACTAGGCTAAAATTTTGTTGTTTGGTAATGGGTTAACCCTTTCACAAATGTCAATTTTTTCAGACTGGTCCGAATTCAAAGATGCTGCAGACGATGCCTGAATTTCAAATTTTACATTTCTCGGTCTTTGTTTGTGAAAAACATTGTGGAAAAAGATGTTTTCGAAATTCATTTTCTTTTGAAGAGTCATTATGACGATAGTTTAGCTATTATAACCAAACGAAGAAAGTGCCGATGATGAGCTCCTTTTTTCCTAAAAAAGCACATAGTTTCCTTTGTTTACCGTCCGCAAATCATATCTTAATCATCACTCATTTTGTCGTCTGAAGCAAGTTATCCAGAGCATCCAAAAATGGGAAAGGTCTAAACAATGAAAATAATTATCGTTATTTTTCTTACTTCCCCCAGAAGGTACTTTTTGCGAGACAAGTCAGATAAACTAGGCTACGGAAAGCACAACCAAGAACAGAAGAAATGGCTTAAAACTTCATTTTATTTACATTTTGTTCACAAAGAAACATTAAACAAAAAATACACTCATTTATTAGAATAACATAGTATTACAATTCTAAAGATTCTGTTAGACATAATTAATTGAATAATCAATTGACGAATACAGTCAAAATAATGCTATTTAGTGACAGTCATATCATCATCGACCTTGATGAAAAACGCATACATGTGTAGCCTGCGAAAAAAAGTTGGAGTTTGGGTATTCCAAATACATGTAATCGTAGAAATTCTAAATTCTCGTAACTACAGATTGATTCAAGCTGTAGTTAAGAGGTTTTAGAATTACAAAGACGAAATGTTCTTTTTTAATAAATGCGATTAATTTTAATCACTTTTGTACGAATCCGTGTAAAACATTCATAAAGCCACGTATAAAGATTAGTTGCAGATCTATGGGTTCTGCATAGAAAGTTGACTGATCAACTTCCAAATAACACCATAAAATGCTACTTTGAGCAATTGTTCAACTGAGCTCTGTAACATTTGAACAATATCGTAAATGCTTGGATCCAAATTTGTTCACAATATATGCACATTTATATAAGCCAATGCACGCTAATTGCGGATATCTGGCACAATATACAACTTGTGTTCACGCTAAAGACTACTAGTACAGTGTGTTCAAGCTCAGAATCCATTTTAAGGATTACAATCCACCATTATCTACGAAACATTTCGTGCATTTTCGGATGTAATCCGTGGCAACAGAAATTAACGATTGATACTTTCTTCGATTTCTGGACGTCATCCGTGATATCCAACGTAAATTGACGAGGGATACCCTCGCCTACCCTCGACAATTGGCGTTAACATGGGTGTCGCCCGGAGTTTTACGGAGTGTTTGGAATCCAATGACGGGTTGAAATCCTTAAGAGGGACGACTCCGGCCCACATAATCGTTTTACTATATGTCTAACGCAGCGTGCTCCAAGAGCAAACATTTAGGATATTCCAATTTGAAAGATTCTAGACGATGAAATGGTTGTCGATAAAGATGTGCTCGATGTACAATAGAGCACAAACAAGACCTGCTTTTGACGCCCCTAATATAACATACTTGAGAAATGATTAATCAGCATTTTCTCATTTTGACTCAATATTTTTCTCAGCTACATTGAAGACGTACCCTGTCATTATCAACATCCATCTTTGTCGTTGGCAGCAGCCTTAAAATTGGACCACCCAAAAAATTTGTTTTTTTTTGGGGGAAAGGGTTGAACACTTTCCCAAACAAGACCTGGTTTTGACGTCCCTAAAAGATATGGCTTGAGAAAACATTGAGACAAAAGAAGAAACTGCTGATAACCAGCAGTTTCTCCTTCTGTCTCAATATTTTCTGTGGTAAAATATACATACAAATCCTGTGTTTATCCACAACGTTCATTTTGTCGTCAGCAGCAGCTTCAAATTAGACTAACCCCAAAGATTTGTTATTTGGGAAAGGGTTTAAATCATGGACGCACGAATTCCGTCATTGAAAGATATCTATTAACCCATTACCAGACGTCAAATTTTTGGACTGTTCCAAATTCAAAGATGATGCACACGACAATTTCAAGTGAATTTAATTTCATATTTAATGATCTTTTGGCGTAGCAAACATTGTGGGAAATGAAGAAATTGCTTGTCACAAGCAATTTCTTCATTTTCCACTATGTTTTCTAAAGCTTTAAAAATCTCAAAGGGCGTCAAAAAGCGTCAATGTTTGGGAATGAGTTAACCACCAAGTAAAAAACCGATAACTAATAAGCCGAATGCAATGCACGCTACCACGATAACTAGGAACAGTCTAAACAGAGTCTTCACGCTAGGCAGCCATTGTAAGATCGCAGACTCGTGTATAGGTGCCGCAGGGTAGTCTACCGATTCTGGTTCCTCGCGCCAGATCTCACTCTCCTCTATTTTTCCTTCTTTGTGTAAAATCTGTAAAAAACGAAACATATTTTCGTTAAAATAGATCCGCAGTTAAGAAAGTCTGTTTACGCTAGGCAGCCATTGTAAGATCGCAGACTCGGGTATAGGTGCCGCAGGGTAGTCTACCGACTCTGGTTCGATATAGAAATAATATTTAGATCTATATAGCATTCCAACGATAATGTGATGTTTACAAACAAAGAATGAACTCGGCCTACAGGTAAGAAAGACTTGTTATATACGATTAAAATCTTATATTTTACGCAGAGTTATATAGACATACTCGATAGCGCAGTGGATAGAACACCGGCGCTTCGTCCATTTTCTATTAGCAAACGTGGGTTCGAGTCTCATAGAACGATGGGTAATTACATATTTTGTTTTACAAATATATTTTGTTTTATCATTTAAGAAAAAAAAAGATTAGAAGAAAGCAGACTCTTTATGAGTTTTAAAAATGTGAAAAATGTGAAGCTCATTTAAGATCTACTTGCAATTGCAGCATTTTTAAATTTTATTCAGCCTATTTTTACGTTTGACAATAGTTTACATTGAAAATAAAGAATATATATCTATTTACAAATGTGAAAGGAACAAAAACAAAAAAAAAAAAAAAAAACAAAAAAAAAAAAACAAAAAAAAAAAAACAAAAAACAAAAAAAAAGGAAAACGCAAATAAGGTAAAAGATAATAATAAAAAAAATTACACGGCTACGTGATGAATCGAACCCACACAGTTAAAAAAGAGCTCCTTTCCTATGATCAAGCGCCAACTGTCTAACCATTTGACCACAGACACAGGTATTTGGATGGAGTCATATTTAGAATATAATCATTGTTTTCATTGCGATAATTGCGATAATTGTGTTTTGATCTGTCTAACCTTTCATTATCAAATGGGTATGGTCAATATATTTGGCGGGAACCTGATTATCGTTGGAGCACTATACCTTTCACTGAATTTCATAATCGACTTGCGTAGACGCAGAATAATGTAAACAGACCGACATAGAAACATAATGATCAAACAAAAATGTATGCCTTATTCATAGGCACTTGGATCCAGGAATAATAACTTACATATAGTCCTGTATAATATAAATATGAGAAGGTCGGACAGCGGCCATTGTTTCAAGTAACGGATGTTGTTACAAGCACCTCTGGTTTCCGTCACAGGATAGTTTTATCCCATATGAGCAAGGAACCAGCTACTTCCGTTACTTGAAACAATGGCCGCAGTCCAACCTTCTCATATTTATATTATATACAGGACTATAATTATGTAAGTTGTTATTATTCCTGGATCCAAGAGCCTATGGCCTTATTCACAAATTCAAAGTAATGGTCAGCAAAAGATTTAGAAAAGGATCTGGTTAAAGAACATTTATCGTCGGTGGGGAGTCAAAACCTCGTAACTCCAGCTTATTCAAGCTGTAGTTACGAGGTTTTGACTCCTCACCAGCGTTATGGCATTTCAGAGCATCATACATGTATATATATATACTAGTATACAATAGCCTAGACGGATTTTCTGTACCCTAACCCTCACTCTCTCTCACAGCCTTTTTCACACCCTCACTCACACCCTCTCCCACAGTCACAATCTGTCTCACACCCCACTCACACCTTCACTCACACACTTACTCACACTCTCTCTCACAACCTCTCTCACACCCCACTCACACCTTCACTCACACACTTACTCACACTCTCTCTCACAACCTCTCTCACACCCCACTCACACCTTCACTCACACACTTACTCACACCCTCACTCACATCCTCTATCACACACATATTTATTCATTCACGCTCATTTGCTTGTTTTCTTTTCCCAAATAGTGACATGTTTCTCACAGTGGAAATTGCGGGCAGTCTATACATCGTGACACGGTGATAAATCACTGTGTATAACCGTATAGTGAGCCAAACCGGAAGTGCCACCGACTGTACGCACAAATATCACTAGTTCACCTCAAATAATTCAACAGTCATTTTTTTCGTATCGAGGTAACTTTTTATTTATTCATCGCTTTTGAACGCGGTTTGCGATTATAAAAAGCGAACTGAGCATACCTGTCATTTTTGTTCCTCGTTACACCGTGAAACGGCGCTTTTGTCTACAAATCAGGATTTAGCACTCGAAATCACCGAGTTTCGTTCAATTTTGGCCGTGGTTGTGACAGATTTTTATCCCGAAAGGTATGTTTCGACACACAATACATAGTGTTTTACTGATGGAAAAGTCGTTTAATCTACTATTTTGAATACCCAATTCTCCGTTTTGCAAAGGGAGCTCGGATATTTGAAAAAAAGCCTACTGAAAACAACCACCCTGTTGCCAACAACTGTACGACTAGTTTCCAAAATGTTTTTCGTTACCGTACGACTAGTTCTTCGTTACTGTATGACTAGTGTCCAGCATGTAATGTATGTTTAGGTTTGATTTATTGGGGTTTTACGCCGTTTTCAATTGCTATGGCCATATCGCGGGGACTGGAGCACCTAACCATAGTCACCTGTTGTTTCTCATATTAGTACTGACACAACACCGTAACCGAGCCTCTAGCTGCTCGCCCACATACGTTAACGATATCAAACCATTGGAGACGGACATTTTTGTCAGAAAGGACATTTGCCGCGGCCGGGTATCGAACCCGGGACCTTTCGAGTAAGAGTCAGATGCGCTACCAACAGCGCTTTGGTCGCGGCCTACTGGCACTTTTGCTTCCATACCAATCCTCTTCATTTTGAAAATTGATATTTTTATAAGGGATCATTTTGGGGCGAGGGTTGGGCAAATTCTCTAATTTTTTGCCAGAAATCTCACTCAAACTTGCTCAATGGGAGAAAAATCTCACAGAAAAATGTAAAATAGTAAGAAATTTGGTCAAATCTCTCACTGAAAATTCATTTTCTCTCATTAGTTTTGGCTGAATGAGACATTTTCTCTCAAGCAGTTTCAGAGTCAGAATTATATCCCTGTTGTATTATATGTTTATCATACGAATAAAATAAATATGTTGAAACTAAACAAAGTTGGATTTTGGGTTTATCAAATTCTTACAAAAATACAGAGTTGACACTAGTTTTGTCGACATCGGATTAGAGGTCTTTATTCGCCAAATAAAAACGTGTGTGCGACAGACTACATCATCAGTGTAGGTAAAAACCGAGGCCCTCAGCGCCGAGGTATTTGCCTTAACATGTAGTTCAGGGCACAGAGGTTTTTATTTGGCAAATAAAGACCTCTAAACTTCTTATTATCTCCATTATAACACTCTGAATAAAAAAAACCCCGCACATTCGAAATGTGTTGTTTTGCGGAAATTCTGCCATGATCTAGTTTTCGGCGTAGGAAACGCATTGGTGGTTTAGGGACATTATTGATGACGTCATTTGACGCAGGTGATGTTTTTGTCGTTGTTTTTGTCATATTATGGAAATGGAAATTTACAGCAATTAATCCGAGATGCCTGGTCAAGTGAGCCGGGACTTCATGTCCGGGGAGTTGATGTCACAGCCCTTGTGTCTGCACAAGTGTTGCTTTGCGTCTTCAGGGGGTTTCACATAAAAGTTCGGACGATCCGGAGATGTGGTACTGGCATATTTTAGTAGAATCGGAGATATTATTGCAAATTAGTTGGCGGTATGTCATTGATTGATAGATGCATCAGTCAACAAAAGCAGAATATTTTCATGATCGGCAGCGCGTCTGCCAATATATTCTGCTAGTTTAAACCAACCGATCAATCGCACAATCGGCTGAATTTTCTCTGTTTCGAAAAAGTCGGTGAAGTCTCATTGGGTAGTTGCTGAAAATCTGTCGGGATTCTGCCGAACATCTAACGGACTCTAACTAAACATTTAAAACATCGCCGACGTTCCAACTTCCAGACCATTTCATGTAACACCGACTTTCTTAAATCGACCGGTAGAAATTAGCCACCAACGCTGGGGCGTCGCTTTTATGTGACTACTCGACCAAACCATTCCTCCATCAAATGACTGCCTTGGTATACTTCTACATTGTAATTTGAGCATAGAAACAACCTAGAACCGCACACATGCCCATACCGCCAATGCCTATGTGACTCTACCAGGCAAAAATCACATAAAATTTGGTTGCGCCGTTTTATCAGCGATTTCGCTCGTTGTGTTGCTGTCAGACCAGTAGAAAATATTGACTTACGACTGACGTCGATTTGTTTTAAAGTGATTGGTTTTCCAATCAGCCACATTATTTAAAGGGACATTTCATTCCAATTTCATTTTTTTAAAGTATGTCTTGATGCCAAGATTGGTTATTCTAATGAGTATAAATACTATTAGTTTTTTAAGTTGTTGCCAATAAGCGAGAAACACGCATTTAAAGTTGAGACATACTCGATAAATTGCATATAAATCCGAACTGTTGTCCACAACAATTTGTTCAATTTAAACACAAAAATATGAATTTCTCGTAAACGGCGCAATATTATGACAAAAAATTCTGAAATGTCACTTTAAAGCCGCGCCTTGGCAGTGGCTATTACGTTTATGTTGCAATTAGGTATGGCGCGCGAAAGGGGTCTACAGTCAATATAGCGCTAGACCTATAATTAAGATAGGGGTAGACCGCTAAAAATAGCGGTCTACCCTTATATTTTAGCGGTCTACCGATAAAAATATCGGTCTACCCATAAAATAAGGGTAGACCGCTATTTCAATTAACGGTCTAGCGATAAAATTACCGGTAGACCGCTATTTTTATCGGTAGACCCCTATTTTTTTCGATAGCCAATCACATAGCTTGTACTATACGGTCGTTGATATTTCCGGTGTGTGGGGGATGTAACGAGCCATTTGATTGGCTAATGAGATTTCGAGCAGTAGGGTCAACAATAATTATCGGTCTACCGGCAATTTATCGCTAGACCGTTAATTGAACTAGCGGTCTACCCTTATTTTATGGGTAGACCGATATTTTTATCGGTAGACCGCTAAAAATATAAGGATAGACCGCTATTTTTAGCGGTCTACCCCTATTTTAATTATAGGTCTAGCGCTATATTGACTTTAGACCCTATTCGCGCGCCATAGTTAGGCTGGTATGCAGGTCATCGGATAAAACTGGTTGGGCATATGCAATGCATCAGAGTGGGACCCAGCGAGATGTCAACGATAGGTCGCTGATGATTGCAAAAATGAGTCAGACACTTCAGCAATGTGTAAAACGTCAGCTGTACACCGTCAGACGGTCGACAGTATCCCGTCAAATAGTCGACGTGTAGTCATCGACGCTTCATCGACTTCTTCCGACATTCAAAATGCCACTGATTGATCGGTTGATTTTAACTTGAGGTGCAAATTGGCCGACAAGTCGCTGATCATACAAAAACGGCTATTTCTGTCGGCCAATGCGACGATCAATCGACTATGCATCTCCGATTATTCGCCGAGAATTTCCCCGATATTACCAAAACCCCATTGCAGGCGCGTCAGAGCGTTCATATGACAGCAGCAACCGATCAAGCAAAATCAAACAACCAATCCGCGGCATTTCAGGTAAAGCGTTGGCGACATCTCACCGGCGATTGGACTGAATACTTCAATTATACACATTACAAACATGTTTGATCTCTTTTGTCGTGTCGTTCTTTAAAAATCGCCGATAAAAGAAAAAAAAACGACCAAATTTAACACCAGATTAATTTAATTTAATAATATTTTATTCACAAATTCAAATACAATGACAATAGAATGATTATATAACAATACATTGGTGAATAGGATCAGAACGAAAGCTTAAAGCTTATATAGTTCCTCTCCTGTAGTGTTTTGACTCAAGGACCTCATCAATATAGCAATATTCTATACTTTCAAAAATATACTTGATTAATCCTAATTGTATATTTAGATGCATTGATTTTGAAAGTGTAAAGAAGTTCTAACGTGAATTTGAAGAATAATATTATCATAAACATGAAATGTGATAAAGAAAATTTGTTTTGTAATGGAGTGGCAAATAAAATTGACTTCTTTATTGAAGTGGACAAGAAAGGACATATAGATTGACGCCTTGCAAATATGCTTAAGCACACATTACAAGTAATTACTATAAAAATAAATGAAAATCAGAATCGTTTGCTCTGTCTAATAAATCGGTGCACTTCATCAAAGATCAGTTTATTTGCTTGAAAAGGAAGGTTATTGTCACCGTATAATAGAATATCAATTGACATTGCATTAGATATTCTGTTAATGTTATTTAAAAGTTCTGGTCTAATATGCCGATACATATTACACTCAAAGAAAAAATGTTCGCTCGTTTCAACTAGACCACATTCACAAAGAGGAGATTGTAAAATGTTTTTTAAAAACAAATGTTGTTTAAGAGAACTACACCTATTACGTATTTTTGAATGTATCACTTGAATCTTTCTATCCCCATAGAAAAATAATTTGTTTGGTAGAGGTTTATCTCGATTTAATTTGGTTTTAAAACTATATAGAGATTCTGAGTTCCTTGTTTCTAGAGGCAAATCGTTCCATTCACGAATAGACGTAGGTAAAAAAGAATTTCCATAGAGACTAGTTCTATATGCAACATTGTGTTGATTTTGAGAATTTCTTAAGTTATATGCGTTAGCATTCCCTACAGTAGGTGGTAAAATATCACATAAATAATTTGGTGCTAGACCATTTTTCATTTTGAACATTAAAATCATTCTGTGTTTCATTCTTCTTTCAGACAAAGTTTCCCAACCACTTTCATTATTGAGGTCAACAATTGAAACTAATCTACTGCATCCAGTTACTATACGAGCAGCCTCGTTTTGTATCTTATCCAATTGGTCTTTTTGGTTCTGATTAAGATTACACCAGATAACGTCTCCGTATTCTAGAATTGGCCGTATAAAAGAGAAATAAAGAATTTGCAGAGCTTGTCTGTCTAAAGTAAGTTTTAGTCTGCGCATTATATTAATACGTTTCCAAGCTTTTTTAGCTCACCTGAGCACGAAGTGCTCAAGGTGAGCTATTGTGGTCACTCAATGTCCGTCGTCCGTCCGTCCGTCCGTCCGTCTGTCCGTCCGTCTGTCCGTCTGTCTGTCAACAATTTGGTGTTAACACTCTAGCATCCACAAAAGTTGGCCAATCTTAATCAAACTTGGTCAAAGCAAGTATGGTCATAAGTTCTTGGACAAGTTCGATTATGGGCCTGATCGGACAAGAAAGTGCGGAGTTATCTGCCCTTGAATGTCAAAAATAGCTAGTTTTGACCTTGTTAACACTCTAGCATCTACAATTATTGATCAATCAAGACAAAACTTGGACATAATGTTGGAGACCATAAGATCTGGGATGAGTTTAATTTTCAGTCTGATCTGACCAGAGAGACGAGAGTTATGTGCCCTTGAATTTAACAAAATTGCCATTTTTGGCAGTTTTCGACCTTGTTTACACTCTAGAATCTACAATTATCAATCAATTAAGACAAAATTTGGACACAATGTTGGGGATCATAAGATCTTGGATGAGTTTGATTTTCAGTATGATCTGATCAAAAAGTCAAAAGTTATGTGCCCTTGAACTTGACAAAATTGCCGTTTTTTACTGTTTTAGACCTTGTTAACACTCTAGAATCTACAATTATGAATCAATCAAGACAAAACTTGGACACAATGTTTGGGATTATAAGATCTTGGATGAGTTTGATTTTCAGTCTGATCTAATCAGAAAGTCGAGAGTTATGTGCCCTTGAACTTGACAAAGTTGCCGTTTTTGACTGTTTTCGACCTTGTTTACACTGTAGAATCTACAATTATTGACTAATCAAGACAAATTTTGGACACAATGTTGGAGACCATAATATCTTGAATTGATTTGATTTTCAGCCTGATCTTACCAGAAAGACGAGAGTTATGTGCCCTTGAATTTGATAAAATTGCCATTTTCGGCTGTTTTTGACCTTGTTTGCACTGTAAAATCTACAATTATTAATCAATCAAGACAAAACTTGGACCCAATGTTGGGGATCATAAGATCTCGGATAAGTATGATTTTCAGTCTGATCTGATCACAAAGTGGAGAGTTATGTGCCCTTGAATTTGATAGAATTGCCATTTTCGGCTGTTTTCGACCTGTTTTACACTCTAGACTCTACAATTAGTAAAGACAAAACTTGGACACAATGTTTTGGACCATAAGATCTCAGATGAGTTTGATTTTCAGTCTGATCTGATCAGGAAGTCGAGAGTTATGTGCCCTTGAATTTAAAAAAACCTGTTTTTCGGCTGCTTTCGACATTGTTTATACTCTAGAATCTACAATTATTTATCAATCAAGACAAAACTTGGACACAGTTGGGCACCATAAGATCTCGTAAAAGTTGGATTTTCACAACGCTATTGACCATAAGTTCGTTCTCAGTCTTAGTCATAAATATTAATTGAATTGAACAAAAGTGTTGTTCATATCATTTTGGTTCAGGTGAGCGATATAGGACCATCATGGTCCTCTTGTCTTCTATTTGGTCAATATGATTCTTCCAGGATCCATCCTCAGTTAAAATAATACCAAGATGTTTATGTGAATGTACTTTTGGTATCTCAGAATTAAACATAGTTAAATCAGGATGGACAGGTTTATTTCGTTTACGTGAAAATACAAGGGACTCTGATTTGCGCGGATTGAAGGAAACAAGCCACTGGTTGGCCCATGCTGAGATTTTGTCAATATCAGATTGAAGAAGTGCACTTTCAGTATCAGGATCGTTTATAATAATAGATAAACACGTGTCATCTGCAAACAAGTTAATGCAAGATCCTATGTCTTTCACGATGTCGTTTATATAACACCAGATTAAAACTACCTGATCAACTGGGGACATGTTAGATTTTGATTTTATTGGGTTTTACGCCGTTTTCAACTGCTATGGTCGTATCACAGCGGCTGGGGCACCTAACCATGGTTTCCTGGTATTTCTCTCAGCAGTACCATCACAATATCCAAACCTAGCCTCCAGCTGCTCCCTTATATAGATGACACCCATTTTGTGAGTGACAAATGACTTTTGTCAAATGTCAGAATGGAAACTGGCCGAGCTGGGGTTCCAACTCGCGGCCGGTAACGGCATGTTAGATGTATAAAGAATTTAGTAAAGGGTCAAATACTTTTAACTGACAATTGGTCAGCATACGGCCATTCATCTGACAATGAACAGCCAACAATTCCAACATGTTCTTAAAGGTAGTCAATTCCTAATGAGACTCACACGACGTCGGAATTATTCAGGCAATGTCGTTAACATGTGGCAGTGGAACGTTCCACCACCGAATGTTTACAATGTTGCAGGCATAAGTTCGGATTAGGTAACAAATTTGAACGATGTCCCTCGAAAAATTCCAATGTGGCATGATTCCCATCTACCTTGATTCAGTTATAATCAGCAATTTCTTGATAAGTTGGCAAAGCGGACATGTATCATTCTACCATACGTCAGCAAAGCCATAAGCCATCAAAGCAGAATATCAGAATGCATCCATTCATCTGACTAAGTACAATCGATATTTCCAATATATTCTGAATGTAGTCCATCCCTAATGAGATTCACGCAACATAGGAATTATTCCTGCAATGTGGTTAACATGCATCTGTGGAACGTTTCACTGCGGGATAATTACAATGTCGCACATATAAATTCGGATTACGTTACAAAAGTTAACGACGTTGCTCGAAAAATTTTGAAGGCGCTTGAATCTCATTAGGGATGGATTACCTTAATGCAATTATGAGCAATTTTTTGATAAGTTGGCAAAGCCGACATACACTTTTATTGTTCTACCATATGTCGGCAAAGCCATAAGCCATCAAAGCAGAATCCCAGAATACAGCCAATTGTCTGACAAAGTACAGTCGACATTTCAAACATGTTCTGAAGGTAGTCCATCCCTTATGAGATTCATGTGACATCAGAATTATTCCGGCAATGTCGTTAACATGCAGGGGTGCAACGTTCCACCACCGAATGTTAACGATGTCACATGTATACATGTAAGTTCGGATTATGTAACATATGTTAACGATGTCGCTTGAATCTCATTAGGGTTGCACTACCTTAATTCAATTATCAGCAATTTCTTGATAAGTTGGCGAAGCGGATATGTATCATTCTACCATACCTAAGCAAACCATAAGTCATCAAAGCAGAATATCCGAATACAGCCATTCATCTAACAAAGTACAGCCGACATTACCAACATATTATTAAGGTAGTCCATCCCTAATGAGATTCACGGGACGTTGGTATTATTTGGGTATTGTTGTTAACATGTGGCTGTGGAACGTTTCACCAGGGAATGTTTATAACGTTGAACATATAAATTCCGATAACGTAATAAGTGGTGATGATGTTGCTCGAAAATTTTTGAAGTTATATGAATCTCATTAGGCTTGGAATACCTTAATTCAATTATCAGCAATTTCTTGATAAATTGTATAAATGTAAGTGGGCAGAAATAACACTTAAAGTCGTGTTCAGACGTCATTTTTCATCTGTGCTGAAACGAAACAAGATAAATTTAGACAGCTAGGATTATCATAACTATGTTTACAAAATGTATTACATAATTCTGTATTTATTTTACATCGATTGGGAATCAAGGTCTTAAAGCTTAGATTGGTCCTTCTCGATTCTGCTTCCTGGTAACTGCACCAGTACTCGCGCCACCTCTCCTTCACGGACATAATATTTTAAACATGTCGCTACGCCAATAGCGAAACTATTGTACCCCCATTTCCCAAATTTTATAGGAGAGGAAAATACTGCTTAATTCTCTTAATGTTAAATAACAACTTAGATAACACACATGACTTTTGGGAAGAGTTTACTTTAGCCGCGTGCGATTTAGGCCAGAAGTTGTCTTCTGGAAGAAGAAGATGCAGTCTGGTTCCCGCCTCTGATCCACTACGTATTATTTTTTCTACTATGTAGTGTATCAGAGGCGGGAACCAGTCTCTTCTGGAAGAGCTCTACCGGCCTAAATCGCACACGGCTATTGTTTACTAAGGAACAATTTCCGCGGGCTCGTGTGCTAAAAATAGATTTCTGATGGGAAATCCCTCAACAACGTTTGCCGGGTACCAGTCTAATATTTTGTTTATCGGTCATGAATCGGACAATTTTTTCGTAACAGTGTTAGCGAAAAATTATTATTTTCAAGCGAGATATTAGTCGATCATAGATAATGCAGGCGGGAACTAAAACTACGAAACATTGCGCATATTCAACATGCAACATTGATTCCAGATACGGAGACAGACCAGAAATGACAGACGTTTTTCTTGAGATTCATCAGCAGCCTAACCAGAAAAAACATCGAAAAGTCTGAAAGTAAAGTAGCTATGATCATGAAACTTCTCGGGTAGATAGATCTCACCAAGGAGAAGTGCAACGTACAAGGAGCATAACTCTACCTTGCTTATTTCGTGAGTTATTGCCCTCTGTTGTAGTGAAAGTCTGTGGGGGTATCAAATCACATTCAGCGACAAATTCAAGTTATTTTTTTCTAGATTAATCCTTTCCCAAACAAGACCGGTTTTGACGTCCCCAACAGAAAATTCTTGAGAAAACATTGAGGCAAAAGAATAAAATGATGATCGACCAAATTGAAAAGACCTGCACAGCAGACAAAATGAGTGTGAATATATTAACTTCTTTGGATATTGAAGATAATTCTACTTTTGCCTCGATATTTTCTCTGACATAAAACACTAAAAGTATTCACATCCGTTTTGTCATCTACAGACTTTTTTTTCAATTTGGCCCAACATGACATTTTGTCGTTTTGGAAAGGGTAAGCGAGTACGCACGAGTGGCACGACGAAGGTAAGGCTGGATCGTATGTGTAAACATTACTTGTCAACTGGTTATTTCATAGTTACCAATCTTAAAAAGTACACGACAGTACAGCAACCTTCTCAACTCTGAATTATGTTTCTCAACAAATGATTACGGCAATCCAGCTCTTAGAACGTCATCTTCAGCAAGTTGAACGTGGAAAAACTTCGCGAGATTCACAGCCATATTTGTACGATAGAGGATTCCCAATCTATTTTTAGGCCAGTGAGGCGTGACGATGACGTATTTTTTTATACTAGAAAACCGACCCCTATTCCGCAGCTTATACTCTATGGATTTAGACGAGATAAAGTTCGCCGTACGTGCGTCCATTCCAGGTTGTAACTTGACTTTGCCCCGAATCCAGTGGTTTCTTCTAACAATCTAGCAAAAATACACTGTGCACGTGAACGCTATCTTCTTTCGTTTTTTACCGAAAAATACTGACTTGATCATTTGAAAGTAGATCACTCAGATTATTTGACCTAGAGACATAGTGTCATGCCATCACTCATACTCAGAATGCCTGCTTGATACATGTATAGCGGACGAGAATTGACCTGGCAGAGCTTTCCATTCGATTAGCATGGGCTGCTCTGCCAGGTCATTTCTCGTGAGGTATATATTGAGTACATGTATATTTAAAAAGCCTCAATTGACAAAAGGGTTGCTGGTTTAGGGAGAAAGAACACATCTTGAAATGAAGTATAAAGCTGTTAATTAAATGCCTAATACCCTTTGCTTACATTTCCTAAGAAAAAAATAAACACAAAACTACAAAGCAATTAACTAGAGTAACGGAATCCAGCCCATCAATACATGTTATAGTGACACTAGTCGTACAGTTGTTTGGCGACAGGTTGTTGACTAGTGATTATGTACACTTGTCGCTAGTCGTACAGTCAGTCGGAAGACAGGGGTGTAATTCTTCGCTAAATACTCAGGAGTGTATAATAACTAGGCGAAAACAGAGACATAGGGCTTCAAGAATAGAGATTGTCCTGTCTTT
Source organism: Fragum sueziense (assembly GCA_963680895.1). Lineage (NCBI taxonomy): Eukaryota > Metazoa > Mollusca > Bivalvia > Cardiida > Cardiidae > Fragum > Fragum sueziense. The sequence continues at coordinate 25,470,778 of OY804607.1, forward strand.
CTGTGCGTGTTTCATCAAAATCCATGCACTCAGTAACGAAAAATGGCATTGGAAACACAAATTTGATGGGCCGGGAAAATGAAAAGTCAGTGATTTGCAACCGAAATTACTGTTTGATGGGTAAAGTATACACACTATCATAAAAATCATCACCCAGGCTGAACAAGGTTTAATTCCGCTCATCAAAATCGAAAACCGCGTTTAGATTCGATTCCTGGGCTTTCATCAATCTCGATATGAAAACGTGACCCTATTTGTTTATCGACGTGAACTAGTGATATTTGTGCGTACAGTCGATGGCACTTCCGGTTTGGCTCACTGTACGGTTATACACAGTGTAAATCGTCTGTGAGAACACGAGGTTTGCTGTCGTCCTCCTACTCGAAACCGAGATACCCGGCCACAGCAAATACCCTTGCTGACAAAAATGTCAGTCATCAATTGTTTGATATCGTGACCCTATGTGGGGGAGACGTTGGAGGCTCGGTAAGAGTGTTGTGGTAGTACTGGTATGAAAAACAACAAGAATCCATGGTTAGGTGCTCCAGCCGTCGTGATATGACCTTGTTAGTTGAAAACGGCGTAAAACCCCAACAAAACCAAAAAATCCTTCTCGGAACCAGGCTCTCACCCAACATCATCGCCTTTAGAGGCAGTGCATAAACGGACGTCCACTCAGACATTATTCATGACAAGTCATTCTATTCCCTCACGGGGTATAACCTGACGTTCGTAACTGCAGTTACGCACGTCCAATATGGAGGAGGGACAAAAAGGCGAGATTTACAAGCATCGATTTCAGGCACTATGTCAATGCATTTGATATATTTTTTGACGAACTTGATCAATAATAGCCCTGTTTACAATGTCACACTCTCTTTATTCTGACATATTTATTTAGTAGGCCAATATCAGAGCTCGAAAAAATCGCATGATGTGCGTAACTGTAATACATGAAGTTAGTAACTGTGTCATTGCATTCCTTAAATGACGTGCGTAACTTATCATAAATTCTATACATGCAACTCTAGGTCTCGTGCTTTCCGCCAACCATATTAAAAAGGGGGACAAGTTTTCGTTTTTGATATCATTAGAGATCTAGTCTTCCAGTCCATTATCGGTTATCTTGAGTAAAGGGTGTAATTTTTGGGAAAACATTTTGTTTGTCTTAATTATGCGGAAATTTTGCTGAAATGTCTTATCTTTGGTGTAAAGATACGGTGGTTACGAAGTTATTCACGCAGTCTTACAGTTTATGACCTTTCCAGGCGATTCATCGTGATATGAGCTAATGTCCGCTATTTGGGTCTGCACTGTGTCGATCAGTGATTCACTGACGCATATCAATTGGGCCCCCTATAAACCTGGAAAAGTGTGTTTTAGTTTACCAAGAGCTACGTATCGGTGATATATTTTTTTTTAAATTCTTTGTCTCCAGCGGTTATCTCCCTTGATGCTTCGATCTTGGGAAAGTTCTTTCCCTTGACAAAACTGCCGCCATTATGAAATACTAGTAAAAAATGTCAACAAAACCTCACACACATTTTGAGTTACGATAAGAGAGAAAGTGAAATAAGACTGCTTACAACATGAAAGGCAAAACATTGTGTGAAAAGGAAAAATCCTTGGTGCATCAAAATTGTTTGTCGAATCAGAGAAAACTCGGATTACCTTTTCGGGTAGGCAAATATTTTGTTTAGTGTATATTCTTATTTATTGTTCATTATGTCGTTTAAAGGCTGCTGAATGACAAAGTATTCTTTCTATGTAAGCGAAAAGGAAAAACTCTTCGTACCCAAACCGTTTCGTACCATAGTTAACTTTCGTTGTATGGTTTGGCTATTTCGTATCATATTTTGTACCATATGTTTATGATTATGTACAATCTTATTATTTATTCAGTACCTGATTGAATATTGAGCAGGGTTTTCCCTTGACTTTTGCTAGAGGGGGTCATTATGTCCCCCATGTCTTCAAATTACGGGCCCCGGGGGTCATGCCTATTGTCACATTGTTTCTTCATGTTCCTGAGCACTGATAATTTGTAGAGGGTCATTTGCGTTGAAACTGCACGAAAACGCACAAAATTTGTGCACGAGATTTGTGTTGTGGGTACACTACTCATTAGAATGGTCTCTTTGACATGATACAATGAGTACCCACAACTTAGGGTTTGAATTAAGGATACAAAATTTAGAATGTCTTCAACCCCTCATACTTGTTGCTCTGGTTAATCTATAGAGTCAATCAACTTTTGTCAAATGTCAGAAATTATTTTGGCTGAGCCGGGGCTTGAACCTGTATCCCATGGGTTGTAACATGTTAGTCGCCAATATTACAGACTGAGCTAATCAGTCCAATTTGAAAGCTTAGCACTACAGATTATCATCATTACATATTGGATTTTGATACAATTAGGATTTGTGTGTACAATACAGCACAGAAAAGAATATCTATAGGAAAAAGAGTAAATGTTTATCAGTATTTTGTTCTTTTGCCTCAATATTTTTCCAAAGCATTTCTAAGTAGGATGTGCTGAGCCCGGATAGCTCAGGCAGTATCGTTGGAGTCTGTCAATCCAGGGGTCAAGATTTCAAACCCCAGCTCTGAATGATTATCCATTCTGTCATTCGACAGTCACTAGTCATTTGTGTCACACCAATGGGTCGGAATCTTCTATGTCAGAGAGCAGCTGAAGGCTCAGTTTGGAAATTGTGATAGTATCGGTATGAGAAATACCTTGTATCCATGGCTAGGTGCTCCAACCACCACAATACGGCCATAGCACTTGAAACGACGATAAACCCAAATAAATCAAATCTAAATGGGACATCCAAATAAGGCCTTGTTTTGGATTGGGCGATAAAGCATAAAATTTGGTTTTGATCAGCAAGTAAATAAAACGACCCAATTATTCTGTTTATTGTTTGTTTGTGTTATTGCTTGTCACAAGTTCACAACATTTCATATATTAAGTTTTGGAAAATATTTAAAAGAAGAAAATGCTGCTGCAGTTCAGCTTTTCTACATATTCTCCATTTTCCTCAATACTTAAATCTTTCCATCGTGTCAAAGAGAATTTTCATCCTTAAAGTATGATATTACTTTCTAATCTGCAAGCAGCAACTATATACAAAATCAAATTGGAACCATCTATTGGATTTGCTTGGGAAAATATAGCAAAAGAAGCAAGATATTACTGCTTTTCAACGAAAACCTCGTAACTGCAGCTTAAAACAAGCTGCAATTATGAGGTTTTCGTTGAGTTAGGACAATATGTAACTATGGATTGAACTTATGTTTTTAATGAATGTCGTTTCAGATATGGAAAACATCATTGAAATGTGGATTCTGTTAATACTGTCCAGAGGTAAATATGACAGTGTATTGTTTTTGAGCTTTTGAGGAAAAAAGCTACTGGTAAATTGTTGCTAAATCAAATTTTAAAGTGACATAGGAGCACAATCATATTTACCACTATATAGATCAGGGTTGAATTCCAGCTAGCATACTGTCAATTTGCTAGTCAAAAATGAAAATTACAATTGTTTTTTTTCTGCAACATTTTTTTTTTGCAACAAGATTTTTTGCAAGTGAAATGAATCAAGAGAAAATAAGATTTCATTGCAAATGCACATTTCTTTGTGGCGTAATGGTGATATTATGATTGTTCATCATGTTTGACAGTTTTCTTGCGTGTTAGTTTATCTTTGTGCTAGTGTTTTCAAAAGCCACTTGCAAAATTTTGCTAGATCTAGTCAAATTTTTAGGGAAATTAAATTCTAGGCCTGACTTTTAGCCAATTTATGTTTTCTGCTTCTTGAATCACCTGCACCAATCAAGTTTATAACATTTACACATTGAACAGGGCATTCATGGCTTCAATTGAACTTTCAATATTTTTCTTAAATATTGAGCGATAATGTCATTTTTATGTCCCTGTATTGAAATTGTCACTTGTGTCAGTCTGTTTGTTCATCAATCTGTCTGTCAATCAGTCTGTCCATCCGAAAACATTGGCCATTTCAGGGGCATTAATGTTTCACAAACACATCTTGTTTGATCTAGTCTTGTTTGTATATGCACATGAAGACTTTTGTGAGAAAAGGAGATTTGGTGCCAGCCAAAATCCCGCTCTCAATGCAAAGTCGATTGTTTTAAGCTTCAACTGTGATTGGGCCAAGACCCGACAGCTCAGTCGGTAACATCGGAGTCTGTCAATCCAGGGGTTGCACATTCAAACCCCGGCTGGGCCAGTATCCATTCTGACATGTGACAAAAGTCAATTGTCTCTCCTTAATGGATGTGAATCATCTAAGTGAGACAGCAGCTGGAGGCTTGGTTTGGATATTGCAGTGGTACTGCAGAGAGAAATACTAGAAACCCATGGTTAGGTGCTCCAGCTGTTGCGATATGACCATAGCAGTTGAAAACAATGTAAAACCCATTAAAACAAATCAACTGTGATTGGGATTTATTTGTTGCAAGGCATGTGACTGTCATTTCAACATAATTGTACCTTTCTATATGTTGCACAAGGTAAAGGTTTTGAAAAACATTGAGAAAAAAGAAAAGAAATGGTTGTTAAAAACATTTTTTTCATTAATCACAATATTTTCTACCCAGAAAGACCACCCTAAACTGTTTTCTTCCCCATCTTTGTATTTGGACCAGTCTAAAATTTTGATGCCTGGTGAATGATTGATTAATTTATGCATGCTTACAGCAGCTGAGAAATACAGATTTTGAAATACATCTCCTTTGTAATGACACATAATTTGGTCAATTTAGAATGGTATTATAGTACTTGAAAGCTAAACCGTTTTCAAATGATTTTTTATGCCCCCGATAGGGAGGCATCATAAATTTGACTTGTCCGTCCGTCCGTCCGTCCGTCTGTCCGTCTGTCCGTCCGTCATTCCGTCATTCCGTCCAAAAACTTTAACATTGGCCATAACTTCCTTATTACTTAACATATTCGCTTCATACTTTACCACAACATTCCTTGGTACATTACCTTTCTGTAGGTACATACTTTGGTGACCTTGACCCCTGGATGACCTTGACCTTGAACATAGATTGGCCATAATTTAAAATCAAAGCGGTGTCGGGGGCATTGTCATCTTACAGTGACAGCTCTTGTTTGTTTTTATCTCTTTGCAGGTGACCACATAACCAGTTTATTGCTGTGAAAAGTATCAAAACAGTGAAGTCCTAAAGAACAAAGGAATATTGAGGGTTTCCCAATTGTGGTCTATTGAAACAAGATTGACTGTACATTGTACTTTGAAATAAATTACCTGAATATGAATATGTTGTTTTGTTATTCAGAGCAACAGATAAGATGGTGTATGGGTTTTCATATGCAATATTTCATAATTTGTTCATCAGAAACCTGTGCTGTTGGTATTCAATAGAATCATCTCTTTGAGGCGGTTCAAATTAGTAACCACAACATTTGGTTTGGATTTGAAATTATAACAAATTAAGAATGGTTTCACCCCTCTTTTCTGTTTCTCTGGTTATTTAAATTCCAATACTTTCCCAAACATGAGCAGATTTTGACAACCTGGGTAGAAAATAGTTTTTTGAAACATAATGAGAGACAAGAAGAAAGTGCTTGTGATCAGCAAGTTCTCCTTTATTATCATTGTTTCAATATTTTGTGTAACATTAGAAGTTTACATTGTTTATGTCACTATTTCTTGTTGCTGTAACTCCTTTCAAATTTGGATGAACTTAAGGTAGTCGACCCCTAATGCGATTTGCATTTCATCAGAATTATGCGGGTGACATTGCAAACATTTGGCAATGGAACTTTTCGCCGCCGAATGTTTACGACTGAGTCCGAATAGCTTCGGATACGTATCGACGTTGCTCGAAATTATCCGATATTTTCTGAATCTCAAAATGGCCACATTATTTTTACTATACTTTAACATTTGGCTTTTTGGAAAGGGTTACATGTAATGTTTCCTCAAAATATCCCTTTCCCAAACAGCAAAATTTTCAAAATTTCCCTTTCAAAAGCTGCTGCAGATGACAAATGGACCTAGTTTAAGATAGAATTTGTATATAATATAGCGCAGAAAATATTCAGGCAAAAGGAGAAACTGCTGGTTATCAACAGTTTCTTCTTTTGTCTCAATGTTTTCCCAAGCTGTTTCTGTTAGGGACGTCAAAACCAGGTCTTGTTTAGGAAAGGGATAATGCCCACTTTTCATTTCACTTAAGTGTTTTGAAAAACATTAAGAGAAAAGAAGAATATGCTGACCCTCTGGATTTACGGCTCCAGAAACCCAAATGGCTCACTTTATTCAGAACTACAGACAAGATGGGCAATGGATTTTCAATATACATTTGTACAACATTACATAAGCTGTTCATCAAAACCCATGTTGTGGGTTGGCTACTCATTTCAAGAATCTCATGGAGACATTTAAATGAGTACCCACAACACATGGTTTGGATTTGAAACATCAATTTTAGGATGGTTTCAACCCTTTCATCTGTTAGTCTGGTTATTTATTGAAAAGAATGTTCCATTTTTCTAACAGATGCATTCTTTTGTACAAGACCTGCATGAGACAATTTTATGGTGGTCATATTCGAAAACCTGCTGCAGACGACAAAATGGATGATGATCAAGCTTGGATTTGTGTACAATATAGCTGAGAAAATATTGAGACAAAAGGAGAAACTGTTGGTTATCAGCAGTTTCTTCTTTTGTCTCAATGTTTTCCCAAAACCTTTTGTATTAGGGACGTCAAAACTAGTTCTTGTTTGGGAAAGGGTTAACATATTTGCTTGTGGTCATATATTGGTATCAAATACTCCGATTTGTCCACTTCCAAAACCACTAGTTATACAAAACTCATCTGCTAGAACCCTTCAGTAGATACGCTTTTATTTAGTTACGAACGTCATATTTACCTAGTTACGAACTTCTTGACCTATTTTCAAGTAACAGTTACGCACTTCATCGTGATTTTTGAAAGCTTTATTACAGCTTTTATACTGACCTAAACAATTAATGTTCGATTCAAACTCCTTTTGATATAAACAAACATCGTATTGGTGAAGAAATACGAACGAATAGCACATCCAGTTATACAAATGAAGCTTGAGAAATATTCCCCTAATTTTGAAGTCGCCATATTGGACGTGCGTAACTGCAGTTACGAACGTCAGGTTATACCCCGTGATTCCCTGTTATGTTTACAATTGTTACATCACAATTACATACAGCTATACATCGGTTATGTCGTTGATATCGTCTGTTAAAGTGCTTTTTTGCGTTTTTGAATCGTGTCAGTATGATATATCAATGTAGAAAATATTGAGTCAAAAAATGAGAAAAAAAGCTGCAGACGACAAAACAGATTTTCTAAAGATAACGAAGGCGAGCAAATTCAACACGGAAAATATAGAGGCAAAAAGCAGAAAATACTGCCCATCAGCATTTTTTCTTTTTCCTCAATGTTCTTCCAACCTTTTTTGGTATGCTTATTGATTAAAATAGCATTTTGGAATTATCATATGCGAATGAGAACAAACGCACTTTAGATATCAGAAACAAAAGGAAAACGGATATTTGGTTTTTTTAAAAGGCAAAAGTAAAAATATTAAACATGTGGTATTTTACCCATTAATGTATACGTGGCTGCTGGACCACGTACCTGTTTCAAATCTAGCAGGACTTGGGGATTTACAAATCAACTGCCTAGCCCCCAGGGCTATGCGGGCGAGCTATACAAAAAGGTGCGAATAAAGGCTTTTCTATCTTATAAAGTATGGGATTACTGTTTCCGGTTATTTCAATGAAAAATAATCATATAGAAAGTTGTAAAAATTAAATAAAGTAAACATTTTTGTCGCTGTACACAACTGACGAATGACAGGATTGTTTTATTTTTCATTGTGTATACCAAAACTATTGCATTTAGATGCTGAATAAAAAATCACATTAACTAATGTATAAACCTTATCTGAAGTTAATTTATTGCCAAATAAAAAGCTATATGTTTTCAACAACGGATCGGCTAAATGCTACATCCCAATAGGCATTTATATGCTTATTCATTTTTGGGAACTTCTATTCGTTGTTCCTACAGGGTGGGTGGGGTACCATGCTATGGTAGTGTAGACATGGTAGAATAAGTGTGTTTGCTTGCTAGTGGACATTTTCGCAAACCATAATTACTTTCTCTCCGTTTTGTCATGCGTTTGAACGCAAAAATTAGGAGAAAGTGCTCTCGGCTTCCGGAAATGGACTTATGTCAGGGAATGGTGAAATTGCATGACTCTTTTCTCAAACAATGTTTGCTCCTGATTTTCTTCAGTGAAGGAAAATATTGAGGCAAAAGAAGAAAACAATCGTTAGTGCGAATATTTTCGTCTATTACCTCTATGGTTTCTATTTTCCATCAACAGCAACCTCGGCTGTTAAAGTTCGCACTGTTTGGGAAAAGAAAAGAGCAAATGCGTGTGAGTGAATACATGCGTTTGTGTGACAGTGTGAGTAAGAGTGCGACAGGGTATGGTTTGAGTAAGTGTATGAGTGACGGTGTGAGAGAGTGTGTGAATGAAGGTGTGAGTAAGGGTGTGAGAGAGTGTGTGAATGAAGATGTGAGTAAGGGTATGAGTGATGGTGTAAATAAAGATGTGAGTGACGGTATAAGTGACGGTGTGAGTAAGGATGTGAGAGAGTTTGTGAATGAAGGTGTGATAAGAGTATGAGTAACGGTGTGAGTAAGGATGTGAGAGAGTTTGTGAATGAAGGTGTGATAAGAGTATGAGTAACGGTGTGAGTAAGGATGTGAGAGAGTTTGTGAATGAAGGTGTGATAAGAGTATGAGTAACGGTGTGAGTAAGGATGTGAGAGAGTTTGTGAATGAAGGTGTGATAAGAGTATGAGTAACGGTGTGAGTAAGGATGTGAGAGAGTTTGTGAATGAAGGTGTGATAAGAGTATGAGTAACGGTGTGAGTAAGGATGTGAGAGAGGTTGTGTTTAAGGGTGTGAGAGAGAGTGTCACTGAGGGTGTGAGTGCGGGTATGAGAGAAAATGTTAGAGAGGGTATGAGTGCGAATGTGAGACAGGCTGCGACCAGCTGGCTTTGACCTGTTCCTACAATTAAAACATGTACTTTATTACTACTAATAGACACTGTCATTTCTTGCTAAGGGTTTGCAGAATAATTCGACCATTTTACATCATAAAATTCACAAGGATATAGCATATACAGCATTATTTCTAGTGAAGTAATGTTCTAAATTCCTGGAATTTAATCATTATTTTTATCTTTCATAAATTACTTTGGACTTGCAAATGTAATTATAAACAGAAATAATTTTAATAGTTAGATAAATATATAGTCTTTCATTTAAAACTATTTTCGTTAATTCAGGTGAATATCGACAGAGATGTGTGGGTTTAAAGAGAACATGGTGTTCATGTAGTGGCCACCAATTAGTAAAATGGCCGCCATTCTATTAAAAAACGGACTTCAGAGTTTCACCGGGCACCATTGAATTCTTCATACTCATATTGTATTAAAACCACCCACTGCAAATGCCTACTTCTCTTTATATGAGTGGAATTTCAGAAAATCCTTCTAGACTATAAATGCTTATGTTCCAAAGTTGACATTGTTTAATCTTTATTTTTAAAACTTGTCAAATTCAATGAAGGGTAAAACCAATACCTGACAAGCAGCTCTTTCCCCGGCCTGGATAGCTCCATCTATATAGCCGGCCCATTCTGTAGCTGTCACAGTACCAGCAAAATACAACCGGCCTAATGGTTCTCGTAGATACCTTCAAAAGAAGCAATATACCGTCGGTGTTATCGCAAAACATAGTAACTAAAGCTTGATTAAAGCTGGAGTTACGAGCTTTTGCCATACCAACCGACGATATAGTCGAAACTCGTTGTGTCGAAGTCGTCTGGAACGTCATTTTACCTCGAGATATCAGGAGTTCGGGTCATACCATTTTGTAACCATTTCCCAAACCACAAAATGTTTGGGTGTTCCAATTTGAAAGCTGCTGCAGACTACAAAATAGTTGTTTTTAAAGAAGAAAAATGTGTACAACTTAGGGCCTAGCCCCAAAAATATTGAGACAAAAGGAGAAAATGCTGATAATCAGCATTTTCTTCTTTTGCTTCAATGCTTTCTAAGGCCTTTTCTAATATCGACGTCAAAACCAGGTCATATTTGGGCAATGGTTAAAATGGTATTTATCCATCTTTATCGGTTAACAAGTACGTTCATAATTGAACTAGGCCTATAACAAGAAAAGGACAGAAATTGTTCGCTTCTGGCAATTTCTCTCTTATTTCTAATTAATTTCGAATTCGTGAAACTAGGGTTGGAGAACTATGAGAATATCATGCAAGAATTAGTCTTTCATCATATTGTTTTGAGTACTTTTAAAGCAGCCTTAGAACAATATCAAGATAGTTTGGCAAAAGGGTCTTAAGGTAGAATACCTGTAACGTGGCCATTTTGAGATTAATAAATCATCGGCTTTTTTCGAGTGGCGTCGAATGTTTTCGATGTCGCCCGAATAATTTCGATGTCGCACGAATTTCATTAGGGATGGACTACCTTAATTGCCTTTATTTCGAAAGCAAAAATATAAATATATCTTGCATAATGGTCAGTGCCATGGCAAATGAAACAAGTAGATCTAATGACCAGGGGCGTAGACAGGCGCACTCAAGTACTCATTTGAGCACAATTCGTTGGCAATTATCAATCCTGAATACAATTTCCAGTGAATCAAATGCTACATTTCCGGTCTCTCTGTGTAGAAAATATTGTGGGAAATGAAGAAATTGCTTGTCACAAGCAATTTATCCATTTTCTTGAACAATGTTTTTCTGAGCATTTATAATTTGGGTTCAAATACGTCACTGTACAGTAATGGGTTATTTTGGTGGCCCTAGCGCCCCTTTGTCCCCAATATTCTTTGAGTACAACTCAATTTCCTCTGGCTACGGCCCTGATAACTGTACATGTATTAACTTACTTTCCGTATTGTGTTAAGAACTTGGGTGGCATGACAGATGTATAACAACCCCCAGCATACGGGTTAGTGGTCCAGTCATACTCCTTATAGTCAGTCGGGTGCAGAAACCTTTCATCGTTAAATACTCTCGCATACAGCTCCGATATGGCTCTCATTCTGTAATTTAGTAGTAATTTGGAGTGTGTTGACTTTAGCAAATAGATACTAGAACAAAAAGAAACGCAACTTCTTTTTCAACTCCTTTTTACGCAAAGACATCAAATCAGATAACATTTCACCCTGTAAAGTTCACAAAATCTTATTTGTAGTAAATTCCATTAATAAGAAAACATCCGGGCGTCAACACAATTTGACAAAAAATGTATGAAGGTCGAAAAACACAATCTGTTTCGCCCAGTTTGGTCCGATATTCGAATGTTGTGAAGCCCATGTGATTTATAAGATGTCTCCGTTGCAGTCTTAAACCTATCCCGTAGGTGGGATTAACGTGGTGATACGGTCCTGCCTTGACGTCATATTTCTTGCACGTCCACTTCGTGCTCAAACGGTTGTGGTCCCATTTAGAGCCGCCAATGCACACAGTAGAAAATGTGTCGATTTGTTGCCCCATCAATGTCTTATGACAAAATTTTGACTTTTTCCACCTAACAACATCCGTACTGCAGCTTGGCGCTGGTTTTTGCGTAGCCGTGCTATGCGTAGGGTGGTAACCGGACAAAATCCCCTTAGGACAAAATCCCCTCGGTCATTTTTTGCATAGGCGGACAAAATCCCCTCAATGAAATGTTTAGGACGGACAAAATCCCCTCGATAGAATTACTAGGGCGGACAAAATCCCCTCGGTAGAATTTACTGGACGGACAAAATCCCCTCAATGAAATGTCTAGGGCGGACAAAATGCCCTCGGTAGATTTATTAGGGCGGACAAAATCCCCTCGGTGGAATTAATAGGGCGGACAAAATCCCCTCGATCCATTTTTAAGATGTTCAATGTACTGTATTGTTTCCGAGTTATTTGTAATTTATTAGAATTGTATTATTTGATATGTGTTCACTAAGACACAGTCCGGACGAACGGCTTCAAGAACTTGGTTGGACACTCGAACCCCTCCCTATGGACAGTGGTAGACTGCTTCAACAAGGACGCATCCATAGTGGAAGCCGATCATTTAAGAGTGTCACATGGTGTCGATGGGTGTAGGAGAGTAAAACATAGTACCATAAACCATCAGAAGAAACTGAAGTCGCTCTGCAGAAAATACGTAGAAAACGATCAGACTATTGAAAAATTTCTTACGTGCATTTGGTCCACAATTACAATAAAGTAGGTATCTTTAGAAAACATTAAAGAAAATACGAAAATGCTTTTTTACAAGCTTTTCGACTTTTCTTTTCTATTTTCTAATTTATTGAAGAAATGCTGCTGGTGGGGGATGTTACTTAATATTTCATAATCGAATTTGATTAGTTCTATTACCATGCATCAATAAATTGATTCTATCGGCGACTCTACCTACCTTCTGAGGGGATTTTGTCCGCCCTAGTAATTTTATTGAGGGGATTTTGTCCGCCCTAATAATTCTACCGAGGGGATTTTGTCCTCCCTAATAATTCTACCAAGGGGATTTTGTCCGCCCTAAACATTTCATTGAGGGGATTTTGTCCGCCTTAGTATATCTATCGAGGGGATTTTGTCCGCCCTATTAATTCTACCGAGGGGATTTTGTCCGCCTAAGCCAAAAATGACCGAGGGGTTTTTGTCCTAAGCGGATTTTGTCCGCGTAGGGTAGTGAGAAGTGTGGGAACTATTTCGCCTCTTCTTTGTCTACACTGAACAGATGTTCTAAACCGCCACTTTTCAGAACAGATATTTTGGTATAAATGAAAAACGAAAAGCTCGTTTGAAACAATATTTTGCACATTAGATTTTGTGATCACTAGCTATCGATTTAACGCGATAAAGTCGAAATTAAAACAACAACGTTTTGTGTGTAGACATTTTTATATAAAACCAGTTTTTGCACGTGGTGCACGATGTGATGAGTTAAATCACAGAACTACTGCTCAAGCAATACTTCATATTGATCCGACATGCCGATTTTACAGAGAAAAATCAACTCACTGGGCCAGATGTCCTTAAGTGATATGGGTCGGACTGTGGGGCTTATCGAAACCGACGTCAATATGAATAAGGCATGTACCCTTTTAAGTCATATGTGCATGTTTCAAAAGGTTGATCATGATACTGCTAAATGCATTAACTGTTTTCCGATTGCCTTCTATTTTGCGAATGTTATGGACCCCAAATCGTGTCAAAGTGCACCAAATAGCATGGCCCTTAGAGTCTACCATACAAAACATTACTAGTTCACATGTACATTTTCTGAGAGATGACTTGCCTCTTGCACACATTTAGCATGTCAGTAATGGGTGTTGGACGCGAGTGTCCTAATAGAGAGGATTCAAAGTCACGTTTACATTCTAAAGTGAAGATATGCCGATACTGTTGTTAAATTCATCGGTTGTTTTTCTATTGCTTCTTTATAACGAGTTCTATGGACCCAAAACCCATTTTAAAGTGCACCGCAGATCATGACCCGTACAGTCTACCATACAAATTATTATTATTCCACATGTACCTTTCTTGACGAAAGTCGTGATTTATAAATCAGTTATGCATATCGGTAATGGATCCTTGACGTCTTTATGCTACTCAGGGGGATACAAAGTTATGTTTACAAACTGAATTTTTTGTTATTTTTAATAACACGTATTGTATTCCGTAGAACACCATCAAAGCATTCAAAAGAGAAGACTGGTCGACATTTTTGTTAATTGTCAACAAACATCATCCAGATTTAATGCACAGATGAATTCAAAACGAAGAAATGCTCTTAAGTAATCACAAGACAATACAAAAAGTTTTGGCAAAAAATACCAGGAAACCGGAAGTGTTGCAGACTTACCTAGGCTAATGAGACGTCTAGAATGATACCTTAGAACTTCCCATGTAGCTACAACTAAATGAGGACACGTTGCCAAGCAGAGTTATTGACAAAGAGTGATGTCACATTCCATGCTTACAGTTTACCGTTCAGATGTGAAAATGTAGACGTGACGGTGACCATTTTCAATTTGCAATTACAAATGTAAGTCATGTAATTGTCAAAGGGCATCGATGAAATTGTGGCATCGTATGCGGAAATGGTTAATATTTTTTATTTGAAAATTTCAAGCCCCCATCAAAAATATTAATGGAGTTATACAAAGTTACATGCCGTGGCGGTTTAGAAGATCTGTTCAGTGTATGTTTAAGCTTGTGTTTGATGAAAATTTGTTTTGATAGTAGACATTTAGAAAGCACGACAGGGTATAATCAATTTCTAGCCATTTTCTCGGTTTTCATATCAATCAATTGTATATGTAACCACTGTCTGATTGATTAGCTTGGCTTTCGGCAAAGTATGTAGGCAAACTGGTATTTTATGCGCGCGAGCGTATTATTTACAAGTGCACTCACATCCTTTGGGCGTGCACATGTTAATATGTAAGTGTGTGCTAAAATTAGACCTAGAACCCAATTGATACGTATGTCATACTGACTTGCCTTTTGAAAATTACATGCCGAAATTGCCAAAAGTTTGAGACTCAATTTTGAGAGGAAACGTGTGGGAAATAAATATTGTGTGTTACAGCATGAAAAGTACTACATGAAAGGGGAAAAGGCTGATAATCAGCTTTTTCTTCTTTTCTTGTAGTGATTTTCAAAGACGTCTCGAGTAGGGACGTCAATACCAGGCCCCGGTTTCTCGAAAAAACTTAAGTACGTTCTCATGCTCAAATCTGAGCACTGTGCTCAAATCGCACGAAATCCACGTGAACTTCAATCGAATACCCTTCAACGTTGGAGAGTATCCCTTTGAAGTTGAGCATGTTCTCATGAGAATATACTTAAGTTTTTTTCGAGAAACCGGGGCCAGATCTCGTTTGGAGAAGGGTTATCTGTATGTTATTTGTCACTCAAAGTGTTACCTCGATTCAGTTGTAGTTAACCCGGCCTCTCTCGCTCTGTCTGCAATTATTAGACCCATAATGGCCGGATGAGAACCGTCAGGTTTAGCATCGTCCATGCTTGCGCTAACAACGCCAACTGTAGAGGCTATCGAGCCGTTCAAACCTGGTAAAGAAAATGAAGTATATTTCAATGGAATTATATTTGAGCCAGGATCTGGAAAAACGTCCCTTATATCATTTGAGAACAACATGGTTCCAGATCAGCCTGCGTATACACGCAGTCTGACAAGGAACCATGTTGTCCTCCATGTTGCTTCCTCATGGTCTGTAGCAACCATTTGAGAGGAACATGGACGCTGGCTAGATCTGCATCTAGGCAGAGATTGATCTTGAAACCTGGCTGTCTCAAATGCTATAAGGGACGTTTTTCCAGATCCTGGCTCATTTGTTATATGATAAAGGCATGGTAGATTCTATATTAATGATACTTTTCAACAAAAAATTCGTAACTGCAGCTTGTTTTAAGCTTCAGTTACGATGTTTTTTGTAGAAAAGCGACGTCATGTTCTATGTAAGAATAGACACCTTTGTTAAATTAGTTGATCACCAAAACAGGCATTTAACCATTTGATAAGCGCTAACCAATGCTTATACAACCAGGTAAGGTCATAATGTACTGGGCATTTGTTTTACTTGGAACAAAAAGCCATATATTACGTTATCAACGAACATTCTCATGTTCCACCAGAACTTAGACACGTACACATAACACTTTTCATGACAATACAATAATCATTTCTCGTGGCAGCAAAGGGAAAAATCCACTTTGTTGTCAAAAAATGAGAAAAACATTCAAGTTGATACATTACTTTCTGTATAATTCAGATTTACAAATGCGCTCACCCATATCCCTCCAGAAGGTTGACTCGTAAAACATGAATGTTTTAATGACACAACCCATCGGTATTCTTTGGTACATCTGTACTCGCTCTCTCGGTAGTGCTGGGTCAAAACTGATCTTATTGAGCAGGGAAACAGGGACAGCGCTGATCACGTGACGTGCCTGGGAAAAGAAAGCCGAAAATGCCCATGGATATCAATTTGATCTATCGCCGCTGTAAAGTCAGTATAAATCTACCAATTAAAAATGAAAACGTTTAATCTGGTATGTCTTCGAAAACCTTCGAAAATCTTCAACTTCGAAATTGTTTGCTTTCTCAAATGAAGGTTTCAGTGTTCGCCAATGACTTTTTATCAGGAGTTATTTAACAGATCCACGGTATTCAGCAAAACCCTGCGAGGATTACACCTTCTTTGCTTCAAATCAATTTCAAGTCGTAAACAGATTTTTAATATTTTCTTCAACTATTTTTGTTGTTGTGTCATGTGATTTCCCGCGGTGGAAAGTGTCGCCTCTTACTCCTCAGGGAGGAAACAGTAGCAATGTACATTGTTTGTTTATTTACGAAGTCAAAGCGGATGTAAAATTTCAACGTCTTACGACCTTAAAACTTTAAATGTCTGATATTCCATTGTCTGTTCGAGCTATGTCGCTACATTTAGGATTAACTATTTCCCAAACAAGACCAAGGTTTCGCCACTAACAGAAAATGCTCGGAACCAGCATGGTCTTCTTTTGCCTCCTGTCAAAGGAGTGGTAAATGTTTCGCTGTTTCGAAAAGGGCTAAACGTACCTTACCTTGTATATGTTTCCATGTATATCAGTGACTATGACATCTTCGTTATTTTGTTGTATTCTTACGACAGGTGATGAAAGTTTTACGCCATTCTTCAATGTCTGCGCCATTCGTTCACTAAGCTGCTGTGTTCCTCCGTCTATCTTTTTCTCCTAAAATAGTAAAATCAGACTCATTTTAAGGTCCCATAATGTCATTGAATTCGAGGTTATGTAACTAAATATTTATTCAATACATTAAGAAACACCATAAAATGTTTTCATAATAATTCAAAAGAACCTAACCGAAGTAACTCGGTATTTTTATCATTTAGAAACAGGCTACACTTAAAGGCTACCAAGTTAGGAAGTTGATTTCACCGTATATTAGAAGAAAATCATTAAATTAACGTGTTTTATAAAAGATCCGCCAAACTCGGTTGTTTTAAAAGTTTTGTTTGCTTTTCTTTACGTCGTTACTTGGATGATTTTCGAGTAAATAAAGATCGGCAATTTCCGTAAAATCGCCACGGAGTGACGTCATACAATAGCTTGACTCCGCCCCAATCTAGAGCATGAGGTTTCTGACAAAGATAAAGTGTGCGACTTTTCTGCCATAAAGCGAAGTCTCAGTTTTTATCCATTCCTCGATCGCCAGAGTAATACAGACAAACTTAAACCGTTCTTTGGCACATTTCTTCACTCACAAACGACATATTCTTTGACTTTTTTGAAAAAAAATCTAAAATTTACTAAGGATGAATTCCGTGTTTTGAGTATCGATTGGGGAAGTCGCTTTATGACAGAAAAGTCGGACATTTAACTTTGTCAGAAATCTCAGGCTTTCCGGGAAAAGACCCATGACTGCCCGTTTTTCCCGCTATGACGTCATTATTTGGCCGGTATGACATCAAAACTTCAAATCGTAAGTTTAGCGTTTTTCTTCGGTAAAGATCGGAAAAGACCAAAATATCCAATTTAAAAGACAAATAAAAATATATTATGTTTGAAGATTGTAGAAACTTTGATATTTGGTTATTTATTAGAAAGGTGTTTTTTCGATACAATAGCTTAATTTTTCCAATCAGCGGACACTTAAACCCATAACCGTTTATAGAAATAAAAAGCGGGTACAGAAAGCTGATACTGGCAAAAATTACTGTGGATGCATAATATGATGCATTGACACCAATTTTCGCTATACAGGAACAATCTGCGGTACCCTTACATGTTGGCCAATTCGTTCGAATTTTCTTGTGTTGGCCTGTTTGCTTTTTCGACTTAAATTTACACGGATTCCCTTAAACCCATTACCACACATTGACGCTTATAGACGCCCATTAGACAATCGTTTGAGAAAATATTTTTTGGAAAATGACAAAGATTGTTTGCGACAAGCAATTTTTCCATTTTCTACAATGTTTTTTACCCAACATGGATAGATTTTTTAAAATTTCACCAACTTGAAATTGTCGTCTGCAACACATTTTAAAATGGACCAGTTCAAAAGTCTGCCCTCTGGTAATGTGTTACTTAAAGGGACATAGCATTTCATTTTCAATTTTTAAAGTATGTCTTGATGCAATTATTGGTTATTCTAATGCATATTAATGCTATCAGTTTTCTTGAAGGTGTTGTAACTATTGTCCACATCAATTTTAACACGAAAATCTATTTTTTCGCAAACGGTGCAATATTTAGGCTTGAAATTTTCAGAATTTTCATAAGAAAATATGCTCTTTCAGATAAACATAAGAGTAAAATTTATGAAAAAATATCTGTAAAATGTCACTTTAACATAAGGAATCCTTACTTGCGCCCCGTTCGTAACTTGCATAGTTCTTGCTATCCCACCACCGGCGCTGGTATACCATAAAGCCCCCAACAACGAGCTCTCACACGGCTCTGCGCATGTTCCGCTTGACATAAATATATCCATCAACTCTCGAACTGATCTGAAATACAATTTAGGTGTGTTAGTTTTACTATAAAATAGCGTACTATATTAATTGTTCATTGAGCTAATGTGCCCAACTTGCATAGTTCTTGCTATCCCACCACCGGCACTAGTATACCATAAACGAGCTCTCACACGGCTCTGTGCATGTTCCACTTGACATAAATATATCCATCAACTCTCGAACCGACCTACATACAATTTTGTGGCGTTAGTATCGCCATTAATAAAACAGCTTCTAGTCGCCTATAACTCATAACTGCTGCTAACAACATTCAAGACCATCATGTGGATTTAGATCAGCATTAGTGTAAGTGCAGTCTGATCAGGATCAATATTGTTCTTATACCGTACGACCAAAATGGTGAAATCATTAGAGAGTACCAAAGTGATTCAGATATAGGCCCTACTTTTAAAATTCATAGGAACTAGAAATTCAAAACAATCGAGTTTATGTACCTTGTGGATACGATGCTGTCCAAAAACTGTGCTACTGTCGTTGAATCCCACTCTTTCGCTTTCTTTGCCCTCCACGGAGCTTCTTTAGGTACCTATTTGATACAAAATATACTAAGCACAACAATATAGGGATATCGGAATTGGATTAATATTTTACCACGAAATTTCCAAAATTTACTCAAATTTCTTCAATAAACTTGTTCCTTAACATCTTAAAGAACAAAAATTCAAAAGGTTTTCGGTCACACTATTATAGACTGGTTAATCCTCGGGCGTATGTAGCAGTGCCGTCTGTTTCGAAAATCGCATAATAGTGTCAATACTGCGTATACGACTTGTAGGGTCCAAATCTGTGTTTCTTGAGATTATCCCTGCATTTGGATGTATGCATGTTTTTAAAGTCGTTCTGAAAGATCCCAGTGTGCTGATGCCGGTTATTTTCAATCAGTGTACTTAAAACCTTTAAGATTGTGAGAGAACGGAATAACGCGTCGATCGGTTGCTTGGTCAATGCAACTCCACAATTATACGCTTTGTGACACAGCAATCTTCAATACAACATTAGTTTGGTAAACTGCAAGCTCGAGCTTTCCTACATCTGCCAGTGTTGGCGGTCGGTTAGTCGACAATGTTGAACCATCTTTTCACAGCCAAGGACTTGTTTGCGAATATGTACTGTTTGGTTTTCATCAAGAAATGCGGAAATCGCATGTGTATGCACAAAATTGGCCAATTTGTGATTTTTCAATGCTTACCCCTCTTTAGAGTATATGTCTGTGTTATTTTTTACACAAAGCAAAAGTAATATTAGTTTTATCAAAAAAAAGTATAACAGCTTCCAATAACCTTGAAGTTTTAATTTCTATTTATCATTGAGTTGCATTATCCCTATATTGTTGTGCTTAGTATAATAGCAATGAATTTTGTGCTAAAATTAGACTAGGTTTACCGTTATATAGTGATAGCCCGCCATTGTTGTTATGAAATCTCGTAGCTACGGCTTGAATCAAGCTATAGTTACGAGATTTTATTACAACACCTACGGAAATATTATTGTTTGTCAGAAATTACGTGACAGATAACTAGATGAAATTGTTCCCTATTGAGCTGGGTTCTGGTGAAAATGCAAATATTGCAAACAGCAGTCAAACATAGATCCAGAGTCGCGTTTTTAGAGTGAGATTTTTTAAGATTTCAAGACCGAGACTTTGACCGAGCTGTTCCGAATGCTCCATTTTTATACAAATGACGTCATCATGACGTCATTTGTATAAAGTACGGAGCATTCGGAACACCGCGGTTTATAAATTATGGAGCGTTCGGAACAACTCGGTCTAGTCTCTTTTTATATTGTTTCTACAGAATTCACCGAGGGGTTCCGCACGAAGTATAGGGTAATGGCGCCTCCCATTGAGCGTCTTAAAAATCTTGCTCAAAAGAGCGCTTTATCCTAAAACATCTTAAGAAATCTCAAGATGTCTCAAGAAATCTCGCTCTAAAGAATGCGCCTCAGATCGGCTAGTCTTACGAGCATTTTTTGCCTAAATTATGTAACAAGACATCTGACTGATAGAGAAATCAGATTGCGCCAATCAGATTGTTGAGTAATTTACACAAAACAATGTTCATGATTTGCGTTAGAAAGACGGGGCTCGTGTTTCGAAGAAATTCTAAATGTTCAGTTTAAATGGATTTTTGGTGATCTGAAATACAGTAGCATTTTCCATCCATCATTAGATACCAAACACTTCGTGCAATTTCGGGCGTCACCCGTCGCAAAATAGTTGACGAGAGCTAGCCACGGAGTATTGGGTATCGTATGATAGATGGAATGGAGTCCCTTTCCTATTAAGGTTTACAGACCCTGAAAAAATCACCACTTTCTAGCCATACGAAATGCATCAAATGACACACATTTGTAAATACACTTCACATAAGTTGATTCACCATGCCGGATTTCAAGATTATAATCCAAGAAGAAAATAATTTACAAATATTATTTTGCTCTATATTCATATGCAAGGGAGGTAATTTGAGCATTTTTGTCTAATATTTCCATAAGTATGCATTAAATAAAAATTCTTAACCGTGCAAAATGCTTATGTTTGTATTTAGAATAGAAATGTAATACAGTTTAGGAATTATTTGCACTTTTCAAATTTCGCCTCTGGCTCTATGGTGTTTTTGAGGGGTTGGATACCTTAAGGTCGTTAAAATTACTCGTATGTTTTGTTTAGGAAAATGTTAAGAAACATTGACTCCGTTAGTCGTTCCCTAACCAAGGTTCAGAGTTAGGGGATAAGATAAATAATACTCGAAAGCAGTATCATCACATTTTGGTTATACAATGGAAAAAATAATGTAAATGAGTTGTTTGTACAACTTGAGAAAACGGGGATCGGCTGATTGATTCGTTGTCCCCTCCAATCGGTACATAATCTAAACATTTGTCACATTGTCGTCGTTTCCTGAGGTGCGTTCATTAGAGCGAGATTTCTTGAGATATCTTGAGATTTTTTAAGATATTTTAGGAGAAAGCGTTCTTTAGAGTAAGATTTTTAAGACGCACAATGGGAGGCGCCATGACCCTCGGTCAACTCTGTACAAACAATATAAAAGAGATTTGACCGAGTTGTTCTGAACACTCCATAATTCATAAACCGCGGTGTTCCGAATGCTCCATACTCTATACAAATGACGTCATTGTGACGTCATTTGTATAAATATGGAGCATTCTGAACAGCTCGGTCAAAGTCTCGGTCTTAAAGACGCTTTATCCAAAACACCCTAAGAAATCTTAAAGGGACATTAGTATCCACAGGCCTAAATCCATAATGATCCACAGGAGTAGGCTTTTAGCATGTAGTCGCACCGTTTATAGACTTTATAAGACAGAATACAAGATTCATACAGTAAATGACATAAATCGATAATCATGCAGCGGTGTAAAAGTATGTAAAATATTCAAAGTGGGTTGATAGTGTTTACGAAATGATGTGATATTGGGTTTAAATCCGTCGTAATCTAAGCCAATACAGATCAGACAGAGTTGAAATTTTGCACAGAGAAAATTTAAAGGCCATATTTTAATTATACACAGTTATTTTTACAGCAAATTGCACCGAAAATAAGTAAGTAACAGTAAATATGTATCTTTAAAAAATCTCGCTCTAACGAACGCGCCTCTGGTGTTATAATTTACCTGTTTTGCCATATTATCCATTGTTCGTATAGCATTATTCAAGTCTAGCAACTTTAAGGGGTTCCAAAACGGTGACTCTTCCTCGGTAAACCGACTAAATACACTCTGAAAACCATGAAAAATATATTTATAAAGTCAATAACATTTTGATACCACATGTACATGTACATGATTATAAGGCAAAAAGTTCCGCCAACAATATACCTACATTATAGATAGAATTAACGTTGACGAAGATAGGCCTATCAGTTTGAGCCATGCAGTAATTGCGGGAATCAGAAGTGCTATCATTGAATCAATCAAATACAAGACACGAAATATTTAAGCCGTATATCAATAGAAATATATATCTAGAAATGTCATCCTGTCCGCCTTATTGCTAATTTAAAGAACGTATTTTTGTTGTTTTCACATACCCGCATTTGTATTTCGAGTAATGTCTGTAGAAACTGGTCCTCGATAGAGAGTGAAAAACTTTGAATAAGGATAAAACATTCTTCACTTTCTGGTAATACGACGGACCATACAACAACGTAAACTCTGACTAGCTCCATGTTATTCCGACGTCGGAAATATCACGCATTATAAATAAACCATGACCTCTGAACAGACGAGTCAAACTGAACAGGTAAACCAGGTATGTAAACGTCGTGGTTTTAAGAAGGCGTTTACCGTTAGATGTAATCACAACACCCCTCTCACGCAGCACAGTCAATAGTTAAAAGTACACTTGAGTCTCAATGTTGATGGTATATTGCGTTTTTATTCACCTGAAAGGGTGTGGTTAGCCAAAACACGGTGGGGATTGTGCATGATGGGATGGATAACGAATTTGGAGTATACGGACAAATTTTGCCTCGCTTCAGGTAAGAAATTGTGCAATAAATTTCTTATTTCTGCTCCAATTTTCAAGCGGTTTATTGCATGTACCCCGCATTAGTGAGCTCTTTCCTCGGATATATGACTTGTTTGTAGAATCTTTGTACTTTGTCCAAAAATTGATCCCAACCGACCAGAAAAACGACAAAAAATTCAGGCCCTTTTTCTAGTCGGTTGGGATCGATTTTTGAGAAAAGTACAAGGAGTTTCCCGATAAGTAATACATCTGAGGAAAGGGCTCAGTAAGACGGAGTACGTGCAACAAACTGCATGAAAATTGACGCAGAAATAAGAAAGTTATTGCACAAATTCTTACCTGAAGCGTGGTTAATTTGGCCGTAGTCGTTACCATTTCACTTTCTGGTCGGTTGGGACAATATTTTGGAAAAAGTATCATGAGTTATCTAATATGTCATACATCCGATGAAGGAGCTCGATAAGGCGGGGTACATGCAACAAACCGCTTGAAAATTGATACAGAAATAACAGAGTTATTGCAAAATGTCTTACCTGAAGCGAGGCGAGTTGGCATCAAATTTTGTGCAAAAAATAGACTGAGTTTACCGTTATGTTTTGATAAACCGTCGGTGTTGTTATAACATCTCGTAACTACGGTTTGATTCAAGCCGTAGTTACGAAATTTTATAACAACACCAACGAAATACTATTTATTTGTCCGAAATTACGTCACGGTTTACTTGATAAAATCGTTCCCTATTGTCGGTAGTCGTTATCCATCCCATCATGCACAATCCCCACCGTGCAAAAGGTTATTCGACGAGTTTACTTCTCGATACCTTGGTTAACATAAGAGAAAAAACGTGCGGCACGAGCATGAAAACATTTCGAAATTAAAAGACTGTGCGATTGTAAAACGTGTTATTAAAAAAACCTCGTAAATACAGCTTGATTCAAGCTGCAGTTACAATAATTTGCAATAACACCGACGATTTACCGCTAATTGAAAACGCTGTTTCTCCTCAATCTTCAATGTAATAACCGTTTACTAGGCTCCGCCCTGTCTCCCGAAAAAAATCAGAATATACCACTATATCATGTTGCCTTTTTACATCACCACATGCAAAAAGTAAACAACACATAAGAGATAATCTAACAATTATTTTAGGTAAACGGGACACATTTTCAAGCGAATGAAATTTTACATTTCTCGCTATTTCTGGATATAAAAGATTGTGGAAGATGAAGAAATTGCTTGTCACAAACAACTTCTTCATTTTCCATGATGTTTTCTTTAAGTCTTTATCTTGTTGGGTGTCAAAAACGTCACTTTGGTAACATGTTGAAAAGCACAATCGAGGGTTTGGTGCAAAACTATTGTAACTACATTTTGTAAAATTTTACAGGAGAGGGAAAAAACTCTTTGACTTTCCCAAAGGTAAAGAGGAGAAAGGTTTTTAAAAATCTAAATATCTGTTTAAGTATACAGAATTGAAACCTGATATTAGAACACAGTCATGATGTATTCCTTTCTAAAGATTCAGAAAATGCAAAAAAGTGAATTTCTGAAAAATATGTAGTTACAATAGTTTTACACTGAGCCCTCGCAATACCTTTAGGTCAAACACGTGTGATCCTGTATCGCGGACATTGTAAACGTTCAGTCCAAACTCCTTAACCAATCGATACACTCTATTTTGTGTGGGTCCTATATAAGCTCCTCCCAAATCTGTATAACCATGCTTATCCTGAAAATAAGCCCTGCGTTCAGTAAGACAAAACGTTAGCTAACAGTTAGCCGTTTAATTCGGAATACTCGGTTCATTCTGTGAAATTTGGGTCAAAGAAGTTGCGAATGTTAGTAACGTTAGCTAACAGTTTGTCTACTGAACGCAGGAAAGATGTTAAACATTAATTAATGCGAAATTATTAATATTCTAAAACTATAACCTTGATTTTTTTTACCTTCGGCTTGGTCTTAATGGATTACATTGGAATTGGAACTGGAGTAATATTTCCACAAGTGGGATGTAAAAACTTTTTTGTAGAAAATGGTAAATAAATTTTAGATTTTAACGTCATGTCTTCGTGTTATGATGCTTGTCATCCTCCAATATTTTCAGTAGACTAAACCACTAGTGGTGAAATCGGCCAAAGCGTTGGACGTTTTTTCGCGATTATAGTATTCAGTCGGTGTTGTTATAAAATATCGTAACTACGGCTTCGATTAAGCCGTAGTTGCGAGATTTTATAACAACACAGAAGGTTTGTCAATACATATCTCTACACCCGGTCTATTTTTAGAACAAATTCATTGTTATTAGAAAAACTATCCAATCAGATCTTTAAACTCACATTTAAACGCAAAATAACTATACCTTGTATTCGCGAAAAACGTCCCTCGCTTTGGCCGAGTTCACCACCAGTGAAACGTAGATCGGTATCTCGAAGCGAACAACACCAGTCGATATATCGTCGCTTTTCAAAGAAAACCTCGTAAATGCAGCTTAATACAACCTGCAGTTACGAGATTTTCGTTGAAAAGCATCGATATGCTTGTTAAGAAATGGAGACGACTAGATCGTTTTCCTTTTGGTTTTCCCATATATGACCCATCTGCAAAGGGTCGAAGACTGACCAGGGTCTATACTTTTCAAACTTTCCAGACGGTCTCTGTAGCTTGACGATATTTTTTTGCTACAGACCTTGATGAAACAATTGGAGAACAACATGGTTCCTACTCAGACTGCGTGTATACGCAGGCTGGTCTGGAACCACGTTTAGCTCAAACGCTTTATGGTACCTTTTTCCAGATCCTGGCTCATTGTTATTTTAGATTCTCTCTACATATTATCGACGATAATTCAAAGATAGTTTGCTATCACGCAGTATCTTAGCAACCAATATTAATAAATCTTTTTTGTTACAAAGCATATTCGTTAGCAACCAGTTTTATCTCCAAGTTGCTCATTTCTTGCAGGGACGGCTAAAGAAATATTTAGGTAGTTCAAATTGCAGTAAATAGAACTAAAAATGTAAAATTTTTACCGCATGTAGCATTATTGTATTTCGTCGCTTTTTTCAAAAAACACAATAACTGCAGCTTTCATTAAGCCACAGTTACGACGTTTTGGAAGTGAGGCAGAAAAGCAGAGATTTATTAAATAATTCTGTACGTACAGTAACAGTCAACGTCCTTCCACCCACTCTGTCTTGTGCTTCTAGAACTAAAACATTCTGTCTGTAACTCTCTAGTTTACGTATTGTTAGAAAAGGAACTTAATTATACAATGGGCCTAATACGAAGGGGAATTATAATTCTGTACGTACAGTAACAGTAAACGTCCTTCCACCAACTCTATCTTGTGCTTCTATAACTAAAACATTCTGTCCGTAACTCTCTAGTTTACGTGCTGCACATAAACCTGTAATGTTTTGTTAGAAAAGGAATATTATAATTCTGTACGTACAGTAACAGTAAAGGTCCTTCCACCAACTCTGTCTTGTGCTTCTATAACTAAAACATTCTGTCCGTAACTCTCTAGTTTACGTGCTGCACATAAACCTGCAATGTTTGTTAGAAAAGGAACATATACAGCGGGCCTAATACGGCGGGGAATTATAATTCTGCACGTACGGTAACAGTAAAGGTCCGTCCACCAACTCTGTCTTGAGCTTCTATAACTAGAACATTCTGTCCGTAACTCTCTTGTTTACGTGCTACACATAAACCTGCAATGTTTGTTAGAAAAGGAATATTATAATTCTATACGTACGGTAACAGTGAAGGTCCTTCCACCCACTCTGTCTTGAGCTTCTATAACAAGAACATTTTGGCCGTAACTCTCTGGTTTACAAGCTGCACATAAACCTGTAATGTTTGTTAGAAAAGGAACATGTAGTAAACAGTAGGGTCTATTAGGGCGGGAAATTACAATTTTGTCCGTCCACCCACTCTATCTTGAGCTTCTATAACTAGAACATTCTGACCATAACTCTCTAGTTTACGTGCTGCACATAAACCTGCAATGTGAGGAAGAAAAGGAATATTATAATTCTGTACGTACAGTAACAGTTAAGGTCCTTCCACCCACTCTGTCTTGTGTTTCTAGAACTAGAACATTCTGTCCGTAACTCTCTAGTTTACGTGCCGCACATAAACCTGTAATGTTTGTAAGAAAATGAATATTATAATTCTGTACGTACAGTAACAGTTAAGGTCCTTCCACCCACTCTGTCTTGTGCTTCTATAACTAGAACATTCTGACCATAACTCTCTAGTTTACGTGCTGCACATAAACCTGTATTGTGTGTTAGAAAAGGAATATTATAATTATGCACTTACAGTAACAGTTAAGGTCCTTCCACCCACTCTGTCTTGTGCTTCTAGAACTAGAACATTCTGTCCGTAACTCTCTAATTTACGTGCTGCACATAAACCTGTAATGTTTGTAAGAAAAGGTACATATACAATGGCCCAATTACGGCGGGGAATTATAATTCTGTACGTACAGTAACAGTTAAGGTTCCTCCACCAACTCTGTCTTGTGCTTCTATAACAAGAACATTCTGTCCGTAACTCTCTAGTTTACGTGCTGCACATAAACCTGTAATGGTTGTTAGAAAAGGAATATTATAATTCTGTACGTACAGTAAAAGTTAAGGTTCCTCCACCAACTCTGTCTTGTGCTTCTATAACTAGAACATTCTGTCCGTAACTCTCGAGTTTACGTGCTGCACATAAACCTGCAATGTTTGTTAGAAAAGGAACATGTAGTAAGCAGTAAAGCTTCATTATCCCAAATATAACCGAAAATCTGCGTTCATTGATCGGGAAAGCTTCGAAAAACACAGAGAGAAAAGAAGAAAGTTGCTGCTTTTCAACAAAAACCTTGTAACAGCAGCTTAAAACAAGCTGCGGTTACGAGTTTTGTTTTTTGTTGGAAAGTAACGCAATGTTGATCAGTCATCTTAGCAAGCCAGTCATTCTATCCCAACTTTACGTTCGTAATGAACAAAGTGGGGGCTTGGCTTGTGAAGGTGCTGATCAGGCTATTTTACAATTTCTATTTCTCTTTACCTCAAAACGGTGGAGACTGTGCATGATGGGGTGGGTAAATCTACGGACTTTGCCTAACTTCAGGTAAGACATGTTGCAATAATTTTCTTATTTCTGCGTCAATTTTCAAACGGTTCGTTGCACGTACCCCGTCTTACTGAGCTCTTTCCTCTGATGTACGAGACTTACATGAAACATTCTTGTACTTTTTGCAAAAATTGGTCTCAATCGATCAGAAAAACGACACAAAAATCTGATCGTTTTTCTGGTTGGTTGGGATCCATTTTTTTGGAAAATTATGAGGAGTTTTCAAATAAGTTAAACATCTGAGGAATGGGCTTAGAAAAGCGAGGTAGGCTACATGGAACAAACCGCTTGAAAATTGACTCAAAAATAAGAGAATTATCGCACAAATTTTTACACGAAGCGTGGTTAATTTGTCCTTATTTGTTCTCATTTCGTTTTCTGGTCGGTTGGGATCAAATTTTGAAAAAAGTAAAATGATTCGACAAATAATCCATATTTCTGAGGAAAGAGCTCAGGAAGGCGGGGTATTCAACAAACCTTTTGAAAATTGACACAGAAATTAAAAAAAACAAGAGGGCCAAGATGGCCCTGTATCGCTTCACTGGCTTTTAGACATTTAGACTACGAAATTCTTCAAGGAATACAAAAGAGGTCTATCCAAAGAAGATTCATGCTACACCAGAATGAAATCCAATAAGTGATTATGGAGGAGAAATGTTTTTAAAAATTTCTTAAAATTACACTATGTTTCATATAGCGCCATAACAGCGAAAAATAAGCCTAGCCCACAGAGGCCAAGTTTTTCATCCGATCGTGAAAAAATTTGGAATAAATTCATGCAAGGATAATTCCTGTGAAGTTTGGTTGAAATTGGTCCAGTAGTTTTGGAGAAGAAGATTGTTTAAGTTTTTTTTTTCGAAAATTCAATATAATTAAATTTATTAAAATTTATGTTCTAAACGGAAATTATTTTTATAAGGAATTTAGAGGAGATTCATGCAAGGAAGATTCGTTTGGAGTTTGGTTAAAATTGGTCCAGAAGTTTTGGAAAAGAATTTTTTTAAAAAATGATTTAATTAAATTAATTAAAATTCAAGTTCTGCACATTTTTTTGAAGGAATTTGGAAGAGATTCATACAAGGAAGATTTCTGTAAAGTTTGTTGGAATTGGTCCACCAGTTTTGGAGGAGGTTTTTTTTTAAAAGATTTTTCGAAAATTTAAATTAATTAATTCAATTAAAATTTAAGTTCTACACAGAAGTTAATATTTTTTTTTAAGGAATTAAGAAGAGATTCATGCAAGGAACACTTCTGTGAAGTTTGGTTGAAATTGGTCCAGTAGTTTTGGAGAAGAAGAATTTTTAAAGATTTTCGAAAATTTAATTCAATTAAATTGATTAAAATTTAAGTTCTGCACAGATTTCATTCTTTTGAAGGAATTTGATAGGGATTCATGCAAGGAAGATTCCTGTGAAGTTTGGTTGAAATTGGTCCGGTAGTTTTGGAGAAGAAGATGTTTGAAAATTGTTTACACACGGACGCACGGACGCACGACGGACACAGGGCCGTCGACATAAGGGGCCATGACATAAGGGGCCATATGACATAAGCCCCGCTGGCCTTCGGCCAGTGGAGCTAAAAAATATTGCAAAATATTTGACCAGAATCAAGATTATTTTTGTCATTATTCGTTATCCATCCCATGATGCACAATCTCCTCCGGGCTCAATTTCTAGGCCAATAGACTTTCTGTACCTAACAGCGACCTAAATGTCTTCTCTTTTAATCTGCACCAATTTTGTCGCAAAAACAATGGTTTCAATTTCAAAGTGAGTATATGAAGTTAAATCTTTCCTGAAAACTTTTTTTCCAGAGCAATCAAAGTTAAAAGCTGCTGCAGATGGCATACATGGCGTAAAAATATAGATTTTCCAGTACAATCGGGATTGCATTTACCATTTCATAAACACGATGGGTGTAAATATATAGAATTCGTTTATATCATAGCACAGAGAATATCGAAACAAAGGTAGAAAATGTTGGATTGTGTGCTATATATAGGCCTAATTTTGATATTCAAACTTCCAGCGAATTCGATATGCCTAAAATGTAGCCGTTTGAGAACGGGTTTCGATGTTCGAAGGGAATAGTAATTGATAACCACCCTTTTGCAATCGAGACAGGGTGAAATTTTAGCATGGATTCTTTGAAATTAACGCATCCGTGCTAAATACTTAACTTTATCCCAATCACAAAAATCGCACCGAAAAGAAAGGGCTTGCGAAACATTACTTTTTAGACAACAGAAGAAAATATTGATATTTAGCATTCCTCCCTTTGTGCCATATTATTTCGTGTGTTACATTGTGCACAAATCTAATCATTGTCGACATCTTTTTGACATTTGCAGTGCACCCTCTATTCGAAAAATCCAGATTGATTTTTTTGTCTTGTTTTGGGAAAGGTTTTCAATTTAGAGTGAAATTTTAGAATGGATTGATTCAGCGTTTCTATTTTTAGAATATCCGTACCAAATACTCAACCTAATATCTACAAACAATGCTTGTTTTTCACGGCTATGTTAGAAAGGGCTTACAAAAATGTCGAGAGAAAAGAAGAAAATGCTGATAAGAAGCATTTCCTTCATTTCTCTCAATGTTTTAAAGGCTATGACAAACAGACTATATCTATTAAACTGGAAATGACTTTGTCGTCTGCAGCGCTTAAAATTTTCGTTAGAATGGTATAAAGTTTGTAGGCTACACTGCGAATGATTAGGGAAACAAGTCTAAATTGTCAGTGATTTCTAGAGAGAAAAAACAAACAGACAGACAGACAGATCGACAGACAGAAATACAGATAGACAGACAGACGCATTCATGTACACAAATAGAGAAAATAACAAAGACTCACCGCTTACACCTGCTCCAATTACAATCGTATCATAATATTCATCTTGTAGATGCACATGTATGTTTTCCATTTTGTGTTGTAATATTGTGAATATTATGAGGCTCTCTGTAACCGGATCACAGCGTAAACTTACGTGTAATTTACCAACCTTGCGTGCGTCCATCCATTATATAATAGCAAATAATTTTATGCTAAAATAGACCTAGTGTAGCGCTATGGATTGATAAACCGTCGGTGTTGTTATAAAATCTCGCAACTACGGCTTGATTCAAGCCGTAGTTACGAGATTTTTATAACAACATCTACGAAATAACATTGTTTGTCCGAAACTACGTCACAGTTTACTTGATAAAATCGTTCCCTTTTGAGACATGATACGGAAAAAGAGCCATAAAAGCTTTTATTAACCCTTTACCAAACACACGATCTGCTTTTAACGTCCCTAGTAGAAAAAGACTTGGGAAAAAATTAGGACAAAAGCAGGAAATGTTGATAATCAGCATTTCCTTCTTTTGTCTCAATATTTTTTGTATTTCCTTTGTCAGTTCGTACAACATTTTCAAGAACCCCGCACACCCATCTTTAAGGGAGGGGTAGACCACCTCTGTCGAACTCTTCCCCATTGCATTGCGTATATCATAATCATGGATACTCCCCTGTGTTCAAAACTATAATTATATTATATTTTCCTCTATGTACATAAGCATGGCCCTTAAACAGCATTTTTACAGCATCACGAATCAAGATCATCTCATAACTAAGTGCAGTCAGATCGTGATTTTACTGCTTTGCGAGACATCCTATGCGAACTCAAGAGACTATAAGAGTATAGCATTGATCTTGACCAGATTTGTGCTTATGCACAGATTAGTCTGGGTCCATGTTGGTCCCAGATGCCATTAGAGCCCTTCTGAAAATGTTTGAAGTTTCTCAACGGGATGTAAATATTGCATAAAATATTTCGTCAATATTGAGTTATCTACCTTGGTTTCGCTCAATGTCCAAAATGTTTGGAATCTGAAGTTAATCGTGGGACGAGAAATCACGTGACACCACAACCATAACAACAATTGCAAAAAAGTCCATAATTCTGTAAATACGTAAATATCCTAACTCATATTATAGTCATTATAAATCATTGGTCTTCGATAATTTTCTACATTATTGCACCACTTTTTGTCGGACTGTATAATGATATGATATTAATACCGGTATATCGCTGTATTTCTTCGAAAACCATTTAACTGCAGTTCCAAACAAGCTGCAGTTACGAGTTTTTAGAGTAAAAGTGACGATCGAGTATCCGGAAAAGGGGACTTTCTGGCATTCGTGATCACAATGCCTACGTGCAGTCTTATCGTCTGATCAAGATCCTTGCCGTTCACTAACAGTTGCTTTTTTGGTCTGTAGCAAATATAACAGAGCAGCAAGCATCCTGGTCGGACTACATACGTGCCATAAGATGTAGACTAGACTATATTTTGGCGACCAATCTAAAATACCATTTTGCCATGGCCATTTTTCCACATTCTAATCATATGACAGCTAGCCTATATAATCGATAGACGCGCAAGATTTGTAAATATTCCAGTTTCAGTATTACGAGTGATTATAGATACACTCTGATCCGGTCACAGAGAAGGACTATAAACTATTTATAATATTGTAAAAATATGGAAAACATACAATGTTACGATACTATTGTTATTGGGGCAGGGGTTAGTGGTGAGTGCTTGTTATTTATTATTTATTATTTTATTATTTATCTATTTATTATAAGGCCTATCGTCAATTT
Source organism: Fragum sueziense (assembly GCA_963680895.1). Taxonomy (NCBI): domain Eukaryota; kingdom Metazoa; phylum Mollusca; class Bivalvia; order Cardiida; family Cardiidae; genus Fragum; species Fragum sueziense. The sequence continues at coordinate 25,503,751 of OY804607.1, forward strand.
GTGTGCGTGCCTGTCTCTGTGTAGCTCTCTCCGAGGTGGGTACTATTATTTATCAGAATTTCACGGAATCGTCAACATTTTTGTTAATACTTTACCAATTTGAATTCGGGTTAAAACAGAGAAGGTTGGAAAATGCAAGGAATAATCTGGACGTGCTGGAGTTTTGAAAAATCAACTGAAAAAAAGAGTTATTGAAGATCAACCAAAATTTTGGTTGATCTTCAAAAACTTTTTATATCAGTTTATTCAAAATTCCATATCTTCCATCTAATGATTGAAGTCTGTCCACCTTCTCTGCTTCAAACCGAATTCAAATCGGTCAAGTATTAACAAAATTATTGAAAATTTCCTGAAATTTTTGTACCACGTGATTATCCACCGTGACTCTCTGTCTCTTATTCTGGTTGTCTGTATGTTTGTCTCCCTGTCTATTTTCTGTCTTTTTCCCACACTGTTTCTCTTTGTCTTTTTATTTCTCTGTTTGACAATTTTCACAGTGATTTCCAAAACATTCATCTTGCCATTCGTCATAAAGCGTCATTATACATGCGTGCAACTATAAGGGTTAAGGAAGAGGCTAACGCCCCCCCCCCTCCCTCGAAGTTGGCCACAAATGCGGATCTTTCCTTATTTCACACTGAAAATTTAGGGGATATTCAATTTAGCCCAGTCAATATTTAGACACTGGCCCGGACATGGGCTTTACCCCCCCCCCCCCCCCCCCCAACACAGTTATTTTGTATCAGGAACATGAGATTGATATGGAATAGTATTAAAAACAACATTGAAAAAAATTGTGAATGTTAGGCCTAAATTTCTATGTGGCTGTTCGCTAAGTGGCTGTTCGTCTTTTCGTTCGGTGTTTTCCGAAGCTTAAATTCTATTGTTGTTTGATATAGGTTATGTTTACGGAGGTTGAATATTTAGCACGGATGTTCTAAAAATAGAAACGCTCGTTATTCACTAAACGAGTATATTGCGTTTTTACTCACCTGAAAGGGTGTGGCTAAGCCAAAAGGTTATTCGACGAGTTTACTTCTCGATACCTTGGTTAACATAAGAGAAAAACGTGCGGCACGAGCATGAAAACATTTCGAAATTGAAAGACTGTGCGATTGTAAAACGTATTATTAAAAAACCTCGTAAATACAGCTTGATTTAAGCTGCAGTTACAATAATTTGCAATAACACCGACGATTTACCGCTAATTGAAAACGCTGTTTCTCCTCAATCTTCAATGTAATAACCGTTTACTAGGCTCTGCCCTGTCTCCCGAAAAAAATCAGAATATAGTTGAGTAGTGAAAATCGAATAGGGAACGATTTTATCAAGTAAACAGTGACGTAATTTCGAACAAACAAATAATATTTCGTGGGTATTGTTATAAAATCTCCTAACTATGGCTTGATTCAAGCCGTAGTTACGAGATTTTATAACAGCACCGACGGGTTATCAAAACATAACGGCAAAACGAATCTATTTTTAGCACAAATTTCATCCCTATTAGCAGGCTCTATAAGGTCACATTTTTCTATTGAATGGTATAACATTCAGAGAAAAGAAGCAGGTTTTAGCTTACACTTGTTCGCATTACATGACATTGTGTTGTAAAATGATTAAAAAACACAGAGATTTTTTAATGTTTTTTATTTATTTATTTATTTATTTTTTTTTTTTTTTTTTTTTTTTTTTGCATTTAGATTACCAGTAGGCCTAAATGATTGTCAAAATTGAGGCATTAAAACATTGAAAAAACGGTGATTATCCTTGAGACAACAACAACACATTGGGAAAATCTCCAGTATAATTCTGTTAACCCTTTCCCAAACGGCAAAACGCGATCCACTTCAAAAACTGCAACAATGACAAAACGGAAGTTATTAAAGATGGAATTTGTGTAAAATATGGCATAGAAAATAATATTGAGACAAAAGGAGAAACTGCTGATTATCAGCAGTTTCTTCTTTTGTTTTAATGTTTCCCAAGCCAGTTTTAATAGGTACGTCAAAACCAGGTCTTGTTTGGGAAAGGGTTTATGTAGTAGTATAGGCGTCTCTATAGGGGCAAACAAAACCGCTTTTTTTGGAGGCAAACAAAACAGCCTTTTTTTTATAGGGGCAAGCAAGCCCTAATCTTTAGGGGCGAACAAGCCCTAAACTACGGAGACAGGCGAACAGGCCCTGAACTATAGGGGCATGGTCGTCATAGTCTAGACATTTTTGACAGATGACACAATGCCTGACAGTTGACGGGTACAAATTATGCAATAACGTATTTCTCTTGGCAACGTACTGTCCGACAGAGTTTTCATAACATCACGTTTCAGTACTCGACTCGTTCCATATATAGTCAGTACAATGTCCGCTCTACGTTCAATTTACCATCAACGTTCAACATGACAACACTTTTTAAACTGTCCAACAACGCAATCGAAAAACACCTTAACGCGTCTATCTTTCTTGACCATGTACGATTGTATAGAGAGTTGTTTGGATCATCCAGATTCGTTGTTGAAGAAAACCGGGCAACGATTTGAGGCCATTAAATCTTTCCCTTACCACATTGGACTCTCGGGTTATAGGAAAGAACCGTGTCAGAAAATAAAATTGGTGTACAAAAGGTCGAAAAAGAGCATTTTCGGTATTCAAAAAGAACGTGCGCACGCGTCGATTCATGTCCAGACACGTTCGGACACTTAGTACAATACTCACAGGTGTAGCTGACGTTATAGCATTTTTGACAGGCGAGGCACTCGGTAACTGACAGTTGACCTATTACGGTTTATATGATACGGGCGACTCAATGTTTAGCTGACAGGTGTACTATATCGACGCATATATTAAAGGCGACGTACTGTCTGACAGTATAACGTCACGTTTTCGCATTTTCGACGTCACTTTTAAAATCTACAGTGCAAAGGCTGGTTATACAACGTGTATAGCCTCGTTTTAATGTAGAATGACCAAAACTGTTACAGATTTAGCGATAAAATGAACGTCAAAATAGGTTTTTCGTCTTTTTTGCAACCGCTTACGATATCGATTTTGATAATTTTTGTATCAGATGATAGTCCTTCTAAAACTCTTCAAAATTAACCCTAGGTTACCGAATCGATTTTTGACCGTTTCCGAGTTATGACGTAACAGAGATTTTTAAACTATATTTTCAACTTCGAGTAAACCGTATAAATTATACACCATTGGACAGGTCTCGACTCGCTGATTCTCAAAGGGTATAGTTTTATATGCCAAAGTCTTACCGTTTCCGATTTATAAGGGTTTATATAAAGTCACGTGACCTATAATAAAATCGAAAAAAACGCGATTTCTCGCTTATTTACGAACCGATTTACGTAATTCCGGTACCGTTAGAAAGGTATTTTTATAAGCTTTCTGATGAATGGGATGACGGCACTGTTTTAACGATATCGCATTTTAGCACTTTCTAATAAAGTTCAAATAACCAGTACAAATATATTACAAAACGAAAAAATATAAATAGATCTACCTGTTACTCCTTCAAAGTCCAAACTAGAAATGACTTATTCGCGTCCGGAACTGAAGAATAAAACTTGCATAAAAAACAGGTGACAGTCGACGCATTGACTGACAGTTGTCACTGGTACAGGTTATGGCGCGTTTCCGCATGACTGATAAGTTATTGACGACTGACAGGTGTAGTATACCTAGGGTTTCCGCTTTTTGTGGGCGAAATTTATTTTTAACTTCTCCATTTTCGGCTCGACACTCAGTTACAAGTGATGTTCAATGTACTCTTTTAACCGGATATGACGTCACGAAAAACACCCCTTGTACGTATCATATTTGGTACGAGTCATTTAGGATGAATCATAAAAAACAAAGGCAGTTTTATTCTTTATATCTTTATTTTTATAAAAAATCATTCACAATATTTTTTACATACGCATCATGGTTTATTATACATGTATACATAAAAAATGTCTTTTAAACGTCTATACTTCGACATGCGCATTGGTCTGATTCGATTTAGACTCAGGATCATCCTCGTTCTTCGGATCGAAATTGTACCCGATTTTTGCTTAGGGAAAAATTCGTAATGTCTTGGACCTCTTCATCCATTGTTTTCTGGTTGCTCATATCTGTTCAAAACTGGTCCCTTTTCACGCTTGATCGGCACTGTTGCCGGATACCCAATCAATATTTCTTCCGAAATGTGCATTTCAATATGTTTCATCGTTTTTTCTGGGTCTAGTAATGAAAATCTGGATTGGCATACTTTTGTCGCTTAGGGTAGATGTTGACTGAAATATTCTTACTTTTTCGCTTCTGAGGCGTTTCGCTCTGTTCAGCCTTCCTACGTTCAACTTCCGATTTAGCCATTTCAACCGCTTGGGCTACGGGCGTTACCAACTTGAGTGTTGGTTGTTGTTTCATTTCCGCTAGTTTTCTGAGATGAGCTCCGCTGCCTACGATATATCGACCTTCGTGATCGGGTTTAACGTAACCGTCTCTCAAGTCCTTGAAATGTTGATACCATTTTTCCGGGTCATCTACATAAGGCACCCATTTCTGTCGTTTATAATCGTATACCTCTATGGAACCCATAGTAATTTCCGTACCAGCGTATGTCCGTTGTCCACTTTACCGGGAAATGCTTCTTTGTTCTTATGTATGCTGTGGGAATCTACTGAGATAATCGTATCTCTTCTATAGAACACTCGTTCTTACTCATTCCCTTTCGTCGTCTTCCTCACTTTCATCATTTTCGTCAACCTTGTCAGCGTCTTTCACATTATAGTCCGGCCATATTTCGGTAAATAGATCTTTTCTGAGTTTAATCGCCTGTCTTACAGATTCGGCAAAATCCATTCCGTGCTCCTTTCTGAGAGTCTTTGCCGATTGCAAGATTTGCGGTTGTACGGATCCTTCTTCTAAGTGGTGATAATCGATAAGAAAATCCGCGTAATCTAACCTTAGTCGCTTACGTAGATTCGGTAAAAATTCATTCGCGCTTCTGGCCATAGCACCCCTACGGGTATGACCCTCATCCATGTATTCTTTGATTTTTTCGACGAACTGTTCCCAAATATCCTTTCTAAGCGGCTCTTGAAATCGTGAGTTCCATATTTCTTTACGCGTACTTCGTTCTCGCAAATCCGCCTTATTTCTTTTACCAGGGGGTCCCATCGAGGGACGCCTCTTCACAGTTTCTTCGTCAATCGATTCCGTATCACTATCACTGTTATATCGTTTTTGACCCATTAAAGGTACTCTTTCTTTAGTATCGTCATCGGAATCGTGTTCTGACTCGGGCATTTGTTCAAATATGTCGGTACGAAAACGGTCTTTTTCTGACGTTGTCGATTTCAGATCGACTACCAAATAGCCGTGGGGTTAAGCCGTCGATCGCTCAAATACTTTCATAAATATCCCGCTTTTCGAGGGGTATATTCTCTTTGCCAAAGTAGCGACTTGTTGTCTGTCAATAGGATTATTGAATAGGACCAAGTATTGCGTGTTGAGAGCGATATCTCGGCAAGCTTTGCCCTGTGGGAATAGGTTCTGAGTTAGGTAGATGACCGATAAATTCCTATGGTGACTTCCTTTAGTAAAAAGATCGGCAATACGCTGGTCGCATTTAGCTTCCGTCATCAGATCGTCAAAAATAATGAGATTCTTTTTACTAACATCGAAATAGTCCCTACTACTTAAAAAGTCTGGAATACCGGGACTGAATTCTATCCAAGGTATCGTTCGCTGGATTTCGTCGTAAAGGGGTTGCCACTGTCCGAAACACCATATTATACGTTCGACGGGTTCTTTGATCATGTTGGAAAGTAACATTATTCTAGTCCATTCAGTTTTTCCGCTACCACTCGGTCCGCTTACTACCATCGTGAATGGGTGTTGAAACGTCATTTTTTCGGAAGCCGAAATTCGCGTCTCATCGACCCCTCCTCCATGTTTATTACTTTGGTGTCTACGCATGTTGTCAAGCCTCGAGAAT